>WHYT01016151.1:240908-310530 GCA_009806455.1 Tetrax tetrax
TGGGGGTCATGGTCAGTTCATCATGCATTGTTTTACTCCGCTGCTTTGTCACTGGGGGAAGAACTCCTCGCATTCCTCCCCTGCTCCAGTGTGGGGTCCCTCCCATACACCACAGTCCTTCCTGAAACTGCTCCGGCATAGGTCATCTCTTCCACGGGGTGCAGTCTCTCCAGAACGGCTGTGGGCCCTCCATGGGCCACAGCCTCCTTCAGGCATCCACCTGCCCCGGTGCGGGGTCCTTCACGGGCTCCAAGCTCCAAGTGGATCTCTGCTCCTCCGTGGACCTCCATGGGCTGCAGGGGGACAACCTGACAACCTGCTCCACCATGGTCATCACCACAGGCTGCAGGGGAATCTTGGCCAGGAGCCACATTACTCCTCCCCCTCCTTCTTCACCAACCTTGGCATCTGCAGCCGTTCCTCTCACAAAAAAAGTTCTTCACAACAGGCTGGCAGAAGCCTCTCAGGATCTCTTCACATCATCCATCTCATCTCCTCTCCACCTCTTGCAGCCGGACCGGGCCGAGTTGGGCCCAGTCGGCCGCCTGGCGAGAGGCCAGAGGGTGAGGCCTGCAAGGCCCTGGAGGCCTGCACCTCCCCCCTGTGCCTCTGCCCCCGCTCAGCTTCTTCACATCTTCTCTTCTCTTTTTTTTTTTCTGTTTTCCCCTTCTTAAATACGTTCTCGCAGAGGCATTATCAGGGAACATTCTGCTTCCAGTTGGCTCGGCCTTGGCCAGCAGCAGGTCTGTCCTAGGCCCAGCCGAGTCCACTGAACAAAGGGGAGCAACTTCCAGCAGTTTCCTACAGAAGCTGCCACCTTAGGCCCCCCCTCACTAAACAAAACCACAACACTCACCCTACAACTAAATGATGACATATAGAAAAAGAGGCTCTAAACTATGTATAGTTGTAAGTCACGTAACTAACCTGTTGCTTGAAGAGAGCTAAGGATTTCAGAGACATAGTCTGAAGCTCTGAGACTCTGCTCAAATGTCAGGGCATGATCATTTCTGGGATCTGTCAGACTAGTTTTGAGGGAAGTAAGATGAAAGAGAATAAGGATTCTTAGGTCAAAACCTTTCAGCAGATACTTCTGTTTAGAAATGCAACTCAGATGACAAGCGTCTTTAAAAGCTATTTAGAAATTAAAGGCTGTCTTTGTTATTACTGAAAAAATAGTAATATGACTTCTCACTTGTTAGTATTATATATATTATCTTTGTTATGGCTCCTAAGAGATTTCCATATGCATTTCATATGATAGATTGAAGTACCATTTTTAACTCTTCTTCTGCAACTGAAGGCATCAAAAAATTCCGCAAAAGGTAAGTGACAGCTATTCCCAGATGTATCTGTGAGGGGTAAGAACTTCTGTAAATTACAGATTGAGATTTGGAAGCAAAAAATTATTAAAAGAAGATGCTTAGACCCATAGGAATGCCTGCCTTTCACAGGTCACAGTTTCTGCTAGTCTGAGTGCAGTTCTCTGGCGACATGTGTGGAGTTTGTGTGCCAGATTTGGATGATGGGAGACTAAGACATTTTAAAAAAAAAAAGCCCACAAGGATGTACAGGAAAAAAAAATATTGCAGAGTATCTTAAATATAATTCTTTAAGAAATTTCATGCCTTAATGTCTACATATATATTTGTTATACATTATATGTGTACAGAGACTATTTTGTGCATTTCACAATTGCTGAAATTTATCTTTAGCAACTACAAGCAGATTAATTTAATGCAATTTATAATGCAAAAACATAGAATCATAGAATAGTTAGGGCTTGAAAGGACCTTCAAAGGTCGTCTAGTCCAACCCCGCTGCAAGGAGCAGGGACAGATCAGGTTGATCAGAGCCTCATCCGACCTGGCCTTGAACGTTTCCAGGGATGGGGCATCCACCACCTCTCAGGGCAACGTGTGCCAGTATTCCACCACCTGCATTGTAAACAATTTTTTCCTAATATCTAATCTGAATCTACCTCCCTCTATTTTAAAACATTATGAGTAAAGAAAAACAACAAAGGCAAGTTTTGTGTGATGACTGTTTACTAAGGAAGCCAAAAGGCTCATAAAACTTTTTAATTTTGCAGATGCCATAATTACTTTAGTTAGCTCTTCAAGCTGCATTTTAAAATTAAACTACATACGTGTATGATGGAGTGGTCCACTAGACATTTTTTGCCAAGGCCTCCACTGACACTGCATACAATTTAATTAACATTAATAAGAATCATCAGTTTGGAAATACTCCAGCAGAGAGCAATTTAGCCCAGTCAGATGCATTTATTGTTGTAACCAAATGCAATATTTATTAGTAGTAGCAGATGTAAAATTTATTATACAAGAAAAAGAACTACAGTGAGCACGATGTCATTAGATTGCATTAAAAATAGAAATGAGCTTAAGCTGAAAAATTTGACATTTAACAAGGTAAACAGTAGTAGCATCTACCTGCCAGACTTTGATTTGGCTCTTTATAAATGGTTCTTTGGCAAGACTTCATTATGTTTTTTGGTTCAAAGGTCTGGCCAGATTTTACATCTTGGAGGTGATCTGATAAACAGGTAGAAATACTGACAGCAATGTTACAATTTTTAAGTGTTAGTCCAGGCTAGATCTATTTTTATGGGTGTCATTCAGGGATAGGTCCAATCTACTGACCTACTTGAAAGGCTACTCTGCATTGCAAAATGTTTGCTGTTACTTTTCAACCTCCACAAGATTTGCAACTGTTCACCTAAGGCTACAACTGGTAAAATAACTCGGTAGCAACTAACATTGTACCCAGAACTCCCAGTTAGTTTTGGTTCAGAACTCACACTTGTAAAGCACTGTGATACAACTATTGGTTTAAATTACTTCTACCTATTTTATTGGATTCTCAAGAAAATATTAATGGGAGTATGATATCCTAGATAGTGCTCTATTTCACAAATAGCTGATCAAGCTTAGTGGCTTCTCTGGGTATGGCCAATTTGTCCACCTTGCTTATCTAGGAAGCTGCTTTTGCAAAGCCAGTTTAGAAATTTTCACTATTAGTGTTTATTCAGAATTAGCTGGTAACTCTTCTTACTGTAAGGTCATTTAATGCAAGGCAGAGGATAGAAAAAGTTTCTTCCCTAATTAAATATTTACTATTAACATCTGTGACTGTGGTGTAACTCCTGTTGTGGCTTTTTGAAAGTCTATTTCAGGAAGCATATCTTCACTTTGGCTTCTTAAATTGGCGGCATTTTGTATTGCTGGTGAAACAATTGTACAACCAAAAGCAAATGTCCATCTGTTTCTTGAAAATTACTCCTTTATATAGAGAGAATTTAGGTTCAGAGTCAGGCTGATGAAGAGTAAAGAGTATATTCTCTTTCATGAAAACCAGATAATTTTTCTTTGTTGGCTTTCCTCAAACAGAAGTAAAACGTGTTCGTATACTAAAATGAAAAATACACGTCTTGTTTCCTAGGTGTACAGGAATATTTATGATCAATATAAAATGTTATGAAATACATAAAGTACTTAATTTTTCAGGGGAGCTTGCAAGGAGAAAATGGGTTGACAATATATGTCTTCTATTCTCCAAAAGGTGTATAAAATAACATAGTATACCATTTTATTTCTGTTAGATAAAAAGTGGTCTAATTTACATTTTAAAATCTTATAGGGACTTTGAATATTTTTACCACTTTATAAAATTTCTTTTTCCACTACTTTGCCCTATAAACCAGTCTTTCTTTACCTTTAATTTGGAATTTAAACTGTAAATGAACATTTCAAGGTGAAATAGAACTTACTGGTCATTCATTATATTCCCATAAAAGATGGTGGCTAATGCTGAGATTTTAAAATGGAGGATATTTGTCTTATTATCCAACCCTGCAAAATAATGGTAGTACAGAAAAAAAAAAACCCCAGAAACCAAAACTCACATCACAGTATGAATTTAAGCACATTAGCAATGTATCTCTCAGCATCTTTTTCTATGAAGGATATTTTCAATCTTTTCTTCCTTATCCAGTTATGGACCAAATTAAATGCTCTGAGCCTTCTGAGATAAAATCCATACCCTGTGCATCTATTTGTCTCTGTCATTGGAAAAAGAACTTCATCAGAACAATTTTCCCAAGGAGTTCTTACTCATCAGTGGTCACTGTGGCAAAATGCTGTGGATTTAAAAGCCTTGACATGAGACACGTTCAGCACAACTGCTTTTGCTGTATTGTATTGCTCAATAGCCCAGATGTCTTACAAAGATTAGCAAGGGCAGAGGGACTATCACTGGCAGAAGTCTGTGGCATGAGGACTCAAAAGCAAAATGTTCTTTTTTGGTCATACTTTAACCAACAGGAAGCTAAAGTAGAATGGGAAAAAAAAAAAAAAAAAAAAAAAGAAAGCATAACCATTTCATAGATGCTGCAGGTGCCAACTTAGAAAAAACAGGATTAAGAAGTGCTTTGTTTGTGCCTTTTTGGTTGTACTTCCCAGCCAAAAATGGACAGATCTCTCACTTAGGGATCAGAAGACAACTTCCTATTAATGCCACACTTGGATATTTAGAAGGAGCTCTTTAATCAGCTATGCTTGAACAATGACCTTTTCAGTTTTTCATAAGACTAGCTGCACTCATTTTGATAATGTTTCAGGCTTGCTTGTGCACCATTGTTAACAGCAAATTGGAACTTTAAGATAAACAACTCTCTCATGCCTGTGTCTTCACTTCTAATTGTGAAAGAAATTCCTGTTAAAAACATATTTCACATTCTGTGTAGGATGTTTCAAAGCTCAGGGCCATACCGAGGGAAGTTACTATGAAATATTTTTCCGGACAGCACAAAAGACAAAAGATGGATTTCATTTAGAATAAATTAATATTGATAATCTAGCAAGGAACTACAGTGTTCAGAATGTAAAAAAACCCTTGTTATTATTTTGTGCATAGGCCCACATTTCTGGGCAATGAGGGATGGGCATAAGAACTGAACCCGCATCTTTCTTGGAAGTGCAGAATACGGAGTGTCCGCAACCAAACTATTTCTGTAAACAAAAATCTGTTTTCATGGATGGTTTTGTAAAACCATCATCTGGGTTTTTTTGTAAATAGGCAGTTAATTCAAAGAGGGCTGTTGGGAAAATATTGATTTCTAATATCATTTAATGTAGCTGTAAACCATTTTGTCAGAAATAACGATTAATGTGTTCAGAAATCTGTCTACAGGATGTGTGCTGCTCTAAATAAAAGAAGTCAGATCTGTCTGTAACTTTTTTCTACCGGTTTCATGCAAAGAAGGTTTGCTCCCTAATGCTACTCCAAATTATTATACATTGCCTTTCAGCTGACGGTGTCTTCAAGCTATTACAAATCATTTTGAAAGTATGATCCATGGATTCAGTGGGGTTATTACACTCAATATGAATAGATGCCTTGCAAGCAAGGAGAAAATAAAGAGGTGAATTTGGCAGAAATTATGATACTTTGTCTGCTATGAGTTTGTGGGAGGGGTTTTACGTTAAACCAAAGAGCACCTTAATTATAGAACCCTTTTGATATTTAATTTTTTCCTTCCATTTCAGACTCTGACTATGACTAATGTCCTAATAGAACTGCTTTCTTAATTTCCAGTGTACCATTTTCATTATTAACTTATGTTGGTTGGTGATGTTTTAAAAAAAAATATTTTAATCAACTCGACAGTGTGCAAATTACTTTAAAGTCATTATTTAACGCAAAATAAAATCATCCACTCAGTACTTGCTTCCCTCAGAAAATACACCTAAACGAAGGTGATGTGGGAGAAAAGAGGAAAAGCGGAAAATATACATTAGACACCATTTATGGAAAGGCAGCTTGTCAGCTAGTGGATTCTTGTGGGTTTTCCTTTGCATTACAACATACACCCCTTACTTCATTACTTTTACCCAGACTGTGTATATCTTAATTTTCCTAATTGCACATAATTGTAAGCTTTTGGGTTTTGTTTGCGTAGAAAAAAAAAAAAAATCCTTTCTTTCCCTTTCTAGATGATTTACCTTCTGATTCCCTTTTCAGTGAGGAAAGCTTATAAAAAGCTGGCAATATTTCAGGTTACTATGGCGAAGGTACTTAAAACATTTATGAACCTAACACCAATAACCACAATCAGGGCTGACACCTGACCTCGTTGGCTGTGACGTAGTCGAGTCATCAAGCTTCATCCTAGAGTCCATTGCGCTTGTAATGTTTCCAGCCTTCTGACCAGAAGACAGCACGCCACCAAGCAGAAGACAGCACCCAGGAGCAAGATCTCAGCTTTGAAGCTGGGGTGGGGACAGAGAGGTGGACCATTTCTTAGATTGGCTCCTACGGGCTGTGAAATCTCAGCCTGCGTCTGCACTTGCGTGCATTTCACACCGGTGTAATTTCACAGAGGTCTGCAGTGAGCAGGATTTTGTGACAAAATACAAGCAGGTGAGAGGAGAGTAGATCACTACCCATTTTTAAGTAAGTGGAGACTGTGAAAGGAAACAGATGTTTCTGGAGCTCATGTCCTTAGTTTCCAGCCAGCCCAAACATACTCTGGAGGAAGCAAATAACAGTAAATGAATTATGCAGTAGCTAAGCACATTTTTGTAACTAGATCTAGACTTTCATGAAATAATTCTGTGGTCACTGCATGTAAATTAAAAGAGTTGCTGTAATAAGCAATGGTCTGAAAATAAACAATTGTTTATTTAGTTACCGAAAAATTAGTAAATAATCATAAGTAATGGTTTTACAGTAGTTGTTGCAGGGCTGTTACATAACTATGTGGTTACTGTGTGGTTATAGTCTGAATAAATTGCTACATTAAAGAATAATTGAAAGGCTAAGAATTTTCTTCAGCTGAGAATTTTACTCCGCTCTAGAAACGTACATAACTATCACACACCTGGAATACATAATACTACAGTCTTCTGTGAATTAGTCACATGTCATAATTCTTCCATATTTTCTTCTAAATGTCGCACAGGAAGGGATGCCTTCAGACATGCTGGGATTTGGAGGTGTATGGGGTGGTGGAAGATAACATTAAAGAAAGAAAAAAAAAGTATTCAGTGCCAAAAATTGCACTTCTGAGCAGAGATAGCATATGGCATACATTAATTATTCTGACTGAAGTCCTTGTGAAAGCTGCTGTTTTCTGCAGCTGTAGGATGCCCTGTAACAGCATGACAATTTGGAAGGTAAAGCCTAATTGATTGCCTGGTTTTGGCAACAATGAGGAGACCTTTCTCAGTCTAGATTACAAGTATATTTAAATAAATGAATTAAATTCCTTGGAACTTTTTATAGAAAGACAAGTAAGAAGCACTTGAACTTTGTAAAGTCAGAAAGTGGACATAACAAAGCAAAACCACTATAAAAATGTCATGAGGAATCTGGGGAAGCCCTACACAAAGTGGTGTACTGAGTTTGTTGCACTGAAGAAAAGAAAACCCAAAACATAGTCCAGGCAATTACGTAGCCAAGGCAATTGTAGACCTAAGGTTTTTGCTTCAGTAAGTCTAATTATAAGGATATCTAGTTATTGTTATGTTAATTGTATTTGCATCCTATCAGTTTAGAATATGTCCCACTCAGAAAAGCACTTAAAAGGTGTTTAACTTTAAACACATGGACACTATTGTTACAGTCAGTGGAATTACTGAATGCTTACTGTCAAGGAGATGTTCAAGTCCCCTGTTGAATCAGTTTTCTCATTGCTTTTTGGTGGATGGTAGAGACCAGTATTTTTAAAGAAACTTCAACAAAACCCAGCTGCATGGTTGAGTTGGCAAACAATGAGAGTTTCAAATGCCAGTGACATGGCTTTTCTTAGTTTTAACAGGAGACCACGGGATTTTTAGTGCTTGCAGTGAATCCCTTAGCAACTTAGTAAATACAGCTAGAGTTAGCAGTTCTTAATTTGACGGTTTGCCCAGAGGACAGGAAACGAGCTTTGTAATTGGTCGTAAGGGAAAGAAGACATCTAAGTATCCAATTTTTCAGATTAGCCTTAGTGATGTAGACTGCCTGATTTACAAAGATAACAGTGACAAAAACATTATAGTTACCAAGTCACAGTTTTATTATGTGTAGCCTCAGAATCTTATTGAAATACTTATCGCAAAGGCTTTCTGTACAGACAACCTCAAGATAGAAATGAGACAGAAGCAGCAAGAAAAACATTCTTTGTAAAACAAGAGTAATATCCTTACTTAGTTTCAAAGTAGAGGGAGATAGATTTAGATTAGATATAGGAAAAAATTGTTTACAATGAGGGTAGTGGAACACTGGAACAGGTTGCCCAGAGAGGTGGGGGATGACCCATCCCTGGAGATGTTCCCCTGAGCAACCTGGTTTGGTCAGAGATGTCCTTACTCACTGCAGGGGAGGTTGGACTAGATGATCTTTAAAGGTTCCTTCCAACCCTAAGAATTCTATGATTCCATGATTCTGTGATATTTTTGCACTGATCTGCTGTTTCAGAAATCTTCCCTGCTGTTTAATGTGCCTACTATAAGAATGTCCATAGGATTATTTCCTGTTCCACAGAGGCTAATGAGTAGAGAGGCTACCTTATAGTAACATTTCCACTCAGCTGGAGATAAAGAAAGGAGGAGAAACTTCAGAAAGGGCTCCCACTGTTTATGCAGGAATTTCCAATCTACTAGCAGGAAGCAAAACAGAGAGAACTAATAGTTGTCACCAGAGGAGCAACAGGTGAGGGTAAATCTATTGTTTTGGTGAGAGTATGAGCACTTTTGCCATTCCACTGAAGGCAGAGAGTAGTATTTAACGTGAGCTGCTACTGCTGTTTCATAATTCCAACTCAAGCAGTTAGGATATGTATCATGATGTACATGGTAGAAAAATCAAATGACTTTGGAAGGTATCCACTTAGGTTTAAATAAAGAGGTCTACTCCGATGGTCTTCACAGCTGTATAGTTTTTAAGAATTTCTTTAAAGAGGGTCTGATGACAGAGATGTAGGTCTGACGATGGGAAAAATAAAAGCACTTACAAAGAAGCTAAAGAATCAAGAAAATTACGTCTGAAATCCCCAGATTCTTAAAATCCCAAATGAAAATGTGGGTTGCCATTAACAGCATAGTCTAAATTGTACTCAGAGGCATATTTATTTCCAATATGTGGGTGTCAGCAAGTAATGCAACATTTTAACATATAAATAACAATGAATAATTGCTGGATTGTGCTGTGGCATATGGAAATCAAGTCTAAGGCTAAGAAGTGATGTGGTAAAACAGTACAGATTTGCCAACTGTTTGTCATCACGGAGGGGCAGTGGAAAGAAAGTGAATAATAAAAAAACTTTTACCATATGATCTGTCATCAAATCTGGCTGCTTTCCAGCTGCTTTGTAACAGCACAAATGTAATTGCACACAAAATTCTTACCAATACTACCAATTCTGAGTCTGCCAGCACTTTAAGTGGTAAGTTAAATCCTCTCTGAGGACCACATGCATATCCAAGGCTCAAGAAACATTTCTTCCTCACTTTCTTCTTTCAAAAGATGTAAGAATCATTATTTTCATATTGCCATTGTTGAAGACTCTTCTGGGTTCTGAAAGGAAATAGTCAATTTCCAAGAAAAAACATCTTCACCAGGTAACTTCATAATGAACCAAGCTGTATTTCTTATGGAAGTCACCATACAGGAAGAGCCACGCCACTTAGAGTTTATATGCTAATAATTTTAGAAAAAAAATTTGAAGGTAATCTCTAGCAAAAGACAGTGGAAACTAAAGAACTGGAGATCTAGGACTACTTCTCCTGTTCTCCAAGCTATTTATATTTACTGTTACTTTCATTGCTTCCTTGCTCTTCTTTCAGACTCCTTTGTCTTTCACTTGTTGTATGTAGCTGTTTAGGCACAGGTCTAGTAATACCCAAGCAGCTTCCAAGCCAGGCCGGGCATGCCCATCCAGCATCGGGCTGGGAGCAGTTAAAATCTCCTTTCACACATACGTATGGGCTGCTCCTCTACCTTTCTGCACTGGCTGTGGGTTCAGACCAGCCACTTCTCTGCGATATGTGTAAGTCTCATCCTGGGCAGCTCTCAGCTCTTCTTATTACTTCCACATTCAGAGTGGCCAAATTTCCCTCATCAGCCTGAGCCTCTGTCTGACTAAGAGAGAGTGGACACCAGCTGTGCCTTGTCCTCACTGATGTACACTGTGATAACTGCCAGGGCGGGTGCTGCCATGCACCTCTAATACAGCTCAAAAGGCCTGTCCTGAGTGGAGTCTGGAACCATAGTCCATTATCTGTACAGCTCACTGGTACAGTTAGCACTTCAGAAAGGTGAAAAGACTGCATGCTCGGAGTGTCCCACAGATACGCAATGGAGAGTGCTTGCTAGCTGGTATTGGGCTGGCCTTCCATACCCCTCAGGAGCTTGGATGCCTCCATCCATATCAGATCTGTTGTACACACACTTCCCAAAAAGACAGAGGCCTTTTAAAGGAATGAGTGGGCAACACCATTTTTTAATTTCAAATGCAGCCAGAAGAAGAGGCAGTGCTACCTGAGAGCAACACTTCCTCTCAGCTGGAGATAAAGAAAGGAGGAATAACTTCAGAAAAGGCTTCCACTCTCTATACAGGGGTTTCCTATCTGCTGGCAAGAAGCAAAACAGAGAGAAATAATAGATGGCACCAGAGGAGCAACACCTGAGGGTAAATGTACAGCAATCTGTAAATCTACTATCTTCAGCTTTTTAGATAACTATTTTATCACCTGCACCTCCTTGGCTCATAGTTCCCCTTTGAGTTCTGTAGTCTCTCCTTCCTAAGCAAGAGCTCTGTCTGCAAGAGGTTTGCTTTGGGCAGACCTCTTGTTTTTGTACTCCTGCTTCCTAATGGAAGCAATTACTGTAGTTTTGAGCCGTGAGCAGATTTTTTGCCTTAACTCGACTCTATACAAGGGAGGGAACTCTGCACTTAGAGGGCCTATTGCACCTATATTACGCTATTTCAGCCACAGACAAAATGTCTTTTAAAAGAGAGAGAATGGGAGCAAAGTAAATTGCATAATACATTTCACCTGCTTACCTGGGCTCAGTACTGTTTCAGGATGAAATTAATTCAACATTGTCCAGAGGAACATTTGATCAAAAGGCCCCTACAGAAAAATTGCCTGACCTCATGCAAAGACCGTTATCTTCTAATCATCTGCCTTCTTGCCTCCAGCCTCTAGTATTTCAAAATTCCTCTTGCGCGTGGAAGAATGCACGTACCAAGCAAGATAACTGGCCTGCAGACTATATTTTCACTGTTCCTTGGGGAAGGAGTTAGGTCACTCTCTCTTGCAATAGACATCACGTGCTACCTCTACTGACCTCATCTATTGTCATGATCTGCCTAATAAAATCAAAGCAATTTTTATGTGAGAAAGCTTTGCAGTTAAACATACCCTTAGGAATGTCTCCAAATTAAATTTTTGCATCATAACTCTGGGAGCTATGATCCAAGACTAGAAGAAAGAACCACAAATATCAAATGAAAACTGAATGTCACATTTGTGAAAAGTTTTATTTTGTTAAAAATAATAAAAAAAAAGGAGCTAAAATTAACCATAAGAGTTGCTAGTTTCAGTATGTGAGTTTAATGATATATATGAGTTTTGGGAAAAAGAACACAATTTGCAGGGTAGAAAAGTATGGAATAACACAAAAAGTTAGTCCATGTGATTAGAATGAAAACTGCAGTTGCAGCAACTGTCTAACAATTTTTTTAAATAAAGATATTTTTTTTGGTCTAAAAATGTGGTTTCTTCTTGTCTCCTTAACCAAGCTCCTCTCCTCCCTCTCCAGCCTCCCACCAAATAAAATTGAATTGAAAGGAAACACAGTAAGGGAGGGAAAGTAAGAATGACCTTTCTGGAATGTGTCCCTACAGACACCTGTACGGAACCTTGTGTCACCTTTCATTTGTAGTACAGGGACATTACTACTGAAAACAAAAGGACTGACGGATAATTACCATCTGTGTTCTCTTCTTGTACTCAAACAAAGCTATTAACAAACATTAATAGGTATTTCAATTTGCTTACTTACGTAGCAAGGACTGTTAAATTTGTTTCTGAGGTGTCCCTGATGTCACACAAACTTCTGGATTTCCCTTTTGGGACACGTTTGGATCACTGTTATCTGGGAAAAGTAAGTCAATAGCTTGTAGCTGTACTATTGCCTGTGGTTTAGCTCTCATCTACTATCAATAAACTGTCTTTCAAGGAAAAAAAAAGATTTTAAAAAGAGCAGCTTTGGGCCTGGTATTTCCCTTCTGCTTGGAATTTTCAGCAGGTTCCCTGCTCTGCTGCAGAGAGTGACAAACTACCTGTGTGACAAGGTCAGAGGGGGACAGGCTTAGTCCTGGTGACACCACTGCTCTTCGTCAATGCGGTAGGCACACCGTGCTTCTCAGGAACTGACAGCAGCTGTCAGGATGACAAATCAGTCTGAGTTTGTTGTTCTCTCTCTCCAGTCTTTCTCTAAAAGTTCCCAGTGATACTGACATCCACTTCTAAAGATAGAAATACTGTATTTACAGCTTTTGAGAACTACTACTTCACTGGTGCCACTCTTAAGCAGTATTGAATATGGTATAGAATATGAAGGCTGTTTCTGGAGGAGGTGTTAGACAGTTTCCTACAAACATACAATATGGGAGGTGATGGGAATACACTTTTGTGAATTTCAATACATACTCCCGTGCAAAATGCTTACAGGCATGCCCATTAATTCATTATTAGACTTCTCTATGCCAAGTGTACAGGGTCTAACAACATTACATTCAATATATAAAATTACAGGGAGGTGAGCATGGTAACAAAAGACAAGTACAGAGATTTTTTTTTTCAGCTGGCACGAAAAAAATCTATGCCTAATTTGCTCTAAGGAAACAATTTTTACTTTGATACCAGCACATGCTCTTCTGCTTTATTTGGTTGTCTTTTTGGCATATGCAATGAGGCTAAAGTGTTTTCTTGGTAGTACTTTTGTCTGAGAACTTACATATCTTTATTTCTTCACTTAGGCTTTTCAGACTCAAAATATACTTTTTTTTTTCTGTAATATGTTCGTATTCTTAAAAAAAAAAAAGGTTGGTATTGCAAGCTCCACATTAACAGATTATCGTGTTTTAGGATAAGTTGACACAGACCAGTGGTGATAATTATCCTAATTTCTGCAAGGTCTCACCTTCAACTGTTGCTCTGGCAGTCACAGTCCAGATTTCATCTGAAGCAAAACAGTTCCCCATCAGACTGATGTATACAAAAACTGACTGTAGGCAGAGGGAAAGTAGGGAAAATAGTCATAATAAATACATTTAGCACAATTCTATGTTTTATTAAAAGATTCTATAACAAACTATTTTTACATGTATAAAACTGCTTTAATTGTAAGCCTCTCTTCCTTTTCTGTTTTGCATCTTTCTCCAGATCATGTCAGAATTGCAACTTTGTGAAATACAAAGACATATCTTAAAATTTCTTGTTGTTTGACATTTGAAATTCAATTCCAGTTCAGTAAATGGGAAGATACTGGCATGTCACACTGCAGAGTCATTAGTTGCATTTGCACTGCAGTATTCTGTATTTGGAATGCAAGCCTCCTCACAGCATATGCATATGTATATGTATATGCATATGTAACTCATGTTAATGATGTAAATTTACACATAGGAGGATCAGGCTCTCTGAGAAGGGAATATGCCACCCTTGGGTTTCCTTCTATTTTTTAACTGTTGTCACAATTTCACATTAGGCACTTTCCAAATCCACTCTTAGAAACCAATCCAAAGAGAACAATTTATTCTTTCTTCTTTGCAACTATTGCAATTTTGTGATGTTAAACAATAACACACAGCAATTAGTTTTTTAGGAGGGGAAAAAGAAAGTATTTTCTGTGCAGGAGTACGTCACTCCACAGGAACCAATGTCATTTCCCGCTGATCTCTCGTTACTTGTGATTAGGGCTCTCACACTGAACACCCCCAGCAAGCCAACCTTGCAGTGTTTGTAATAATAGTAATTAGTCAACATTTAGCACTTGCACAGAACTTCTCACCTATGTTATAAAAGTTGCAGGAGCAAACTTGTACAGTGGGGCTAACAGTAATTTTAGATGAAAATCAAGATCGCTGACTACTTGCCTTTGGGCAGCTCTACATCTCTCATTATGTCCGTACTGCTAAGTAAAAGAGGGACAAGCACTGATGAGCACGGATGACTTGCTAAAGCCAAATGGAAAGTGATGCTGAAGCTAGTGTTGGCACTGTTTTAGTGTCTGCCACTCCTGGAACAGATTTATCTTTGAAGGATCCCATTGAAGTAGTTCAAAATAGAGCCAGGGAAATAACTGACAGTGAAATTTTGTGGATAATCACAAAACCCACTGCTGTACCACAACCCGTGGACCTCTTCGTTAGCCATCTTGCTATATCCTTTTCTTCTTATGTCTTTCAGTTGGCATAGCTGTCCTTGCTGATAATGTCCAAGCCTACCTGTCCCTACTGATAATCTTCAGCCTCCTAAAAACAGTAGGCTATCCATTTAATATAATTTATTGTAACGATAAAGAAAAGTTTTTCTCACTTCTTAAATGCCTTCAGAATTTTTGAGATTCCTTTGTAATATTATTCCTTGGAGCCATGTCAGTTTCATCTGAGATAAACTCATCTCTACTGCTAAGTGGAAGAAAGCAACCAAATCATGGGGAAAAAATGATCAAAATGTCACCAGGGGAAAAAAAAATCAAAATATTGCAGACTGCTAAATAACATTCAGCATCTTAATGAAGTCTCACTCTGCATTGCAATAAAACGCAGAGAATTCTGAGGTGCTCGTAATAAATCACCAGAGAAGAAGTCACAGTAAATTTCTCATGTCAACTATTTAGAAAAAACAGCATTGCTGAATTTCAGTATCTACTTCCAAATTTTTCACAAGCAATACATAAGGTACAATTAGATTAATATATTGCTTATTATAATTTGTTTGACTGTCTTAGTAAAGCAATTAACTCCACCTTTAAACTCAGTAACAATAATGAAAATTTTTACTGACTTTGTTTGCTCTTATATCAGTTTGTATACAATGCTTCTTTCTTCTTCCTAGAAAATGGTAACACTGCAGGTTTTTTTATATTAAACTTCATTTTTCTTGCTGAATTCACAGAGGAAAGGAAACTATCAATAACAATTTATTCTGTTCTGATAAGTGTAGATGATGTTGTGATGCCTTTTAGTCTGTCTTAGTGAGACTCGTTGGTTTGGCAATCAGATTAGTGCACAAAACAAAACCAAAGAGAACTCCAAAGAAGCATTATAGTCATTGTTTGAGGCCATTGTGAAACAGGTCAACTCTCCACATGCAGCAACAAAGGTAGTAGTATTACACTTTGTCTTTGTAAACACTGCCTGGCATCAGATTAAATCTATTCATAAAACACTTCAAAGGCATTTCAGGAGCTACAGCTGACAGTTCCCCTCCATAACACAATAGACTCTGAAGTGTGGCTCAGCCAGTCTTCATTTGGGATACAAGATAGGGTAGCATAAATCAAGATATTTTCACCATTTTCCTGGAGTCAGCTGGATGCCACCTTTGCCTCTCAGTTACTCAGAGCGTGATCTAATGGAAGACCTGACTGACAAGCAGTTGAAGGTGTTCCAAGCCTGATAATCCTACACTGCCTGTCTTGGTGGCAAGAGGTCTTTAAAACTGACTTTAACTTACTGGGTGCCTTTACTACTGCAACTTCCTTTCAACAGAAAGTAGTGAAGAGGCAACCAATAAGAAAAAAAAAGAAGGAAAAAAATCAACATGTTGTCTTATATTAGTTGGTTTATTACCTGTCCGGACAGTGGTGAAGACTTACTTTCTCAGAACAACCTAGAAAATGCCAGGATGCAGAAAAAAGTCAACATATTTCCCTGCCCTGCCACTGACTCCTCTGAAGGATCATGGACACTGGCATGGTGGTTCCCTGCAGTGACTGGAGTGCAATCATGGAAGAACGCAGCTCATGTACAAGGTAGGGTAACTCAGGCTTTGCTTTTTGTGTTCCCCACCTTGGAGTTTTGTAAGCGATTTTTTGTTCTTTTCTTCATTAAGAGAAAAATAAATCACCATTTCTAACTGCAAGTCCATTTTGACACCTCCACATATGCTTAACAGTTTCAGACATTGTGTATGGGACACAGTCAGTGACAGGTACAGTGGTGCCAGCTTTCTGATCTGAAGAAAGAGCTTCATATTCCACAAAGCTATACCACTGTTTAATATTCTGCTCTGAAGCTTAGACTACTGGTAGCTACAGGGAGTCGCTATTAACCGTTTTCATTACATGGAAGAAAGTGCTTTAGATTACAAAGATTTTCAGCATTCCTACAGTTGGTACAAAATAATTATAGTTTCTTTGTTTCCCTTTTCTTTTGTAAGGAAAAAGAGAACATTTACAAAAATGGGTGATCCTGCTGAGCTGCTCCTGAGGGCAATGGGAGGAAGAGGGCAAGGTTTAGAGGTTGTTGGCATGGGCTGATATTCCTAAGTAGATAAAAGAAAGAGAAAAGTTGTTCCAAAATACTTGGTATAAAGATAAGTACTTCTTTAGTTACAGAAAATATACAGCATATAAACTTTTGAAGATTTGCCTATTACTAAATTCACACAAATTTAAACTCCTTCCTCTTAAGAATTTATTTTTTTTTCTGTAACTTTGCATTCAGCTTTCTAATGCTTCACTGCGTAGTCCGATTAATCTGTTTGTTCTGTTGAGAGTCATAGGCTATTACTCATAAGCTATTAAATCCAGCTTGCTTTTTTTTTTTTTTCTGATGAAGGCTTTTAAAATGTATCTAAGTGCTCTTAGTTTGAAAGTGATCTCAGGCTGGAAAATTGTTTTATCAGCTTGGTTTTTTTTTCTTGCATCCCTTTATTTTCTGGTATAGTAGCAGTCATTTTGATTTTTCTGACTGATCTCATTGGCCTAGGCTTTCTGCAGAATTATCTATTGAAACAAACAGCTGCATTTTAGGGAACAATGAAAGGAAGAACTAAAAAGTCAGGGCAGGGAAAACAATTAAATGTTCAGATCTCATGAATCTGCAAAACAATGTGAGAAATCTTAATAGAAAATTATTTTTGAGACATTTGGGATTTCAAATACAACTAGATAGTTTATTTTTCAGCTGAATCTTGAACTCTGTTTGTTTCAAATCTTGGTCAAAAAGATCTTCCTGACATTTGATATTTTGATAATATCTGCTTTGGTGGAATAGTGTTGATACAGTCCTTGAAACTGTACACACAGTTGTAGCAAAGAGTATCATTATTATGGGTTTTTTAAATCAAGATCAAATAAATGTTAAAACCTTCTTTCAGTTGTTAGTCAAGTACATATCAAGAACCAATTCTTGATGGAAACTGATGTAACTCAAACTAAAGCAAAGGAGCTGATACCAGTTCAGGATCTAAGGTCCATTATACAATATAGTATATTCTATCAAACACTTTCAAAACCTGAGAAGAAATGTGCTCAAGCAACTGAATCTCCAGATAAATCTTGAGGTTTATTTAAAGTAAAAACTTATTTAATTCTTACTTAGCTCTGTTACCTATCAATAGCTGTATTACCTATTTGAATCTGAGAAAGGTCCACTTGTCAAAGCCATTACAGTATATTATGCCCACACAGATAACATCTAATTAAAGGGATGCATTGTTGAGTCATGGCCCTGAGCTTGTTTTACAAGCAAAAGCGTATTCAAAACCTGTAACTAAAGATGAAATATGATAGAACTGTCAGAGAGAGATGTGGCAACTCTTATTTCAGTGTTTCATTGCATTTTTTTAATTGATTTAGTCTTCAGGTCTAACCATCTTGTTATTTGCTTTCTTAAAGAGAAAGAAACAATGCCTTAGAGGACACAATGCATTTCACCTTTTTAGTGCTAATATTCCATTTCCACAGCCCTAAGTTGACATTCCCAAAATCCTTCAGTTCATTTGGCAGTAATTTTCTGGTTAAAACACTGATATGAAGGCTTGCTATAACACAAGCAAGACTTTCAAGAATCCTAAAATATATCCCATTAAGATTGTAAATATAGTTGGTGTGCTTGAGCACATAATGTGAAGTAAAATTAATAATTGTTATTTGTATAAAGTATGTTAGAGATGTGTATTAGAAAACAAATGGTGAAAGCAATTGCGCATGATGGTTACAAATATCCAGCGATCCTGGATATTGTAAGAAGAAAAGGAAATCTGAAGCCATCACTGATTAGATGTTCCCTTGGCTTGTTCATCTTCCCCTGTCTGTCTACCCCCAGCTACTAGCTGGATGAGGCAAAAGTACTCAAATCAGAGGTGACGGTGACTCCTAGGAAAAAGGTTCAATTCAACATAATATCACAAATAAACCAGGTGATATGTAGTCATTAGGCACAAAAGCTTACAAGAAATACCACAGAACTACTCATTCCTATTTGAGCTATTCCATGGTAGCTCTTTAAATTATGGAAAATACAGAATAAATCTACTGAGTCCTAGAGGCAATTGTAAATTGATGGAGAAGGAAGATTTGGAGCACATGTTGATAAGCTGGTGAAGGGTCTAGAGCACAAGTCTTATGAGGAGCAACTGAGGGAACTGGGATTGTTCAGTCTGGAGAAGAGGAGGCTGAGAGGAGACCTCATCACTCTCTACAACTACCTGAAAGGAGGTTGTAGGGAGGCACATATTGATCTCTTCTCCCAAGTAACTAGTGATAGGATGAGAGGAAATGGCCTCAAGTTGTGGCAGGGGAGGTTTTGGTTGAATATTAGGAAAAATTTCTTTACTGAAAGAGTGGTCAGGCATTGGAACAGGCTGCCCGAGGAAGTAGTGGGGTCATCATCCCTGGAGGTGTTAAAAAAAATGTGTAGATGTCGCACTCCAGGACATGGTTTAGTAGGCATGGTGGTGTTATGTTCATGGTTGCACTTGATGATCTTAGAGGTCTTTTGCAATCTTAGAGATTCTATGACTCTGTGTAAGGGTCATTATGCTTATTAGAGGGGAGCAGGGAGAATAGAAAGGAGGAAGAATTCTATAGATGGTTTTCTGGCATTTTGGGAACCAGCAAGGAAAGAAAATTCTTTGTTATGAAATGATGTAAATCTGAGACATTTCTAATAAAGATAAAAAATGACGGAGATTTGGGCAGTTCTTCCTTCTTATGAGCTAGTTAATCTCTTCTTTTAACATCCTTGTTTGTTTTATATCTTTTTGAAGTTTCATTTCCTCTTTTGTATGCAACAGTAGTCTACTGAATACAAATGAAACAGGAAATTACAAAAGGAGAATTAATATCCACACTCAGATTCTATTAGTTCTACTCCTACTGCTTCTGTAACCTCAAGACTGGCAAAGAATTAGAGAGGATTAATGACTCTTGCAGCTACGTCCCTTTTAGTAAGGAACTGCTAATTATACAATACTACAGTATTGCGTTTCTTCTCTCTTAGAATATTCCTTTATACTTTTTCATGTTTTCCCTCTTTCTATCCTAATAAAAGTGTTCAGCTTAAATATATGAGTCAATTGGTGGGGCAAGTAACTCTTGTAGTGGATATTCTCATCCTTAGTGCAAAGACTGTAAAACTGTTTATGGGGTAAGACCTGCTTTCTTAAGGCTGCTTGTCATTGCATGGTGAGATAGTAATCTGTTGGGCTTCAGACTGGGCAGAGTGGCTTTTTGCCTTTTTCTGTGGGAATTATTAAGCAAAATTCTTTACTAATGTCTGTTTTCTGAGAAAATTAAAAGCATGTCTCCATTTCCAGCCTCAGTTGTATATCTTGTGCTAAAAAGTAAATTATCCAAAGTTTGGAACTTGTCATGCTGAGTTCTTACAGCGGATCACAGCTGAGATCCACAAATGAGCTTTGCTTCTGTGTTGCTCAGTACTTCAGTGCTGAGGAATTAGGCAGCTGCCTTAAAGAACCTGATTTGAAATCCACTCACATATTTGCTGAGCGTATGAAGGGCACTTAAATATACTCAGCAATCACTGCAGATTTTCTACAGATTAAAATTAACATGATAGGAGAATTTAAAATTTCAAAAAGTGGTACAATGATTGAAAAATATGCTCAGGAATTATTTTCAACTTTTTACACAAACTTAATGGGCTGTCTTCATGATCTTCCTTCTTAGGTTAAGGACAACATGCTCAAGAAAGATGGCAATCAAGATGGGAACATGGAATACTAATAGCCATATAAGATTTCTGATTATTTTACAAGCTTTTAAAAGGGATACAAGTTTCTGATGACCTTATATTTAGGGAATAAAAATCCTATTTTCTGCACTAGTGTAGATGGTGTAGAACTTGAACTTTTCAACTGAAACACATTCAAGATAAACTGCATGGCCAGTATATGTGTGTAGGTCTTGCACTGTTGCCAAACACAAACTCAGATCCTTCCACAAGATCCTTCCTTGTCAAACTCTAGTGCAGGTTTGTGCTAAAGTGATACTGGGACTTGGCAGGTAAATGCTGATGGAATAGGCTTTGAGCTTGGTTTGGAATTTCATTATGATTAGGGTTAAAAATGTGAAAAGAAAATGAGATGCAGTTATCTAAAAAGGTTAAAGAAATCATCCAGACTAAAGGCTAGATGTCAGAATTTATGCCTATGTTTGTTTTTTATATTTAGGGATTATTGACCTAGACCTCAAAGTAGGACTGAGTGTAGGGTCTCAGAGATGTAAGGAAATTAAAAGCTACAGGAAAAGAAGTGTTCAGAGGTACTTGGTGGGCCTCAGAGCTTATGTTTAGGCTTAGTCTATTGCTTAGGAGAAAGTTAAGTTAGTCTAATGCAATAATGAAAATGAGTCAGAAAGAAGTTCCGTAATACTGGAGTCCATTATCTCCCTTGATCCTCAGTGCAGCTGTAATCCGATGAAAAACCTTGACTGTAGCTTTATACCTCTGACCCTCTCTGTTACCATGGTCTAGCAATATGTCTCAACATAAGATGAAACCAAACCTGCAAACCTCAGCTTCATTAAAGCTCTGTCCTAGTTATTTTTCAAACATCCTTCTTCTGCGCAATATGGTGTTCAGTGGTGACCATTGACTTAGCTCCAAGACTTTGTTTAAACTTAGATCGCTGCTGCAGTCAGTGACAAACTAGTATTTTCATCCTGCCTAGAAATATCAAAAACTATGAAATACCAAAAAGCACGTTAAAAGCCCACACTGGCTTTTTCATGTCACCTGATCTAATCAGTAGCCTTACGCAAGGTTATAAATGTAAGTAATGTAACTTGAGAAGGGATATAGCAGCCCATTTAATGTGTCTTAGCAAACTATCACTGTTTGGCATACTTCCCAACAGAAATCAGGACTCACATCGGTGTTAGGTTTTTAGCCAAAAAAGATGAGGGGGAGGTGTAATGCCTAGGTTCAGAGAGTGATGCCAAGTTTTGGGGTTCATATAAACAAAGACCACAAGTTTACGTCTAAACTGCTGGGAGTTAGAGTATAAGAGCAAGACAGAGGTTTGGATTTTTGTAAAAGTGAGGTTGATGCTCAGCATATGTAGAAAAAGATATGAAGACACCAGAAATAAAGGATTAAAAGGTGCAGTAAGACACAGTAGTGGGTGGAAAACAATTTTGTGCCTAAGCACCATCTTGTGTGAGGCCAAGAAGGATCACAATGTTGGCATCAGAGTACAAACACTGCTGCAGATAAGCAGACAACACACAGCAACTACTTAGAGTAACAAGCATCTCATTGAGAGGCTGCTAGGAAAACTTAATTGTTTGTGCCATAAAAGATTTCTGACAACACGTGAAAAAAACGTTGTATTAAAATGCTAAAGTTTACTATCACAAAATGATGTTAAGGCTTTACTACATATGGGTCAGGGCAATCCCAAGAACAAATATAGGCTGGGTGGAGAATGGATCAAGAGCAGCCCTGAGGAGAAGGACTTGGGGGTCCTGGTGGACAAGCAGCTCAACATGAGCCAGCAATGTGTGCTTGTAGCCCAAAAAGCCAACCGCATCCTGGGCTGCATCAAAAGAAGTGTGGCCAGCAGGTCAAGGGAGGTGATTCTGCCCCTCTACTCCACTCTCCTGAGACCCCACCTGGAGTACTGTGTCCAGTTCTGGAGCCCCCAACATAAGAAGGACATGGACCTGTTGGAGTGAGCCCAGATGTCGTAGTTCAGCCCCGATCCGGACCAGACTACGCAGTCTCTCTCTCACTCCCCCCATCCTCCGAGAGAATAGGGAGAGATAATATAAGAAAAAATGGCTCAAGGTTTGAGATAAGGACAGGGAGAAATCCTTAAAGTTAGCGTCATGGGCAAAAACAGACTCGACTTGGGGAAAACTATTCATTTATTACTACAACTAGCAGGATAATGAGACAGAGAAACAAGATAACCTCCTCCAACCCTCCCTCTTCCCAAGCTTAACATTATCTCTACTACCTTCACCCCCCCCACCGAGTGGCACAGGGGGAAGAGGGAATGGGGGTTGCGGTCAGTTCATCATGCGTTGTTTTACACTGCTGCTTCACAGTTGGGGGAAGAACTCACATGCCTCCTTCTTCACTGACCTTGGTGTCTGCAGCTGTTCCTCTCACAAGAAAAGTTCGTTCTTCAGAACAGGCTGGCAGAAGCCTCTCAGGATCTCTTCACATCATCCATCTCATCTCCTCTCCATTTCTTGCAGCCGGGCCAGGCTGAGTCGGGCCCAGTCGGCCGCCTGGCGAGAGGCCAGAGGGTGAGGCCTGCAAGGCCCCGGAGGCCTGCGCCTCCCCCTCTGCCCCTCTGCCCCTGCTCAGCTTCGTCACATCTTCCCTTCTCTCTCTTTTTTTCTGTTTTCCCCTTCTTAAATACGTTCTCACAGAGGCGTTATCACGGGACATTCTGCTACCAATCGGCTCGGCCTTGGCCAGCAGAGGGTCCACCCTAGGCCTGGCCCAGTCCACTGAACAAAGGGGAGCGACTTCTAGCAGTTTCCTACAGAAGCTGCCACCTTGGGCCCCCCTCACTAAGCAAAACCACAACACCAGAGCAGGGCCAGGAAGATGATGAGAGGGCTGGAGCACCTCTCCCATGAGGACAGGCTGAGACAGTTGGGGCTGTTCAGCCTGGAGAAGAGGAGGCTCCGGGAGACCTTATAGCAGTCTTCTAGTACCTCAAGGGGACCTACAGGAAAGACAGGGAGAAGCTCTTCAGCAGGGCCTGTTGTGAAAGAATGATGAGTAATGGTTTTAAAATACAGAGAGGTTGATTCAGATTAGACATTAGGAAAAAATTATTTACAATGAGAGTGATGGAAAACTGGAAGAGGATGCCCAGAGAGGTGGTGGATGCCCCATCTCTGGAAACATTCAAGGCCAGGTTGGATGAGGCTCTGACCAACCTGATCTGGTTGGAGATGCCCCTGCTCTTTGCAGGGGATTGGACTGGGTGACCTTTAAAGGGCCCTTTGAATCCTAATGATTCTATGATTCTTCTTTTTAAGCTGTGTAATAATAACAATAATGAATTCTGTTACTATTAAAAGTTTAACTTCTCCTTTCCCACCTGTAGTACCTGAATTGGTCTTCAGGAAAATACACTAACACTGCACCCTGACAGCAATTTCAATGCTATTGGAACCCCTGATGTTTCCTATACAGATTGTATGTCTTGTAGTAATTTCTTGTAATTAGCCTCAAATTAAAGTAGTGTGGAATTGAAAAAGAACTGGGCAATCCAAATCAAAAAAGTAGCCAAGTAATCAATTCAACAGTCTAAAACTGCCTTTGAGAACAAAATATGCATGATCATACAGAAGTCAATACAGGCTGACATGTTTCAAATGCTACTCTAATATTTTTATTATTTGGCTGCTGTGTTGAGTTGGACTAAAAGGCATTTTAATTTTATGAATGTAGCTGGCATCAGAGAGACAGGTTTGTGATGGAAACAATAAGTAATTGCCCGTAGGAATCAGGAGATTATATAGAGTCCAATTGAGTCACTAAATTTCTGAAATCCTAAGAAAAATTATGCAAAAACTTGACTTTATTAGAAGAGAAGCAGAATATAAAATAAGCAACATCTTACATAAGAAAATAAAACACTTCAGAAGTAGTACTAGTACTGCATACTATAATGCTAATTATCATATATATCTACCAATAATATTTATTTGTAACGGAGATAATAGCAAATAAGAAAAGCTTTTGACATATTGCGTATTATAAGAAGCTATGATAAGATAGGAGCATTATTGCTTGTAGCACTGCTCAAACTTTGAGAAACACTTTCAGTTTCATGCAGTTTATATTTTATAGTGTATTATAAGCAAAGAGAAAGTCATTTACTTTTTAGAGAGTCTGAGTTACTCTAAACTTTTTAAATGTAATCAGTACTCTTGACAGGACCCATCTCATACAACCAAAATTCTTCCAATCTGCAGGACAATGGAAATGTTTTTTTCCCTTGGAATGGAATTCATTCAGACATAACCACGTTAAGCAGAGGACAAAACATGTGTATAGTCAGTTACTATAAAAGACATTTTAAACAAAACCAAACCATTGATTCATTCTGTTTAACTTCTAGGGCAGAGAGACATTTAGCCGCTTTGAAGGAATGATGGGGAACAGGTCAAATAATTGACACAAAACAGTAATTTTTATCTCATTTCTATTATCTTTTGTATGTTATGGAAAAACAAGATCTTAAGAAAAGTCAGAAAAGCTCCTTTGTTCACTCTTTGTAATGATTAATTTTATGATGTAATATTCGGAAAGTAATCTGAATTATGGAAGTATCAATGAGATTCTTTGGATTGTGGAAAATCACTCTTTGTGCTTTTGGGCCCATCTTTACATTTGCTCAGTTTAAAGATTTATTTCCTGCAGAGGGAATTCCTCTGGTTAAGAAATGGTACTTCGTTCCTGAGACAGCTTAAGCAAGTAAGCAAATCTGATTATTTGATTAATTTACTGTAAATGTTTAGGAATTTTGCAACAGCCTAGTTTTGAAGCTAACTGGCAAGTATAGAAACATCTCTGAAGGCTTGTCATGCAAAATTCTAATTAATTAAAAACTACCTTGAGTTCACAATCAGAAATAAATATTATGTCAATAGTTCTGTCTTGCCTTGGTTCTGAAATGTTTAATTTAAATGGTTTAAAGAAAAAGCTTACTAAAAAGTCATTGTATAGTACTTTATTGGGTAATGATTACATAGGAATGGAGCTCCTTCCTTTTATTATTTTTAAATAATCTTTACAAGGAACTTACAGTTCTATTCAAGTAATTGTTCAGAGAGGGAAGTGCAAATCCAAATTATGAGAGCCAAAGCACAGGGACTATCAGCCCAAGTCCTATATCAGTTTATGAGGAATCTCATCAAAACCAAACAGCTACACAAAAACTTGTCAGTGATTAAGTCATCTGGGTGCTTCAGTTTTACTGATCAAATCTGGAGGCATCTCAATCTACAAAGGATGTCGAGCATCTGCCCTCTGGACAGAGGTACCTTTGAGAGGTACTCTCAAGCTAGATATTCCCACAGGCATTTAAAAAAAAAGGTTTCAGTTCTGCTAGACCTAGCTACAACACATATTTTAATATTCCATGTAATCATCTGTCGGGCAAGAAGTGCTTCTTCCTCTATGTGTTGCTTCTGGCTGTCTCTCTCTCTGATATGTGATCTCCCTCTGTGTGCGACCACACACATTCTGTATTCCCCAGCTGAACTTCATTTTTAGGACCATGTTCAGTGAGTGGTTTAGAAAGTTGGCCCAAATCAAAGCACTGTTAGAAGTATCTCTGGGCTGTGTCAGTCTCACATTTGTCTCTCAGCACAAATGTATTCCAAGTTTGCTGTTTTATTTCAGTATATTTTATACTCCCTTTGACTGGCAATTTCCTGCATTTCTTTTTATGCTGTTGGCAATTTTCCTTTGTTTCCTGCTGCAGCTCAATCAGAATTTTCCTAGCTTTAGCAGGCTTGTTAAATTAATCATATTATATATGCTATCTGTCACTTCCTTTAACATGAACATTACTTGATGTACTTTCAGGGTATATAATGAGCAAGGAAAGAGTCTGCCACACACAAAGCAAAAGGAAACACAATCATATTCCTGAAACAGTTAGCACCATTACTTGATATCTGAAAACTGAAACTGAATGAGAGCAGATTAAATTCAAGCCTGAAAATTTTTCTGAGTTACAACAAACTGTCTGGATCTACAGCATCCTCTGAGTGATTATCTTTCTTTATTCCACCGTGTATTTCCTGATAATATGTAGTAGTGATGCAATGCTGTGGTTTTGGGAAGTCAAAACTACCACATTTCTGCTACATGACAGAATATATAATTTCTCACTGTCATTAAGTCCAGTTGGTTCTGCATTCCATAACAGAGGAAGAAATGGAGCATAATACAGTATCGTCCACTTGATGATTTTGTGCGCTTTCTTAACAGAATAGCAATTAACAACCATATATTTGAGGAGACATTAATGGATAATTGTGTAGTTTGTGTAAGTATCATTTGGTTTGAATGAAACTTGCCTCTGTGAGCCAGCACATGGGTTTATTTAATATGCACAATGAGTCCTTACACAATACATGTGCTTGTGCTTCCTTTCTGCCCAGAGGTGAATTTTATTTGCATAACCCTCCTGGAATACGAAAGTTTACTTTCCTGAGCTCATGTCCTAGGCACACAAATGAAAAGCATTTCAAACCATGTGCATGTAATTCAGAAGTTGTAAAATTATATATTTGTGTTTGCTCAGTGCTATGTATTACGGTATCAGATAATAGCTAGTGTATTACTATAAGTATATAACAATAATATGACTATTTTAAGTTCTTTAATCACTGATATTTAGAAAATTAACTAGAATTAACAGCAACAGTGTATCAATCTAAATCAAAATGGGACTGTGAAAAGAGCAAATTGGAAAAATCACTCAACAGCTCGATACAAGCACTTCTAAAAAGAGCTCTTGGAAGACACCTTCTCAAAGGTTCCTACTTACTATGCATTGAACACCTCATTTCACCAACTAGGAAGTGCAGAGATCAAATGAAAAATAAACATTTGCTGTTTTCTAAACACAAAGCAGGGCTGCAACCTAAGAGCCTGTCCTTTTATGACTATAATTTTTTATCTAAACCAAGGTATTACATCTTCCTGCAAACCATGGCTCTCCAGAAGACAAATTATATCTGAGGTGAAAGATTTTCATTTCTTAATAGCCAACGCTGGACAAGCCAGCAGAGAATCTGTTCCAGGCAGCAACTTAGATGAATCATATTATGTCAGATTAGGAAAATGTTAAATTTCAGTGAAAAACTAGATATGTTTATGTTTTGGCTTAAGTTATTTTTTCCTCCAAACCACTTTTGTTGAGGCACATGCTGTTCCAAGGAGATTAGTAGTTGGTGATCAGTGGAGTTTCATAGTCTCAGGATTAACAGGAGTGGTTTTTTGGATCAGCATGTTCTGAGATTAGATAGAAATTACTAAATGCCCTGTACTGAGGGCTGTTCTAGGCTGTAGTTCTCAGCTTCTTCCTTCTTTTGTGCAAACAAATGCAGAGTTATATAAGAAATGGAAAATTATACATGGCTTTTAAAAAAATGTGTAAAAGGCGTTTTTCATAATAATGTGCTGTTTAAATACAAACTATTGCTACACTCTAACTACCTTGTTATTGGGTCAACCAGCTACCCATCACAAGTGTACAGACTGGTTTTCATGTCCTAGTGTTAGCAACAGAGAAGAGGGCCTGTGCACAGCTATGTAGGTCTCATACTCCACCTTAACAGGGGCTACATTCAAATCAACTGCCAAAGGAAAAAATGCAAGCTCTTGATGGTCAAACACGTAGCTCTAAATGAAAAGACAGATGGTGGTTTGTTCTGGCTCCAGGCACAAGAATCTGGGCAGGGTATCTGTCTCAATGGGGTCACGTTGTCAGGCTAGCTAGACCCTGGGTCCCCCCATCACCCATTTTTTCAGCCAGGAACAAAAGGAAGTAACAAAGGTCTTACCTGGTGGCAGGAGACAGCACTTATAAAGTCCGTGTAACTCCATCTGCACCCAATATAAACCACTGCTGGTAAGAAAACAAAGATCACTCTCCCAGTTTGGATGTAACATATCTGAAATCTTCTCAGGATGACGTGTGATGTATTACTGCAAAACAGTACCATAATATGCTGGATACAGATTAAGATAGTATCTCCTAGTAGAACACAAGGATGACCATGTGGTTTGAATAAATGTTTAAAAAAACTCATGCAAGTTCCTTAAAAATCTGCCTAGATTTTGCAGCAGGGATGCTGGCATCAGTTAGCATACCTTTGCTGCAAACTTTCCATATATACTGTGATGTGGCTGTATTGAAACAGTGCCAGTGCTTATCTACTTGTTTGTGAGCTGTTTTTCCAGCTGCTTGAGTAATTTCTTACAACTGACTAGCAAATATGTTTTTTTTTTTTCAGCAGCTAACTTATCCCGTAAATTATTTTTAAACCACAAAAACTACCTTTCCCTTCTTCTCCTGTAACTGTATGAATTTGTCTCCAAGTCTTCTTTTTCTGAGACTGATGTTAGCTCTTGCTCTCCAACTCTTGCTCTCTTTTTCAGTAATTAATTTCAATTTATATTTCACTTCATCCTTTTGCCTCTATTACCATCCTTTCCTTTATCTGATACATGCCCCACCTTCTTCAAAATGCCACCTTCTTCAAAATAAGAGATGAGGTCCCTGTAGCAGAATGGTGTGCATCAGGTAAACTGAGTGCAAGGAAATAAAATCTGTTTTAATATAATTAAATGCAAAGACATATGTTTAATAATAAAGCAAATAAGGCATGCAAGGTAAAGGAACTGTATCCTGGGAAGAATTGACTTAAAATCACACCAGAATTATCCTAGTCTAACAGTACAGTTGAAAGAGGTAATATCAAACAGGAGTTGTACTGTTATATGACCAGGACTAAGTCCTTGAGAAGAGTCTGAAAAACAAATAACAATAATGAGATTACATTTCCCTGGAAGATTCCAGCGTAGGAGGAGAAAGGGGAATAGGCTATGATGTAAAGTTTGATGGAAAACCAAGAGGCACTGCCAAATCTGTCTTTAATTGAAATACTATCTGTGGATCAAAGAAAGATTTAGACATTCCCAGTGTCCTCAAGCTTTGGTAAGGCACCATAATAAATACCCGTCAAGATACCTGTGCTCCTTGCCAAATGAGTACCAAAGAAGGAAAGTGAAGACAACAAGCAGATACTTCAGGATTTCACTTATTGTGTATTAGCCAGGTATCAGAGTTAGATGAGGCAAGGGGGAAAGGTTCAGAGGAAGAAAAGAAAAATGAGACTACACGAGCAGCAGAATAATCTTTGTACTGAGACTTTAGAAAGTAACTGTATGACTCAATGTGCATCGTCTTTCAGTGACTTGATGATGCCTTTGCACAGTTGACAACAATTAGTGTCTCTCCACCTGTCTTGCAAATTCAGCCTCAGCTGTAAAGGTCAAGTTGGGCTTTTTCCTTCTTACGCATCATGACTCACAAAAAAAAAAAGGGTTCAGATTACTACCACACCCACATTTGGACAGCCCATCATCTTCTAGTTATGCTTACATGTCTTCCCTCGTATGTTGCTGACTGATTTTGTAAAGGACCAGTTCAGCCCATGACTAATAAGAAGGAATATATTCCAGCTCACTCCCTGTTGTGCTTTACCTTCAAGAGTAACACAAGTAAAATAAGAAAAAAAAAATAATTACTCTAGGCAGGACTCTGGACACAACACACAGGCACACACACACACACGCACATCGACGTGTACAAGACAAAATTTCACTTAAGATGTGTTCACATAGGCATTCCTTAGTCCATATTTGCATAGTAGTAATCAATGTATTTCCAGTAGTTTTTTTGCTATACAGCATCACAATATTTGTTAAATATTGCTTTACCATTTTGTAGAGAACTAATGCAGCTTCTCTTCTCTCCTAAAGTATTCTTCATGTGCCTTGAGAAATTGAATCTTTTTGCAATCAGGTGTTGTGTGTGTTTCTGTCTTCTTTCTATTATCATTTGCCCCCACCTCATGCACTTGCAGCCTTTCAGAGAGGATGGCTACTAGGAATTCCTCGAGCACCACTTAACTCATAAAGCCCAACTCTCCCACTGTGCTGTCATTGATGCTCAGCCATCTCTGTGCAGGAATGCAGGGAAGGGGTGAGATGAGATGAGATGAGAACTGGATAAGCCGTGCAGCATTGAACACCACAAGAAAAATAAACCGCTTTAGAACACCTTGAACAATTCCAACTGCTAGGCTTGGAGCTAGGGTCTCTCACTAGCAGGAGACTAAAACAAAACTGCAGGCCAACAGCTCCAGGGGACAACCCTGGGGGTCACATCCCTTGACCAGCAGAGACTCAAGCTTGGAAGACCCTGGCACAACATCCCACAGCTTTGCCCACCTCCTGCAGTCAGAACTGCACTTTGCCGACAAACCAAAAGGCTCAGTTCTTCTGCTGGAGTACAGAGTTTCATTCCCACTCCACGCCATCCGCAGCCTGCCCATATATCTCTGCACTAGACTCTAGGTGACACAGAGCCCACACTGTAGGCATCCTCTTCACTTTTAACAGGACCTGTAGCAATAGGACAATTGGCAACGCTTTTAAACCAAAAGAGGGTGCATTCAGACCAGATATAAGGAAGAAATTTTTACAATGAGAGTGGTGAAACAGTGGAAGAGGTTGCCCAGAGAGGTGGTGGATGCCCCATCCCTGGAAACGTTGGAGGCCAGGTTGGATGAGGCTCTGAGCAACCTGATCTCATTGGAGATGTCCCTTTTCCTTGCAGGGGGTGTTGGACTAGATGGCCTTTAAAGGTCCCTTACAACCCAAACGATTCTATGATTCTATGATTATGGTTACTTTTTTCTAGGTTGTTGAATACCCCTTATGTCACCAGTATACAAAAGAGAATACAGTAATTTAAATATATTTATGTATCTACTATCAGGAAATAAACATGTTCTCTGAACGAAGACACACATGGAAAATTAATCAAAATTCTTGACTCATTTCCAAATTATCTTAGAAAAAAACATCAAATCTCAGTTTCCTCATCCATAAATTGTAAACAGTCTTATTATTTCATATTAGAAGCATAGATATAAATTATGCCTGTTTGGAAAGTGCTTCGAGACATTCTGTGGGAAAGTAATTTATATGAATACAGCTTATTGATATTGTTTAGCAATTAATATAACTTTCATTGGCTACTTTTAAAATTTCTTCATTGGGGAGAACTGTAGTGTTCTGCCTGTTTTTTCACCTCTGTGGCCTTAATAGGAGTTGCTTATGAAAGCATTGATTACATACTGGATAAGGAACTCAGAATTAGCAGCAGTGTTAGAATACTGGCATAAGTACAATATAAGGATCATTTTAATTAAGGCAATAAATCAAGGGCAGATATTGACTCTGCCATGAAGGGCTAACAGTGTTTCTGTGGCTCTGTACAATCTTTGAATCAGGAATGTAAATTTGGCCTGTTCTTCTCATATGGCTCTGTGTTGGCCAGACGTGCCTATACCTTTTCCTTAAAACATACATGTAAACTCTTCTAAACATACATGTAAAATCTTCTAAACTCTCTCACTGTTTCATTAGAACCAGGAAACTTTAACTAGAGAGAGTCCTAGATCTGACGAGTGGAACAAATCAGGTAACTGAAAAAAAGTCTCTATCCTGCCCATTCAAGGCAAACCATTGCTTTCATGCTTGATCCCAGTCCAGCATTTTCCAGTCCTGAGCTGCTACAGACTTTCTGGGTCTCTTTCTTTCCACCCTCTCTGATGCCTGCCTTCTGTCTCTGCTCCTCTCAGGGAGTCTGAACCAGTTCTTCAGTTGCTCTCTGCCTGTACTGCTCTTCACCTGGCCTGACCCTCCACACTAGAAAGATGCTCCCAGCATCTTGCAGAGATTTTTCACATGGCCCAGCATGCAATAGTAAAGACAAGACTGTCCAGAAATACATTTTCACTGAATCATAATGCATAGCATGCACGTTGGCAAACAGAGAGAATCATGCTTTCTGTCACGATCTCTTCTATACTTCAATGCTACATGTAAGGGTTCATGCAATCTAGGAGATACTCATTGCAGAGTCTGGGTTCTAATAGGAGTCACATTTAGAGAATGAGATTTCAGTTCTTTATTCATGTAATGAGATTCATTGTGAGGGCAGCAACTATTTCCTAAAGCTGAAGACTTCGCTTTGTTTAGTTTCACTGATCTACATTTGTCTTCCAGGCACCTTACAAACAACAAAAGTTTTTCGTCTTCAAATGCACCCACAGCTGGTAGAACTGCCATCTCCCAGAGAGTGTATCTATGCTCACTGGACTGTTCAGTAAACATGCACATTCAGAGCATAAATATACAGGAATTGTAATGAACAGCTCACTAAGCAGTCATCATGTCTCTGTGTACTTTGTTATAGCTAGGTTTTCCACCCTTACTTTTGTAGTTCCAGCACAGGTACTCAAATAGATAAACTTTCAGAGAACAGGAGGGGATACATAAGGCAGTCAAAGGAACAGCTAAAGCAATGGTAAGAGAAAATACGTATTTTGCAACGTCTTTGTGGGGCCATTTAGTACTTCAAGGGTTGGTCCGTCAGCAGGAGCATAAGCTTTCAATACTTTAAAACTATATCCAATCCTTCCTAAGTGCTGGGGCAATCTGCATATTTGTGTATTGAGAACTTTAAATGACATAAATCAAAGCTGACAACCTAAAAACACTATCATTGAAGCACTTAAAATCCATTATGCTCTCATTTCATTGCCTCAATGGACCGTCTTTCCAGATCTGATTGAAAGACTGCTCTATAGATCTACGACTCTAGTCTGAAAAGACAATGCATTACTGTAGAGCTGACAGGATACGATTAATGTTGTTAAAAATGTATCAGTATGTATTAGGGCAAACTTCTGTATCAGTCCAGGCCAATCAAATTGTCCATTATCAAATGAGGTAAGAAAATAAATATGAGGCTTTCATTGTCACATACAGATTTTATGATTACGTTTGGTTTTGCAACATCATTTGCTATCCCGTGTTACATTCCTTTAGAACCTATCTGGTCTCTGAAACATGAAAAAGCTGAATATCAGTCATATTGAGGAAAAAATACAGAACTTACGCATAAAATTGGTGTCAGAAAGAGGAGAACATTGTCTTTTAACAAAAATGTGGTTGGTTGAAATGCCTCTACTCTGCAAATACACCAGATAGTTGAAATGCTGTCCTGTAGAAATGCGTATTTTTCTATCATCTACCACTAGAAGGCCCATCAGCTACAACTGAACAAATTGCCATGGGTATTACTACTGTTGGAGATATATCTTGTTTGATTCAGGCTGCCAGATTATTCTTCTGTCGTGCACTCTGCCCTTCCATCCCATTCTGTGGGCAGGAGCACACACGGTTGCTGCACCTGAGACTTGCTTACCTTAATGGGAGAAAGACTGTCAAAGGTGATGTACATAAGTGTGTTAATTTAGTTTAACTATAAAGGAAAATATTAAGTCCTGGGGGTAGATTAAAATTACCTTGAAAAGGAGATGTTTGCAGAAACATGCAGCAAGCACTAAAATCAGTTTAAGACTGGCTTAACTGTGGTGATGCATGTTGACTGAGACACAGTGAATTTACAAAAAAAAAGTGTGGATCACCATGAAATAAGAAATTGCTGTTGGCACGAACTAAAAATGAACTGCAGATAAATATGTGAACACCTGATATTTTGCTAGCTCTTTTCCTGTTAACACCCTATAGTTCAGATCCCTCCAAAGATCCTTAGATGTGAGCTGTTTCCAGGACAGTATTCTCAACATACAAAGCTGGGTCTTTGGAGGATTACGGCCTTTGAGAACAACATATCTGGATATTAATGCTTTACCAAAATGTAACGAATTTTAAATAACAACTATCATAACTTTTGTGATGCATTAATGTACCATTTTGAAACATTAACAGGCAATTTATTTAATAACAATGACAAAGCTACATGGATTTTCCTTCCTGGACTCCTGGAAGAGTCCATAAGAAAGTTTATTTCAAGTCACAGTTTCCGTATGAAAATTGGACTAGAACTAAGGACTACCATGCTGGATTTCATATACTGCTAGTAGATGGCTGCAATTTGAAGATCAACTTCTACTTCAGGTATGCTGAAACTGAAGGCATGTCTGTAGGCAAAATTCCTTTGAATATTTATGTTATATTTCCTTTTCTTGGGTCTGTTTTTCATAGCAATCCATCATATTTAGTCTAGACTTATATTTCAGTGCCCTTTGACTAGAATATGGGAATTTTGATTTGAGCTTGTTCTATCCTTCTTCCCAGACAAAATTAATACTGCTTGTCGTGTTCTTTGAATTAGACATTTGGTTTTGGTAAGTTTTATTTTGAGCTGTCTGTGTTTTGAGGTAAAATTAAGGGAATCTGTGTGTGAATAAATGTCTGAATATTTTTAAAAAGTTGCATGTGAGAACTCTAGATATGACACTCTTTGGTGACTGCTGATGATTTCTCAGGTGAATTCTCTATTGTGCTACCACACAGCCATGTTTGCACAAAAATTTAATACAGAAGCACTAGTCTCAAACATTATTATTATGTGGAACAAGAAGCAGTCAGATCTATGTGTTGTTCTACTACACTGTTCTGATAGAAGAGTGACTTTAGAAAACCTGATAAAGTTGGGAACATACTGCTTTGATGTCCTGTTCAGTGATGGGAGTGAGTACACAATAACTCTCTACGATGTTCATAACGTTAAGGAATACATGATAGTGAAGTCAGAGAGTCTTTTTAGATCTTAGAGTGGACAGATCTCTTCCACCTTACATTTAACAACCACTAAACAAAATTCTTGTATAATATACCGTGAAATCAGTTGGATACTAGTTGATACTATTGCAAGCTATCTGTAAAACTGTCATTGAGATTGATAGGTGGTAGAGAAGATCATAGGAGAACATCACACTTAGAGAGAGATCCACGCTTAACAGGACAAACTAGAATGAAAAATTATGTAATTCCCAGTAATCCCATCAGAGAAAGGATAAAGATGGAGGAATGCAGGACTGAGAAGCCTTCATCTTCCTTCTTCCAATCAATATTAAAGAAAGAGTCTTTGTCCCTATGGACTAATCTCATTTATAATCCTATTTCTGAACCACTGTGACATGACCTATACTGAAAGAACCATAGCCTTCTACTTTTATATGTGAAGAATCTATCAATGAAATTCTACAAATACATATGCTTCTGCTGGAAAAAAAAGACTATATCATCACCATTCTGAGTACCTCAAAGTTTCTCTATATCAAAATGAAAAAAGAAGGCAAATTTTCAGCTTTTTGAAAAAATGTCCCTTCTGTTTCAAATCTGCTAGACATTTTGTTCAGAGAGATTGGATAGTGGCCTCGGGTGTTTTTCTAAGCATTGCAATAACTATTCCATATTCACTCTTTCTGTGATTTTGTTACTTTTTTAATTGTCTTTATTAAGGAGCAGGTGATTTGTTATTTCAAATAAGCATAAACTAGCAAGCAGGTATATGTTCCATTGGCATCAGAAGGGCACAGCAAGCCTCTCAGTACCAAGTGAAGGCAGAACAGGACAGGACATGGTGGAATGTCCTTGTGATTTATTAGTGCAGATCATACTTCATGGATAAAAACACTGTAAGTTCTGAGCCATGCTGGACAAGTTTCAAACACTGAATGCCAGCTTGGGCAGCAGCTGAGGTTATTTTTGTGTATGTTTACATGGTCTTAAAATTCAGACAATTTGCAGCTCTCCAGTTGTGTAATAGTAAAGCTGTGTGAGTGCATGGTTTGATTTTTCACTACCACCACATGTCTCCTTTTTGTTAGCGAACTGGAGATTTTCTTATTACAGATTATTCTATCATCTCCTTAAACTACAGACAACTTTTCCCTATGACAAGGCAAAAAATATGGTCCCCAACATAAGGCAACTTTCATGTCTACCTGGGATCTAACGCCAGGCAAACATTAAACCAGTTAATTAATAAAAACTGATGGGAAAATTTGCAACAGATCCATCCAGGATACTAATAAAATCAGTCAAAGATACTAAAAGTGAAAGATAGAACAGTGAAAAATCTTATTATTTTAATGTGTGCATATATCATTATATCACTAAAATTATATCCAGAAGGGCTGGGACACTGCTGTGTTTGATTTCAGGAATCCGCTTGCTAGAAACCACCCGTTCTGCCTCCGGCATCAACGTAAGGCAGTCTGCAGCCCTGACAGCACCTCTCTATCTGCAGAGCTGTGTGGCATGCCAGGTTTGAAAATTGCTTCTGTAACACTGAAGTCTGAAAGGAATTCTTATCTATGTATTCCTCTTTGTAAGTGTAATACAAAAATAATATATAGCATTTTGAACTGAGGAAACCTTTTTGGCACTGATCCAAAATGTTAAGGGAGTTACTCAGCTGGGTTGCTTAGAATAGCATATTAATACTCTTGAAGCGTTTTCTTTCAATCTCCCTTGGTTTCCTGAGTTTTAATTTAAAATGTTGTGCATTAGAATGATGTTAGCTATAAAGAAGGAAGAAGATAAACGTGATCAATGAAAATTTACACACTCTGTTCCTACTCCAAAAAAGTAGAAAAGAGATTTTTCAGTTCAGTCACACTTTGCAAATCCAAAATATACATCCAATTCCACATCTAATTTACAAATACCTTCACCAATGCCATGTGCTGCTAATATATAATCATATTTAGAAGTCACCACTTGATATTAGTATATTTCTTCATCCTAGAGATAGCTGACTAGTTATTTAGGATTTCCTCACTGCTCAAAGTCCAAATATTTATACATAAGACGCTTGCTAACTTCCTTCTTGAGTTTGTATGACCCGGTTGCCTAAAATAGGAGGGTGACTAGAGTCAGTAGTGCAGGAAATCTTTCCTAGTTCAATGTCTCTAAGTGTTTAAATTCTCTGGCCTTCATGAGACTTCAGGAAAAGCTTAAATTCATATGACCTTTGAGGCTTTGCTGTGTAAGCGCTTTAAAGGTTGCATAACTGTTTGCCAAGTGCCGTTACAGACCTATTATATTAATAATGGGGAGAGTGCTTCCCAAGACTAAGAAGCTTATCTGAGAAGGAACATCTTAAGACAAGAAAATAATGGTTATTTTCATTTTACTGACATTCATGGGGTACTGCAGTGTTCAAGCAAGATGGGGAACAGATTGCTTGGGTAGGGGTGTGAGCACAGCCATGGCTCCACTTTCTGTGGTTCCATGAGATTATCTCTCATGGCACCTCTGTTGAGGGTCAAAATTTCACCATTACTTCCCAATTGTTTTACACTTTCAGAATTTATCTTTAGCAGGAAGCATTTGAATTTATATTATTTTTTTTTAAAAATCTGGGTTTAAAAAACGAAAAGAACCAGAAAAGCCCAAGAACACCTTCACGTACAGTGCCGGGTCACCCTCCTGCACTGGCCTGGCTTCTTACAGCACTGGGGGCCAGAGGTCCCCCATGGCATCCGCTGCTGTCCTTCGGAGGAGACAGGGCTGCACAGCTCTCCTCTCTGTTAAAATGGATCTCTCAATCTCTTGTCTTGTGAAGTCTGAAGCAAATGAAAAAGTTATCGTAGCTCAGCACATGGGGGCAGATTTCAGGTGACCTAACAGTGGTTTTATGTAGGAAACAGGCATGTAATTAATAACAGAAAATTGAATATTTTTCATTCGCAGTGTCCTGGCTGTCACTGCTCTGTCTCCTTAATGTCCTGTTTCTGGTGCCATGCTGTGGTGTACCACCCCAGCTACGTTGGCCATGACTGCTTTCCCTGGCATTTGTTTAAAGTCTAGTGGGTTCATAGAACTTACTGCTAATGCACGCTAGCTACTGAGGAGCTACCAACTGACTTTACCTATAAACATACGTTTCTACATGCATTGCCTCTCGAGTATAACCTATGTGAAAATGTGTAGGGGTTCTCCCTTTTTGGTTTGTTTTTTTTTTTTATTAATGCTTAGTTAACTGTACAGATTAAATCAATCTTAAAAATACTGTCATCCTTCTAATGGAAAACAATGAGAATCTCAGTGACAATGCATCACATAATTCTAGATCTGCATAATTAATTGTTTAAACATTTACTTTTACAAAAAACTTTGATTTCTTAAGTACTTCACAGTAGTTGTTCACATAACAAGAGATGATAGGGATAAGAATTATAAGAAAGTAGATGAATAAGGACAGTCAGGAAGTGATATTACTGGGCTGGAGAGGAATAGCTGTGATAACGTGGAGTAACAGACAACATTAGTGAGAACTTATTCTGATAGATATGGGTTATGGAGTATTGGAGTCAGAAATGGATAGAAGTGATGGACAGAGAAGCCAGAGAGGAATAGCAGAGTTATTTAGCAAAGCTGTTAAGCTCAGTCAGAGAAAGTTTAAGTGGAAAGAGAAAATAGTGCTTCTAACTCTCCAAACTGAGCAAATTTTAGAATATAAACAGTGCAATTTTTAATACAATTTTGTGTGTAATTGCATATATCTGCTCGTGAAAATCAGATGTAGATGATACAGCTTTTTATGTTATTCTTCTTTATGAAGCAGACTCTTGAAAAACGCATAGATCATGCAGCTGTACAAAATACTGTCTAACTGTGACTCCAGATATTTCTTTCATTAAACAAGCAAACAAAAAAAAAAAAAATGAGAAGGAGAAAATCTCACCCTTTTCACATACCAGGCTAGATCATCTCCAGGAGAATCCATGGAATCACACTTACGCAAAACTGGCAGTATCATGTTTTGAATCTTTGGCTGTTATGAGGATCATTTCAGTTCAGTGTGAAATTGTTCAGTGATTATTTCAGTGCTGTACTCTGTAAAAGGCTACCAGACTAAGTGGTATGTACAGTAAGTATCCATTTCAGTGAAACAGAAGGCATAGGAGTGAGATGTCATTCCCAGGCCTAAAGTCAGAACTGCCCTTCCACCAGGATTAGGAAAAATCTACTTTCTCACATTCAAAACTCTCACAGATCCTAAATTTAAACATTTTCCAGTATACCAAAATTTCAAACTATGAACTCAGAAGCAAAAGGCTATGTTTTCATTTCAGGCAAGTTCTCCAAAACAATTAACTGATAGATAGATCTGCTGCAAAAAGAAAATGGAAGATTTTGGAAATTATAAACATGAATTTAAACAATACCAGATATCTTGCTTTTCAAATCAACTTCTCATGTTTCCTGTTCTGCCATGTCATTGTATCAACCAGGTCTGACCAACAACCTACAGAGACAAACTAATGTGAATGGGTTAACTTGAATGCAATGTTCACTTTCCACAGGTTGCATCCTGTCCTCTAGTTGTCTTCTAGATTTGTCAAAATGAATATGTGTAAATATCCTCTTCTGCATTAGGAATGATGCAGATGTGTGAGCTTTGCAGTCATTTCTAGATGACAGCGTGGTGTCTGTAGCTGTTTTGAAAATATAGGTTGGTAATATTGACATCTTTGGTTTTGTGGTAAAAAAGGCCAAACTGTTTTCTATAGCCTGATACAACAGTCCTAAAGTTTAATTTCTTATTAATAATGCAGTTTTATGGGGAAAATAAATAGACTTACGATACTTCCTTCTACTCTGATAAAAATTACAAATATATTTTACGTTTTCTGAAGAGAAACTGCTTTTATAGGCTCTATCAAGAGGATATGTATAAAGAGGTTCAGAAGTCAAGCACTTGAGCTACGTGTCCTCTCTATCTACTTCCTTTACCTGACCTTGCACAAAAAGATAAGGCTGTGAAAACAGGAAGACCTAATTCAAATTTTGACTGCTTTGAGTCTCTAATGTCTGTGGGATGGTATACTGCTGAAAAGCTGTGGAACTCTGTGTAAAAGCAAACCATATTTCCTTCTGTTCTCACAAACTAATTTTGACTCTGTTGACCACCAGATGTCAAATGCCCCTTTTTTTTTTCCTTTCCTATGCAAATGCAGCTAAAAGTCAATATTTTATTAACTAAATAATGCATTAGAACTCTTAATTAACAATTTAAAATCTTCAGAATGAGGTTACTAATTTCTAAACAAGAAAACAATTAAACTAAATTGCATACAAAATATGTTTCTACTGAAAAAAAACCCAGAGTTTTTACTCTTAGATGTCCATTTTAGAATATTTTCCCCTTGTGATGCTCAGGGCTCATTTTGAGAGTTCTCCATTCTCTTCATAATGTGAAATTTACACTAAACCATGCAAAAGGAGAGAAGACAATAGAAATTCGGAAAAGTGCTTTGTCCCTTGAATTGAAGCAATTTAAAAAAAAATATTTCCGTTTGATGTGACTATAACTTATCAGTCCATGCAATTCATGTGTCCTTTACCATATCTGACTCATAAAAGTTATACCTCCTATTTCTTTGAAGTGAGTAAGACACACTTTCAGTTCTCCAGGTCGCTTTGTTCAGTCGGCAGTGTCTGGCAAGATGATGGCTGTCCCAGAAAGACAGCTGGTGACAACAGGAAATCCAAGCCCAAGAACGCAAGGTTTGCAGGCTCAGAGCGAACTGCTCACCTTCATACATTGGTAACGACTCATTACTGTGAGGTCTGTGTTCCTCGTCATTACAGGCCTCCTGGTTTGCTGTAGGGCCAAGGGCTATGAATAGTAACAACTTACTCTGATAACTCTCGATGGCTTTGGTTCAATCTTGGTGCCCATAAAGATGATATGACAGATATACTCCAATGAACTAACATCTAGTTACTCAATAATACTGTTTTTTTTTCATATCTTAGCAGTTGGAAACGACACTGCAAAGACTTATATTTGAAATACAAAGTCAGATTAGGATCTATTTAGACACTCAAGTAAATACAGAATAGTAGAAGATCTCAAGGATATAATGACTCCATGCTTGAGCTCTAAATTGTTTTCTACGTTGGTGAGTATGACACAGTGGATAAGATCTCTTTACAAGAATAGTTCATCGCAAGGGGATGAGGCATAGATGAAATACTGGTAGCTTGCTAAAACAGGCAAAGAGCCATGAGAGCAGGCGGGCACATATTTCTCATGCAGCATAAGAGAAAAAAAAAACTAGCTGTAAGTTTACCATAGCACTACTCCAGTGCACATTCTTCCCTTTCACACTTACTCACCAACTGCCATACATGCCGCACAGACATATTTCTTGTGCCAGTTTAAAGATTCATTTAAAGATAACACTGGCGATAGGTACTGCTCCATTTTCTTTACACCGTCTATATTAAATAATTCAAATTTCTGCTATGAAAATGAGTAGTATAATTAGTTGTTATTTGGGAGTAATAGACTCATTTTTTCTTGATATTATTCCAGTTTTATACCAGCACAGAAAAAATGAGAGTGGTGGAACTCCATTAGCATAAAACTAGCAGAGGAAAGCTGTATCAAACCTACCAATTAGTCCAGTTCGGCTTTCAGGAAATGACAATGGTTGCTCTGGGATCACTCAGAGGAGAATGAGGTTGAGTTTCTTCTATTAAAGGTATAATTTCCATCTGCAAATCTCTATTCCCACTAAGATCATATAATAATATAACCGCTATCTATTCTTATTTTACCTGAGCACTAAAAATACACAAGTTTCTGCAGTGCAGCTATATTTAGTTTAGAAGTTGAATATGGTACATGCAAGAACCTCTGAATCTGCAACAAACATTTGCTGTTTATGTCATCTCTGGACCTGGATACTCAGTTTTCAGGTTAGTTACCTAGCTAGAATGTGCCAAGCCTAGAGCCAGGTGCAAAAATTTCCACTGAAGGAAGTGAATACTCATTTATACTTCTAAATTACCTTAGGAACCTAAGGAAGAAGCACGTTTTTGAGTTAGCACATACAATATATGAGCTACGTATATTGAATTTCTGTAGAACAGGCAACAGCTGCTGTAAGCATTGCAAAAAAAAAAAAAGCTGGAACTACACTCTAGTCTGCAGGTTCAAAAGCCTGGGATCATCACACTGCCTTAGAAGATTATAAGCTGATCTTGGAAGGTCTTTTCCAAGTATGTGTGTTTCAGGTGATAAAATGAATTCAGGTTTTCTCCTCCTTGATTCTGCTGAACTTGTCAGAATTTTCAAAGAGATGTCTTCAAGATCTGACTTTAGAAGGCATTACTGAAATGCTGCCAATGCCATCTTTGCACTCAAGTGACAATTCAAGCTTTGAGATAAACAGTTATTAATGAAAAAGAAACTAACAAAGCATTCAAATGTTTAATAAAAAAATAAGTCAGTTCTTGGCTGCCCATCTTTCAGTCATTTCTTTCTTTAAAAACCGTTACTTCAGTTCTTCTGTCACTGCTTGCTCTTATGTTGCATAAATCACTGATGTATGAAGGAAAAGCAATCTTTTCACCAAAAACCTTCAAGCTTGCAGTGTGCATTGTAAGGAAGCATTAACAAAATAAGTCTATTTTCCTTTTTTTTCTAATATTTTCATTAAAGGAATTATGAACTATTTACTGTGACACAAGGTAGTTGTAGCAGACAAAATCCAGAATAAACCTTATTTATAATAACAATGATACTGAGTATTTACAAAGAATATTGTTTCCACATAGGGTTTTCAGCAGTCTTACAGTGGGCTGCAGCTAAATTTATAGTAACAATTGATATAATGCCAAAATCTTTACAGGAGCCGTACTGATCTTCTGAGGTAACCAAACATGGAGAAGACCATGCAGATTAACTTCTTGCAGGAAATTCTGTCCATCAGCCTTGGCATGTAAACCAGGGCACTCAAAAAGCTGCCTATACTTGAGACATAAGAATTAGGGAGGAAGTAGAAGTGCAAAATGTCACTGCCAAAACTGTAAATGTTACAATTCCTCTGCTCATTGCCATCCCTCTGTATGACTACATGATACAAACAAATGGAGAGTGGTGGTATCAATGAACTCAAACAAAGGACACTATCTAGGAAGGACAATTGTGTCATTCTTGCAGATGAAATTAAAAGCACAGGCTGACCAGCTGAACAAGGGATAGTCTAACCCAGACATATCACCTTTTAAGCAACCGAATTTTAGAAGGAGGAGTATGGAAGAAGACCAATGAGATCATCCAGAAATGTTTCAATAGAATGTGTCTTTACAACAGCTATTGAAAAGTTTCACGGAAGTCAAAGTATTTTAAGGCATGTTAACATTTTTAATCAAGAGGTCATGTTTAAAGGCTGTAATCCTACAGAATCCTACAGAATTTGTCTAATTATAACACACCCTTTTCTCCATTAGCCAGCTACGGTTTTCTGCTGGAGGAAGCCTCCATATCCACAGGTGCCCCAGCAAATGTCATGGCATCTGAGGTGAAGCTCTAGGAGCAGAGGCTAGAAAGCAATTCTGAAGAAAATATTAACTCTGTTTTGGTTAGGCACTTTCTAGCAGTCATCTGAAAGCAGTTACCGTTCAGTGTGTCCACTCTATATTGTGTGTGGGAATACATCTCCCCTGTTTACTGCCTGATCCAGAGACTGACATCATTTGCTTCACTTACAAGTGAAATCTTCTGAAGTGACTCGCCCGGTTGTGGTGGAGTACGCTTGTTAGTAAGAAGATTTGTTGCTATTACTGCAGCTTTGAGGAAGCATGAATACCTGATGACAAATGCAAATTCCTTTCACTTCAGAGTAAGGCAGAAGGTAAAGTATGGAAACAGGTACTGAGCAGGACTGCATGTGTATTTTGAACAGCACTTCCTGCAGACAAGGCCAAATACTACCTGCATGTTTCAGTGAGACTTACAGAACTATTGTAAAGCCCTAAACAAAGCCACTTCTACTGGGATTAAACCAGCTAATCATTCCCAGTAAGTGCATATTTAACAGCCATGGCATAGTATTTTTGTTTATGAGCACTTGGGGAGTAGAGAATTCAAACCAGTTTACTTCCTTCCCTTCTGCCTGGTCTTGTCAGGTGCAGTTCTCTGTTGGGCTGCTGCCCAAGGAGTCCTTAGTTAATTGAATATAATTATTCTGCATCCTACTCTGAAATGCTAATGCAGTTTCGCCTCTCCTTGTAACACAATACAGATGAAAGCCCCAACTGTTGTCAGGTACATGTAATTCTTTCCTCTTCAATACATTCACCTCCATAATAATGCGGCAGTTTGCTGGGTGTTGTTGATCTTTAAGTATAATGTACAATGCTGAGTAAATTAGTAATGAAAGGTAGTTAAAGGTATTCTCTTAAAACACGGATAGTTCTTCACTGAAAGACAAATTTTATGAGCATTCAGCACTGCTCTTTCTGTCATTACTCGTTAATAAATTAACAAGGCAGTCAATTAACATGTTCATCTTCACCTGAGATTGACAAGCTGTAGAAAGCAGGGAGGCAATGGAGGATGCTTTTTCACTGAAAGAGAGTCCTCAAATATCAATAAATGTCTGTCAGGCCCGAGGGAGCTCTTAATCAGTCTGGAACATCTAGATGGCCAGTTAGTGTTGCATTGCCTCCAAAGAGGTCTTCTGTGTCATTTTAGAAGAGGCATAGTTTGGGTTTTGGTTTTATTCTTACTTTTCTTTTTTTAACCAGACTGGAAGACGTGTTTCAACTGAAACACTTAAAATAATTAGTTAATGTGCTTTGCAAGATAATACTACAAGTACCCTAACCATAAATTAACAGGTTTCATCAGAAAACTTTCCTTTTTTTTTTTTTTTTTTTTTTTTTTTTTTTAACCCTGGGGAGAAGAATTGAGGTTTCAGGAGATAAATTGTTCTGATTTGAGATAAATAATCAAAATTTTATTATTTTTTGTCAAACAATTTTTCATCAGTGCTTCTAGGGCTCCTGAAAGGCTTCCTTTAAAGAGCAGTCCTTTCAAAATACATTTGGGAATGGAAAAGTAATTTTTCAACAGTTTACTTCTTCAGAATGTTGAAACAAATTTTAGGAAAACATATGATTTTGAAAAAAAAAGAGTATAAGAGTGTTTCAATACAAAAATTGTTTCAATTAAAAGATCCTGACCAGTTTTGCCAGTGAATAATAGGTACTAGCAAGCATGTAAAATACTCCTTCAGGTAGTCTGTTGTGAAGCATACTGGGGAAGATATTTACTTTAAAATGCACAAGGCAATTCCTGACACTAATGGAAATTCAAGAGTTATTGTCAAATGCACCTAATTCAATACTTTTGGGAATAGCTGGGAAATGCTTCTGCCAACTTAGAAATGACATAGTGCATTAAAGCCACTTTCTTTTTCTGTTTTTCAGTCATTTCAGACACCCAGGCTCCTTGTAGATGTTAATATAAACATTGCTAAAACATTTCAGCACTGGGTGGATAGGTCTCAAATAATATGTTAAATTTTAAGCATGCAAGCATTTCAAAGTAAGCATGTGTTTATGGGTTCTTCTGGATAAGGGTCTAAAAATAAAAAAAAAAGATTATATGGACAGTTTGCTCTGACAAGTCTAGCTGTGGTGCTTCAGCTCCAAATTCCAGCTCACAAACCAGCATACTAGCTTGCATCACTAACTAAAAAGTGACTTTGAATTAAGACACCAAAATATCAGTGTGAGTGGCTGTAGCATGGGCATGTCTCCCCGTCTGCCTGCTCTCGAAGGGACTAATAGCCTCCCCCAAAAACGCTTTAATGAACAGCCAGCAAAAGGGAAACCTCTAAGCTTGCTGCAGTTGTTTCCTCAGTTGTCACACAGGAATTTAGGTGGGGTGGCCAGCAGAATTGATTTACACTCTCTGTAACATATAATTTTTTTTTTTTTTACTCAGCAGGATGGACATAGTGAGTGGATAGTGGTTTTTGCTCTAAGATTTCTCTCTTGCAACACAAAAATGCCCTGCCTCTCTGGGCTAGTTCAGACTGGGAGCAGGACACTCACCCCCATGGTTGACTGGACAGGTCCTGGTTGGCCACCCAGCCACTGTATGAAGCACTTCCACCTCACTTAGCCTTTGACACAGTGTTGGATGCTCATGGAGATTTTCCTCCCAACCATGGTCTATTGTCTTAGCTATTTCTTACTTAATATAGTAGATTGTTAGCATATGCTGCCAACGATCTTGCTAATGATGTAGCCCCAGGCCAATCTGTTTGACCTCCTCCTGTCAACCAGATGTTTTCTTGATTCTCTGACCTTCCACTCCAAATGTATTAAATGAGTGTGAAGTTATCAGCAGCTACCTAAGAAAAAGTTCATGTATTGCTTCTGTTTTCCAGTTCCTATCAGATTATTTTAGTCAGATAAAGGTAGGCAGAAATAGTCAAAGTCTCACTGCCCTGGGCATTGCCTTGGCATTGCCTTGGCCTGGACTTCACCCCACAGCAGTTGGTTCAGTGGACATTTACCGGAAATCTGAGTAAGGACAGATGAAGTGGTCTTACAAGACAATTTAGAATACAATGGATTGGTGAAATAATAGTGATATTGCTGAGATAATATTGATCTCTTCCACTTTCCACTTACACAAAAACAAGCTGATTTTTGTTTCGATAATCTCCAGTTAAACAGTGTAAATTACACTTTCGTCACTAGTTTTACCTTGTGTGCCCTCATATGTCACTTTAATAGGAAATGAAAAATATGCTCCTGACACATCCTTGTATAGTTTCTGTGACAAAATATGAGAGAAAGCTGTGGCTTCTGTATGAATTAAATCAACAGCCACTCAATGCAAAGAGACATAACTGCAGTGAGACAAGAATAGTCTGTAGCCTTCTGTATTCTAATTACTTTATTTGACCAGTTTCCTCCCTGAGCATCACTGTAGGTCTGCAGTCTTATCAGGTGCTACCACTTTTGTTACTCCATAGGCATGTAGCCTGCATTCTAACCTTACTTCTACAGAGGACATCAACCAAAATCTTAAGGTACTTAGAATAATTTGTATCTCTTCCTGCCAATATAGCGAAAAAACATCTTTTCCTGTTTCACATGGTCATTACTCGAAAGTGCTAGTTTCTTCTTATTTGGATTAAGACAGTATTCAATGTCTGTCCCCAGATCCTACAGTCTGATAAGAAGATACGCTGGATGGTCTCAAAGTCAAACTGACTGGACAGAACTGTAGAAATCAGGAAACCAAAATCCCTTTGTCTGTAGAAGACAGAAGCTTCCCCTGCATCTTGTTTTGTCTTTGCAAAGCAGATACAGAAATGTGTGATGGCAGAAATTTAATCCACACCAAGATGAACACCATTTTACTTGATGAGTTTCTGCCTCATGAATGGGAAAAGGAGATACCGCTTAAACACTATTGACTTACTCAGTCCAGCGGTCTTTTTCTTGTGCAGTTCCCTTTTCTAAAGGGTTTACTGTACAAGTAAGGGTTGCTTGAGACCTTTCATCATGGGTTCCTCATGCCCCGAATGTGTTCTGTTTGCTAACACTTATCGTACAAAACTTGCACCTATTTGTGTCTAAGTAATGCTCTCTTGCTGAGATCTGTCATTTTGTAGTTCCTTTTACAGTCTTATGAACACTCTTATGAATATTCCATTAATTAGGACACACTGCAAACTGGGGTAAGCAGACAAGAACACTCACAGTTGCTCTTGTTTTCCTATGTCCCATTTTCTTTTGATGTAGATATTCTTTTAATTTCTGTCTTTTTTTTTCCACCTTTAATAAGGTAAAAAATTCTCTGCACCTGTAATTCCTTCTTATTGAGTCAAAATTGTGGGAAATATAGACAAAAAAAAAAAGGGGGGGAGCTGTAATATCAATAACAACTTATTATGGGCTACTGGCTACCAGGAGCTGCTATTTAAAAAGACTGCTGTTGAGCTGCATATATAGAAAGCAGAGCACCAAGAAATACTTTAAATAGAAAAATACTCACTGTAGAGTAATAAATAATAATAATAATATAATCACCTATGTTTGTAGCATGCCAAGCATACACATTTGGTATTAGCTTCAGTAAGCATGTGAGGGAGTTCCTCAAGATGACTCTGTAAATTGAAAGCACAGACATGATATTGTAATTACTGACCATTTTCCTTGTGGAATTAGGTGGTTTGCCACTGAGAACTTGCAATCATTGCAGAGCTGGGACTCTGTCAGATGATCCAAACTAGATCTCTCATATGTAGATACAAGTAAGTTTTGTGACAAAATTTGAACTATTGCTTGAACTACAACTTTACACTAAGAGTAAGGATATCTTGGTGAAGATGGTGAGGACATTATAGTCCCTATGTCTCCAGCATTCCTTTAACAAAGTTCACAACAGAAATTTAAGTTAAGACAGACTGTGAACTAAAGCTGCTGATGCTTTGACTCTGCCACATTAACATAGGTCTGGTTGTGCAGGAAAATTATCCAGACAACTGTGTATGCAGATGTTAAGGGTAACTCCTTAATAGTGCCACAGTATGATTTGCACTACTAATTTGTCGAAGACCTTTGTCCAAACTATAATTCAGCTTTTATTCCCATCCAGATGTCTTTCTAACCATAAGAATTTGCACCTTGACTTAAATGGTGCTTTAATATGGAGCTTGATGGCCATTTGGTGAAAGGGACTTTAAACTAAAGTACTGCTGACACCTGAACTGGTAACAAAAGAGGGATAGAGTAGCTCAAGTTACAACATTGCAAAACAAGAGACGCATGTGCAGCTTTTCAGCCGCTTATGCAATTGCTCTGCCAAGAAACCACCTTCTATTGCTCTTGTGTTGCTCTGCATCGTGGCCACTGTCACTCTTCTATCCCTGGAAAGAGGCTGCCTTGAAGGAGTAATTCAGAGATGTTAATTTATGCTCACTTTTGCAATGAAGACAAGCTTCAGTTCATAACCACTGTAGAGTTATATTTTACATCTTTGTCAGGTGCAAGTTGAAAAGGTGAAAGCGGAATGTATCATATACCTCTCTTCAAATGTTTATGATCACATTCATGTTTATACAAATGTAGCCCTCTAAATCCATCACCTGCTTCAAGACAGGAACAAGCATGCCTCAGCCACTGAAGATAATGTTTGTCTTTGCTATTCTGGAAAAACTTTCAATGATGGGGATTCTACAGCTTCCCTAACATATTCCATTCCTTTGCTATGCTATTAGTAAGAGTGATTTAATATTTATTCTCAGTCTTCCTTCTTAATTTTAAAGATGTTTTCTCTTACCCTAATGTCATGCTTTACCCTTTTCTCTTTTGGCCTAAACAAGCTGGACTTTTTTTGGCTTCCTGGATTTCACTGTCTTCCAGATGCAGGCTGATCCACTGGTTATTGAAACATCCACTGTACTGAGGGTACCACCTCACCAGCAAAGAGTAGAACAGCTCATACTTGCAATTGCAAAGTAAACTCTCTTCATGCCCCTGCCTGGAGCATGAGGAAATCACTGGGATATTAACCACTAAATATCACCAAAACTCTCTACTGTGCTTCTGCTCACAGTAGGTTTTTTTCCAAGGATCTAAAACCTGACAAAATTTTGGAGTAGCAAGAATACATTTCTGATATGAAGAGTATGTCCTTGCCAAATAGACAGCTGCAACACCCAGCACACAGGAAGATTCAAGTACTAAGCCTTAACATTTCCACCTTTCTCTCATAAATGAACCTATTTTGATTGTCATTGTCTCATGTCAACCTTCACAAGTAACCACCTGGAAGCAGAGACCTTACCAGAAAGTATCAGTCCAAAATACTGAAACTTTAGAGACTTAAATGATCTTAAAATAGGCAACGGAAAGCATTAGACAACTTTGCCATAGCCCATTCAATATCAAGTTTGTTTACTTTTAAATAAACCTTATAAAAAACTTTTATCCTGGTAGGTACACAGAAAAAGAAAGGAACCTGTCAAGCAAATCAACAACCAGACAAAGAAAAAATGAACACAGAATACAATTTTACTTTAATTAAAGGGTTTCCTCTGAATTTCTATAAGGCAACAGAAGCCTGAGCCAGCAATTGAGTCTTGGTAATTAAATCTGTTTCCTTCCTTCACATTTTGTTATAGCAAAGAATATTTATGCCAATCTTTTTCAGGAAATGTAATGCATTTGGAAATAGTTGGATGAATGTTTGTCAGTAATGATACATCTAGAATTCAAAATCTATGATCTGAAAATGTATTGAAAGATTAAAATCTTAAGCTGAAAGGAAAAATTATTATAATTATACTCGAATGCCAGTAACATTGGGCAATAAAAGTGAATGACCAACTTGAGGTACTACAAAATGCACTTAAGAAAACTGTAACAACTCAAAATAATCACAGAGTAGGTAATTTCAGTAGAACATTTGAGGTAAAACCAGAGAGATATTGATTTTAAGACTTCTAGGAACTGCTATTGAGAGCTCTGGGGAATGACTCATGTAGGGTGAACTAATAAAAGCATTACTATCTGTATTTTAAGATTTCAGCTCTGAAGGAGTCACTTTTTTGTTTTTATAAAAATAAACTCATATATTTTCATCTCTAGAATATCTACATTCCAAACCCAAGAAGTATTCAAAGCTGATCTGGAATTTTGGAATTTCTTGACACCAAAGCTTAAACTAAACATAAGGTTAGTTTTGAAGCTGAGAGGGAGAGTGGGGAAGAGTAGTGGGGAGGAGATGGGGAATGACTGTCTATGAGGATATTGATATTTCCTCTGGCAAAGACAACTTGCAAGCAATCCCATTCTCCAGTGATCACTGGTACTGAAATGGTCAAAGAGTTCACTTCTCTCTACAGTTCAACAGGGAAGTTGCAGAAGACTACTGGCGTCTGCATCCATTTAGAATCATAGAATTGTTTGGGTTGGGAGGAATTTTTAAAGGTCATCTAGTCCAACCCTGCAAGGAGCAGGGACATCTTCAACTAGATCAGGTTGCTCAGAGCCTCATCCAACCTGGCCTTGAATGTTTCCAGGGATGGGGCATCCACCACCTCTCTGGGCAACATCTTCCCATGTTCCACCACCATCATAGTAAAAATTTTTTTCCTTATATCAAGTCTGAATCTATCTCTCTCTATTTCAATACCATTACCCCTCATCCTATCACAAGAGGCCCTGTTAAAAGTTTCTCCCTATCTTTCTTATAAGTCCCCTTTAGGTACTAGAAGACTGCTTTACAGTCTTCCCACAGCCTTCTCTTCTCCAGGCTGAACAGCTTCAGTTCTCTCAGCTGTCCTCATAGGAGAGGTGCTCCAGCCCTCTGATAATCTTCCTGGCCCTCCTCTGGACTCATTCTAGCAAGTCCATGTCCTTCTTATGTTGGTGGTTCCAGACCCTGATGCAGAGTGGAGTAGAGGGGCAGAATCACCTATCTAGACCTGCTGGCCACGCTTCTTTTGATGCAGCCCAGGATGTGGTCAGCTTTCTGGGCTACAAGTGCACATTCCTGGCCCACATTGAGCTTCTCATCCACCAGCACCCCAGAGTTCTTCTCAGAGCTGCTCTCAATCCGTTCTCCTACCAGCCTGTATTTGTGCTTCGGATTGGCCCAACCCATGTGCAGGGCCTTGCATCTCTCCTTGTTGAACTTCAGGAGGTTCTCATAGGCCCACCTCTCCAGCCTGTAAAGGTCCCTCTCAATGGCATCTCTTCCCTCCAGTGTGTCGACTGCACCACAGAGTTTGGTGTTGTTGGTGAACCTGCTGAGGGTGCACTCTATCCCACTGTCCATGTCGCTGACAAAGATGTTGAACAGGGCTGGGCCCAATACTGACCCCTGAGAAATGCCACTCATCACTGATGTCCACTCAGACATTGTGACAAGGCTGTTGACTACAATTCCTTGAGTGTGACCATCCAGCCAATTCCTTATCCACTGTGTGGTCCTTCCGTCAAATCCATATCTCTCCAGTTTAGAGATTAGGATGTCGTGTGGGACTGTCAAATGCCTTGCACAAGTCCAGATAGAAGACATCAGTTGCCCTTGTCCACAGATGCTGTAACCCCATTGTAGAAGGCCACCAGATTAGTCAGGCACGATTTGCCCTTGGTGAAGCTGTGTTGGATGTCACAAATCACCTCCTTATATTCCATGTACCTTAGCATGGTTTCCAGGAGGATCTGCTCCATGACCTTGCCAGGCACAGAGGTGAGACTGACTGGCCAGTTCCCCAAGTCTTCCTTATTTCCCTTTTTAAAAATGGGGGTTATGTTACCCCTTTTTCCAATTTGTGGGAACCTCACCAGATTGCCACAACTTCTCGGAAATGGTGGACATCAGCTTGGCAACTTCATCCGCTGCTCCCTCAGGACCTGTGGATGCATCTCATCAGGTCCCAGGTACTTTTGCACCTTCAGATTCCTTAGATGTTCCCAAACCTGCTCTTCTGCTACAGTGGGTAGTTCTTCATTCTCCCAGTCCCTGTTTTTGCCTTCTGCCACTTGGGTGACGTGGCTAGAACACTTTTTGGTGAAGACTGAGGCAAAAATGTCATTGAGTAATTCAGCCTTCTCCATGTCATAGGTAACCAGGTCTCCTGTATCCTTACAGAGAGGGTTCACATTCTCCCTGGTCTTCCTTTTATCCTCAACATACCTGTAGAAACTTTTCTTGTTGCCCTTGATGTCCCTGGACAGATTTAATTCTATCAGGGCTTTAGCCTGCCTTACCTGATCCCTGGCCACTCAGACAACCTCTCTGTAATCTTCCCAGGCTACCTGTCCTTGCTTCCATCCTCTATAGGCTTCCTTTTCATGTCTGAGTTTGCCCAAGAACTCCTTGTTCATCCATGCAGACTTAGTGGCATTTTTGCCTGACTTCTTCTTTCCTGGGATGCATCTCTCCTGAGCTTGGAGCACATGATCCCTGAACATTAACCAGCTTTTTTGCCTCCCTCTCCCCTCTAGGGCTTTATCCCCCGGTACTCTGCCAAGCATTTCCCTGAAGAGGCCAAAATCTGCTCTCCTGAAGTCCAGGGTAGAGAGTTTGCTGCATGCCCTCCTTGCTGCCCTAAAGATCTTAAACTCCACCATCTCACATTCTCCACCAGCCTCTCCTTGTTGATGAGAACAAGGTCCAGCATAGCATCTCTCCTCGTTGGCTCCTCTGTCACCTGCAGGAGGAAGTTATCATCCACACATCCCAGGAACATCCTGGATTGCTTAGGCCCTGCTGTATTGTCCCTCCAACAGATATTGGGGTTGTTGAAGTTCCCTACGAGGACCAGAGCTTGTGACCGTGAGGCTGCTCCTATCTGTCTATAGAGGGCCTTGTCCGGTCAGTCTTCCTGATTGGGTGGTCTGTAGCATACCTCCACTATCATGTCATCTGTCCCTGCCCTTCCTGTAATCCTGATCCATAAGGTCTCTGTCAGTTTCTCATCCATCCCCAGGCAGAGGTCCATGCACTCCAGCTGGTCATTGACATAGAGGGTGACACCCCCTCCTCATGTCCCATGCCTGTCCTTCCTAAACACTCAGCATCCTTCCATTCCAACAATCCAGTCATAGGAGCCATCCCACCATCTCATTATCCCATGTTAATGAGATCATAGCCCTGTAGGAGTGCTCATGTGATGACCTGTGATCCTTCTGCAGGCTCTGGGCTCAATGTTGGTCAACTTTATTCTATAGGTGACAACTGTTGATAAAAAAGGAATTTTTGGTCCTGAAGCCTCAGAAACTGAATGAAGAACTTAAGCTGTTGCTTTCCTAGCGTGAGCTTCATAGCTACTTTTTATTGAGAACCTTAAATATTTAGTAGCAGGATAAAAAAAATCAAAGGTCATAAAATGGTCTAAAATAAGGTGCTAAATATAACTCATAGGAAGACAAATTAAATACAAGTGTTCATGCCTGCATTTAATAGGTTGTTCAAGTATTTTTTTTTAGACACCAATTAAGCGGTTGATTGGATGTGAAAACTGCTATAAAGGAGTAAACATTGTACAAAGCAGCCTGTAGAATTCTCTGTTCATTATTTGGATGAATTAAATTTGGGAAGATGCAACAATGATTTATGGCTGATGTTGCAGGAAATTAAATACTTGTATACTTGGTAATCTCATTTGCAAATTGAAGAGCTAAAGACATCCTAACCGAGTAAAAAGCAACTCAAGAGTTTCATTCATTCTTTGTGGAACAAAGCTTGTGACCCTCTGTCCCTTACGACTTCAGTTTCCATTTTTCTGGACACTTACATACAGCCAATAAAATACCTTATTTAGTAGTGCAGAGTCATTAAAGAGACCCTCCTGGAAAACTGCAAGCCAGGAAGTGTATCTTCTTTTTCTCCAGATTCTTGTTTGCAAACAGCTTAATACTGCAAGAATTTATGTCAGTGAAAGATGTATGTACTAAGGCTGCGTCTCTTGACTTTTTTTGGTGTTGTTGATTCCTTTATCTTATATGGATAGCGTTGGCTGAGGTTAGAGAACTCTTCACACCAAAGCTGACTGTGTTGTCCCTTAACTTGGGAATAGCTTTGTGCCTGTGAGCAGAGCCAATGAGCACAGAGTCTAACCTTTAATGCAGTTCTGTACAGAAAGGGGTTCTAGGCAATAATGTGCAAATCTAGCACACCTCTTTGGAAAGTTTATAGGCTTTTTGTACAGGTTACAACACAGGGAAAGTTGCACAAGATTTACTCATTGGTCAGCTTTCAGTTACATAACAGGTGCACTTCTGCACAGGTTCTGGTTATTGATTGGTTTGTTATACAAAGGAGGTCAGACATTAGCATGTAAGGTCTTCCTCCTAGAGGTGTCATTTTTATCATGCTAATTACTTTTTCCAACAACCATACAGTGACTCATCTTTGTTGATACCAGAAAATTCTATACCTCTGTATCTCCTGTCTCCCTTGTTGGGAAGTGATTTATTTTACTCTAATTCTTCACTTTGAAGAACACAATTAGGGGGAAAATGATGTAGCTTATTGCAAAGTAGTCAATATCCCTAAAACCATACAACATCCCATCAGACAACCTGCTTTAAGATTTGACTAAGTCAGGACACTATTCTAACACAGTAGCTTTGTGTTTGGGAAAGAACTAAATAATCCCTGAAGGTTAATTTTTTTCAACATTTGACATCGTTGAATTGTCTAGAAAAGTGTCTTAACAGGGATTTATCGAATGCACGACTAACACTATGATGGAATCATTTAGGATGGTGCACTATTTTTCCAACATCAGCCAAACTGGAAAATAATTACATTCAGCCTTTCAAGAAGTTTGTCATATTCTAGCCCTTCCTTTCATACATTAGCCCTTGCAATTTTTCTGACAAGGCCGTAGGGAGAAGGATTTGGGCAATTTCATTTGTATACTTTTGTGATGTTCCCTTTCCAGCCAGAATTTTGTTGTTGTTTTGAAGTTTTTTTAAACAGAAAGAAAAATTATAAATCTATTTTTTGCAATGTAAATGTCACATAAATACATAAACAGAATTCCTGTATTTCTAGACTGCTTTATATTTAAAGAAAGATTTCCTTTGGGTGTTGGCCAATACACTTCTTCTTACACTTAGATTGATAGAGATCTAAGACTAATATCTGCTTGCAAATATTAAAATCGGGGTGTCTTGATAAATGTCCGTAACAGTAAAATAGGCTGGGCTGTAGAAAAAAAAAGGTTTTTTAGCTGTTGAGTTATACTGGAAGTTTTGTCTTTTAGAAAGCTCTGAATCTGGACTGCATAGTTACATTAAGACTATTCCAATGTATCATAAGCGTGCATGTATTCATTCAGGAATGTACTCATATTAGGTCTCTCCCACCTCTCAGCCTTACTTACACCGTATATATTATTTAGCCTCTTCTAACTCTTGTTCATTCATTAAGTCCTCTGAATTAATCACTAATGTCAAAAGGATTACTGAAAAATACATAGATTCCAATATCTTCTGTAAAAAAAACAGTCAACATTCTGCTTTTTAAAACTAGTTTCAGTACCAAATGCAAAAAAGAATAAATGGTCGAAAGTCATCATGAGTGTTACCTTATACACATTTGCACAAGCCATTACTGTGCAGCAGTATCTCAGAACAAACGTAATTTTCAGAAGCTCCTGAATGACAGTCAAGCACCAGCTATTTGTCCGTGTGAAGACTACAGTATTTGGTATACACTATCTCATGGATTAGTGAAACTCAAGAAAAATGATGCTAAGAAAAGAAAATGTCGTCTCAAGCATGATTGGTCTATTGCTTGTGAAGTGCCAATGTTCCCCACTTAATTTAAAAATAATATTTATTTGATTTGAATGTTTCTCTTTTAAAATCTAAATTGGACAGAATTAAAAACCTAATTTTCCATCATCATTGTATGAAAAATGCATTAATACTCAGCTAGTTCATCAATATGTAAGTCAGTCTCAAGCACTTGTGATAAGTGACTGAAATGCGTTCCTAGGATCAATAGGATAGGGTGGAGCCTTCCTAAAAGTCATGCAGAACTATTTGCATCGTAATACCTTTCTCTAAATTGAAAGGTTCAAAGATCACTTTCAAGGTAGTCCTGTTCTTTTTTTCTGCTCCTTGTGGAAGGCCTACTGCTCTGATCTTGCTTCTACTTCATCTCTAGCATGATATACATATAGATAGCAATCAGACTTCCTCCCTACTTTAATGTAAGAGAAAGGAAAAGTCACCCTTTTTGAGTGGCTCCATAGATCATCTCTGTATACTTGATGCCCTTATTCCAGTTTGAGCTCATGCTTCCTGAGCATCCCTGACCAGAAGTGTTCCTGAGCTTCCCCATGAGATTCATCACCAGGCCCTTGTGCAAGAACAATAACATGTCTCTTTCTATTGCAAATCACTTTTCTAACACTTCATGCTTACTTTCTCATAGTCAAGTCAAAGCACAGTAATTCTGTGATGATTGAATTCACTGAGGTCAGCCACATTTCTCTTTGCTTTCAATGAATAAAACCCCACTTTATCAACTATACTCTTACTATTAACCCCGGATTACAGGCAATCTTGCATTTTGAATATTTGCATTTCATACACATATTCTAGCATTCCAGTTATCAAGCTAATTGAAGCTTACATGTAAGAAATATTTTGCATCTTGAACATTCAAAGGCTGCCAAGAGCCTTCTGTTGTGTTAAGTCCACTTCCATTGCAGATGGGAGCTCCTCTGGGTTACAGACCCTGGGTCCACATTCTCCTGGTCACGACTCTCTTGAATAAGGGGATATTCCTGGAAAACTGAATACACCAAGGAATAAACCAATGATACCAGGTTAGGGTTCACACCTCACCAGGCACATCTAAGACCATGAATATAGCTGTAGTGATGAAACAGGAGTGCAACTAAATAAAATATTTAAACGCATCATACCGTCCACACTCCTTACGTGGAGGTGGCCCCACAGATCAGACACGCTGAAGTGCAAGTGCTAAGGACCGTGTCCACAGTACACAGAAGGAACCATTCATAACCATGTTGTGGAAATGTCTGGGGTGGGAGGGAAGGTACTTTGGGAAAAGGGAACGTGAGGTCAAGCATATCTAGAGCAGAAGAGTGGAAACTAAATACCGCCACCTCGTGACATGAAAAGAGATCCATCAGAATGGGGGGCACGGTGAAGCATCCAAGGGGCAGGCAGCATCCCTCTCCACCCTGCCCTGGGATGATCACCAGTCTCCAGCGCCCACGGCTTTCCAACATGCCCAAGTCAGCTTTCCCCATGCACCACAGCTGGCTGTGAAGGCTAGTCTTGATACCCTTTCTGTTACAACGTGAGGAATGCATCCATTGGCCTCCCAGAAGGTCTTTTCTGTGGGGTTAGCAGGAGTTGGGAAAGCATTTTCCTCAACAGTCGTGGTAAGCTCAGACTAAAAGACAGTTTAGCTTTCTTTATACCCCCATCTATATGGAGACAAAGTGCTGGTATGAGCTTTTATGAGCTTCCATTGCAGCCTTATCCTCCCCATCACAGAGCAGGTAAAGTTTCTTGCAGCAATAAGCACTGGCAAGCAGCCTGCAGGACACTGGCAAGGCTGACAGGGAGACAGTTTCGTCTGGGTGCGCGCTTGTGCCCTGTGAGTTTTGGGAATAGGGAAAGAAAGGTATAAACTGTGATAAAAACCAACTTTCTGCTTTATACAGCATAGTCGTCAATTAAATCAAGTTATTTTGGTGTCTTCTACCTGCAGGTGATATGGCAGGACAAAGGATACAGTTTGCAACTGGAAAACACGATTGAACCAAATATACAGCCGTGCTTTTGAATACACCCATTATAGTGTGTGTTCCACATATCTTTTCGCATGTCACATTAAACCCATTTGTAGCACAAAAAAAATGCCTCTTGGAAGGTTAGTGGTAGCAGCGTCAAGTCTGCAGTCCAGCACATACCATTCTGTAAAGACTTTGCAGTTTATAGTTGTTTAGTGGCAACTGACTAGGGACATCTTAGGTCCTAATGCTGGTCATACTTGTTTCGTATAGAGCAAAGCTATAATGGAATTGTCGGCTCACCTGCATTTTGCATAAGCCCAAGTGTTTTAGGTTCTCTATGATAAGGCGAATTCAGCAAAATGGGCTTGTGTCTTCCTCTTCTATAACTTGCAGTCCTTTTTTAAACCAGGGAGATACAATTACTACGTTACCTATGGCTTCTGTAATATAGAAGCAGTTAAGCATGGGCATCAAAGCTACTGTATATAATTCATCTTTTCTAACCTGGAAATTAGGTAGTCTGAGATTTCTAAATTAACATTTACTGTCACAGTGGCTTTACAAAATTATGTGTTTCTTTCAGACACTCCATGTACTAGTTAGTTAAAAATATAATTGTTGTAGTTTAGCCTGGGTCACCACATAGTTTCTCCCTCATCCTCCCCCTCCCCAGTGGGATCGGGGAGAGACATTGGGGAAAAAAAGGAAAACTTGTGGGTTGAGATGAAGGCAGTTTAGAATCATAGAATCATAAAGTAGTTTGGGTTGGAAGGGACCTTTAAAGGTCATCTAGTCCAAGCCCCCTGCTTGAAGCACAGACATCTCAAACCAGATCTGGTTGCTCAGAGCCTCATCCAACCTGACCTTGAATGTTTCCAGGGATGGGGCATCCACCACCTCTCTGGGCAAATTGTTAGTGTTCCACCATCTTCATTGTAAATTTTTTTCCTGATGTCTAATCTGAATCAACCTCCTTCTATTTTTACTAGAATAGCAAAGGAAAACTACAATAATAACAGAGTATAAGGATATTAAAATATACAAAATGAACAATGCACAATTTCTCGCCATCTGATGTCCCAATGACCAATACAGCCTATCCCGAGCAGCGATCATGGAAATGAAACCAAGCAGCAAGCAAAGGGGTGAAAGGGAGCTGGCAAGGTAGAGGGAACGATGCCAGTGAGTGAGAAAGAGATGCCCCCCCCACCTCAGTGGGAAATTCCCGCTTATATACTGAGCCTGATGCTTATGGCATGGAATATTCTCTTTGGCCAAGCTGGGTCAATTATTCTGACTGTCTTTCTCCCAGCTTCCCACATCTGCACTTCAGTGAGACCTGAAAAGCCAGACAGTGTCCTTGGTCTTATTAACAACAACTCGTATCATCAGGGTTTTTATCAACATTCTTCACATACAAAATCCAAAACACACTGGCTACTGAGAGGAAAATTAAATCCATCCCTGCCAAAACCAGGAAAACAATCAAACTACAAGAAAAAAATTAAAACTATCTGAAATCATACAGAATTCCATAGGATGGTTCAAAAATAATATTTTCCAGGTGGAAAAGGCAAGGAAGAGGCAGGATAACGAAGGTGAGGAGGAAGGGGGCCAATCAGTCACTTACTTTCTGTGAACATCTATATTTGAGGGTAGAAAACTTCCCTCACAGAAACCAAAGACTTTGTTCTGCCAAATATTTAATCCAATTCATGTCTTCACAGAGATATTTACATATATAATATCTGCAAACTCAGTTCTTACGTGTACAATTAAGGAAAACAATGTACTTTAGCATAAATGTTCTATAAAGGGGATTGTTCTGCAGAAGTTTACTTTCTGTGGAAACTACTGTTTAAGCTTTATTCTGTAATGCATGTTAAATATTTTGACAGTCTTTGTCAGTCTCAGAGGCACAGCACATTACTTCCCAACTGGTAGTTATGCCATGATTCGCAACGATACAAGAAAGTAATCAGAGAGACAGAATGCCCAACAATGATGATGAAGGTTAGGGGTAGCTCTGCACCTGTTGTGATCCTATGGGAAGGAGAGAACCTGGTTATGAAGAGATGGACGATCCCAAGCTACCAGTTGATTTTAATGAAGAACATCAACATTTGAACACTACTACAACTGGATTGCTGTAATGATAGCACCATACTCAACTACTAGCCCATAATAAAGGTTCTTGATAATTTTGAGATGTTTAGTATTATTCTTCCAAAGTTTCTCCTTGATGTGACAGAAACATACAGACTAAAAATTCTCCCAGCTTCTTAAAAGGCACTATCTATTCTTTTAATTAATTCCCTTGATCCTTTTGAAATAATTTATGCTTTTTATTGCCCTATTTTTCGGACACTTGTCTGATTCATTTGAAAACCCTGGAGGATGGAATGTCAGCCATAGCCCTCCCAAAGATAATACAAAATAGTGCATAAGTCATCAGAAATTGCTAGCCATCTATCTAAAACAATTCTTGAGAGAAGTGTTAATGGGTCCCAGGATGGAAGTTATTCAGATAGATATATTTTATGTCTTTGTACTTTGCTTGTATTAATTTTATAGCTCAAGCCAATATCTCTTAGAGGAAATTCCCTTTTCTCATTAAGTCTGTATTTCACACATATTAAAGAGCAGTGAAGTAATGTGAAATGGGAGCTTTCTGAAAAAAAATCTTTTCTTTAAAAAAAACCACAGAATTTGATTCTAAGTACTTTAGCAGAACAAATGCTTCTTCTAAGATCTATTCAGCCAAGTCTACTGCAAAACTGAATAGTATTTTAAATGGTGTATGCTTACATTAGGGATTTCTGATACCTTCTTTGCACTTTGCTTGCCAGAATTTGAAGGGTATTTAAAGCACCAGGGTACTCTTTAGAACCGTTGTTTTTCCAATCAGCACCAAGTAATGATAACAGCAACAAAATACAGTTGGTAAAATAATGTACTTCAAATTTCTCCATGAAGAAGCATATCGTTTTTGCTGTATGATTTATGCACATATAAAACCATGAATTGACAGACCACTTAACAGCAGATGCCTCAGCTATTCCTAAGTTAACTTTGAAACACATTAAATAGTGTGTATGGACCAACAAAAGAATTCAAAAGGACTTCAGCAAAACCTGTCTTTAAATATTCTGTTCCTGGCACGTACAGACCTCTTGGTGGATTGACTGTGTCTTCTCGGTCAGAGGACAGGGGGAAAGCTTGATTCTTGAGAGATTTTAAACACTATGTTAGCAAATAATGCTGCAGTAAATAGATATTACATTAGTCTCCTCTATCTACTCAGTGAAATGTAAGAAATCTTGATCACAAAAATAAAAACATCTTTATTTCTGTGGCAGAAAAATACTGTTTTGGTCATTTTGGTTTTACATTTTTAAAATGTAGTATTTCGGATTTCAGGGATGAATGAGCCCAAAGGTTTAATTTTAAAGCTGGTTTGAAATTATCATCACTGAACACTTAATTTATTAGGCGATTTTACTTCTGTAATCTCTGAGAACAACCTATTCCTATTTTTTTCTTCCATGACAGTTTACAGTCAGTTAAATCAGACTACTGACATGAAGTGACAGGTTGTGAATTCTCTAGAGGATTTCCCATATCAGTGGCAATAAACAGATCAGCACAAGGCAGGGAGCTTTTATCTCAACACCACCCTGGAGGTTGGGATGGTGCTCCGTCATGGACCTACCAGGAACAAGATTTTCAGAGGATGGCCTTTTGTTTTGAATGTGCATTTTACTTGTATGAGTGCAAAGCCCATTTGCTTAGGGAACAAATAAGCGTAAGACGTAAGAGTACAATCCTCAGATCTAATCCCGGCTGTGTCACTAACTGTACAGAGTATAGTACACAAGTGATTTTGTCACTGTCTCTCCAAACAGCCTCCTTTCCAAATAGCTTTACTAGCACCTTCCAGCTATGCCTTTGAAGAAATATTGTAAAATTACAGAAGCCTCAGTTGGCAAGGTAATTATGCTCAACTGGCATTATAAAGCCTATGTATGTACTTGCAGAACCAGAGTCTTATGGTCTTTGCTGCATTTTGATGTGCAAAGTTACAATGTAATTAGTTATCAGTATTCTACAAAATATTAATGTAATTATTATGTGTATTTTGATAATGCCTGAATGCTCCAACCAGGGATCAACGCCCACTGGTATTAGGTAATACACAGAAATTTTTAATACAGGACAGCCTTTTCCCAGAGTTGTCTTGTAGATTATTATTGTACATAGACACACAGGAGTAGAATGAAGACAATTTAAGTCACCTCTGCAGCACCTTTCTGTACTTTTCAGCATTTGTCTCATTTTTATGTTGACTCTTACATTTAGACTTCCAGGTTTGCCACAGGTTTTTCTGTCTGGTGGTTTGCTTCAAAGGCAGAGCTCTTCTAATGCACCTCTGTTAATTTTAACCTTTTTCTTTTAAAACTTCTTGCTTCGCATAGTTTTCTCTTTACCCTTTTCTGACTAATGACTATATAGATCAGTCACATACCTTTTTATAATCTTATTCTACCAAGACACAGAGCACTTGCTTTCCACTTGATTCTCTCCTTGTTCCTTGATTCCTGTGCGTGGACCAGGCAGACTATACATGCACTTTTGAACCTGTGAACAGACTTTCACCATTTCTGGTTCAGCAAAGTGAGGTACTCACTGGACCTTTTAGGCCAAACAGAGTATTTGTTCTGTATTTTCTTTTTTTTTTTTCTTTGCATATACAAAAATTTCCCCATAGAGCACAGACATCCAAACTCTAATGTTGTGTGCTCTTGTGATTCAGTGTTGCTATAGCTGATCTTTGTTTATAGCTTAGCTCTTCAAGGCAGGTGATTAAAGAAGAATCTGAACTTCTGCTTTTTTGAACATTTACAATTCATGAATCACAGAAAAAAAAAAAAAAAGAAGAAAAAGAAGCTACAGCCAGTATCTAGTGGAATTTTATTGTTTTTTAAATTTTTCGTTGTTCTCCAAACTGATATATGCCTTTCAATAGCTGGGTTAGTAATGCTGAAATCCTGGACTATCTGATCCCTTCAGGATATTTACAGTCCACAGTTAACATTTAGAAGGAGAACATTCAGACAGAGATTATAACAAAATATAAGAAATCATACAGTGGGAGCATTTCTGCCATGTACACCAAAAATGTGGGCAAACTTCACTTCTTTCAGGAGAAGGGAGGTCTGATAGTTTCAGGTGTAACTCCCTATCCCTTCATGACAACATTCTTCAGTTTTGTAGCCAAGACACCTCATAAGGCCTTCCTCAGTCAGTAGCCGTTCTTACCCGTCTTCTCCTGAAGAGCGTGTCTTTGAGGAGCAGTTTGTAAACTGCAATGCAGTTCTTTTATTTAACTGACACTTTCTAATTATTCAGCTTCTTAACAGTGTATTTTCAAGCACTGCAGAAGTGAACTTTCTTGTCTCGCAGGTTTGTTCTCCTTCCTCTGTCTTTGTTTCGGTATCTGAGCCTTGAACTCACACCTCTCCTGGCAGCACGTACAAAGGGCAGGCTGGGGCAGCAGCAGCTGTACCACCCGCCGTTCAGAAGTACCAGTTGTTCAGCTAATCTCAGGCATATTGTGCTAATGATTGGCTTCATTATTTTTCTGCCAAGGACAAGTGGCAGTTTCTCTATAGATCTGATTGTGAATGACTGGGAGGTTTGAGAAACAGCGGTGTCTTGGCTGGAACGCCTAGCATTCCCACCAACAGAAGTGGGGTGGTAAGGGCAGAAAAGCAGGCAGTTATCATGCATACATTCCCACCACAAAGCCCACATTTCAGTTCCCTGGTTTTATAAGAAGAGATTAATTAAGTTGTTATCCACCTCCGGCCCAAACTGGATGGATAGAAATGCATTTGCTTCTATGGTGGTATGAATTGGGGACCACACCAGCTACTGGCCACGCATCTCTGAGTTGCAAGGTATGTATTTAAGAACAGTAAGAGACCTTTCCTGCATTTAACCATGCTCACTTAGGTTTTTCTCTATATAACTGTAGTAGGCAGCTTTTTATGACTTGTTTACAATAGAAAGAAAGGCTATTGTGATCACAAGGCTGCTTAGTTTTATTTTTCCACCTACTTGGAATTGTGGCTCAAAAAGAAAGTCTGTTGGTTGTGCTGCAGCAAACTGTGAGAACTTTTCAGTAATTACATCGCATGATTTAGTAATAGCAGAGTCACCAAGTCAATCAGCTTGAACTCTGCCTTGATTTTCAGCCACAAGTTGTTAACAGCACAAAAACACAGAAGCTATGTGTGAGCTTTCATTTTTCAGTAATGTCTTCCCCCTAAAGTTTCTCACAGAACACAGAACTGGCTCTCCCCACTCACAGCTGGGAAACAGTGGAAACAAGACAGTTACATGGGGTAGCAAGGACACACAGAAGACCTGTCAGTCATGTACATGAAATCTAGAGTAACGCATTGTTCTCCCAGCAAGAGTTGCAGTACTAGTGAATGAGAGACATGGTTTGACAAATCTGTATTATTACAACTGCTTTTTCTAGCTCTGTTGATGTAGAACAGCTAGATTTATTAGCTCACATGTCACCCTGAGATGAGATACCAGGGGACTAAGTCGACAGTATGAGCTAATATGGCTGGCCCCACTGATATTTCTCCTTCCATATCTCTGATCTTTTCTGGTGCTGACAGATGGTGACCTGCCAGCAGAATTAAGACAACAGTTTTTGTCAGTCCTGAATTAATGGCTACTTTTCAGGAAGTGGTACCTGTAGTAACAGCTGCAAGAGACAAGGACATGAGGATCTCAAGGCCTAGATGCAGACATTTGGCACCAGTTTCCAAGCAGGAAAAGGCTCAGAACCACTTTGGCTTACAAAAGAAGATGATGCTTAGCATTTTGCTGAAAGGAGATTCATACATTTCACAGCAGAGTCATTCCTAGTTTTAGGCTGTGGTAACAACAGAACGTATCTTTTAATCTGAAAGAAAGACTTATTGTTTCTGCTAGCCACATGGACTGGATAATGCCAGCAGATTTGCCTGTAAGGCCACTAAGACAATTCCATAATGCCCAGTATAACCTTCAATACAGCCTGTCTATTAAAGGATAAGATTTAAAAACAACCACCTATTGGACATGTTGCAAGAAAGTGTCTAATTTGTAAATGAATGTAAGCATATCTATAACTAATGCAGAGACAGAAAGTTTTGTGGTAGGACTGTTGCTGCTCCTCTCTATGACATGATCATATAAACTCATGATCATATAAACCCACCGTTTATCAGCAGATGAATTCCTATTAATTTCCTTTTTTTTTTTTTTTTTCCAAAGAACAAAGAAGGGGTATCCTATTTCTCATCTAAATCAAGCACATATGAATAAAAGTCACAGGAGTCCTAAAGTAGTAATAATTCCTTCCCTAACTAGAAGTGTTCATTCTCATCTTACTTAACTGATGTCTAAATGTCTGTGATTATGGTGGTGAAATACATATCAAACTCTCTCTCCCTTCTTCCCTGCAATTCTTCAGGAGTTCAGGAGTTGGGATGTAAGAAATCTCAGAAGACAAAAATAGCCTTAAAATTAATGGGCATGTACTTGAAGGTTTAGTAGATGTATGACTGTCATGTTGGCAGACACTAAGTTGGAATGCTTGAAAGTAAAGATGCTTTAAATTACACACAGGAGCAATTACATCACAGGACCCAGCATCAGCATAGTAATTACTCACATCATCAGCATGACAAAAAAAAGAAATTGAAGGGAATAAAAATGACTGGTAGTGACCAGTGATATCTTAGCCATCCCAGATCCACTTTTACTAAAAAATACCTCAGTTATCATATCATAATTTGAACTGTTAAGCATTGAATCATCATTAGTAACTTATGTACGCTAAGGTAGTCTGGTAAATATTCTTCCTCTACCCAAGGAATTAAAAATGTTCTTTTTAAAAAAAAAACATAGTCTGGCAATTGCTAGAAGTACTTTCCTGTAACTTGCTCAAACAAGACTGTGTTTTGAAAATTAAGATTCATTTTCTTGAAAAGTTTGAATTCTGACACGTCATTTAATGCAAGCAGTTACTGAGTTATGCACAAGAAACCTGAGTACTGTGGGGTTTTTTTTAAATTCCAGTGTGTTTTGGTGTTACCTCAATGTTTTTCTGAGAAGATACTTCATAAAAAAGTGCAAGGTAGTCACTTATACATGAAACTAAGATTGATGTCAAGAAACATGAGGCCCAAGAGTACACTTACACTTTTTGTTTTCGTTTTACAAAAATATGAACTTCTCCCAAGCATATCCAGTTGATCATTTCTTTTATTGTCTCCAAGTTTTCGTCTTCATTTGGCAGCAAACAAATGTCAAATATATATCATGTCAACTTCCATGAATAGCCTCTGAGTTCTGAGCTACTGAGCAGAAATTACAAATTAAAACAAAATACCAATCCAGTAATTGTTATGGCTGTTTTTGTCTTATAGCCCAACTTTCCTTGAAATTTGCAAGCAAGTTCTTTCATGCATGCTATTTTAGAACTTTTATTACTGTATTTTTATTACTGTATTTTGGAGGAATCAGAAGACTGGTAGTCTGAGTAAATTACTTGAAGATCAGCCAAGTTCATCAATAATTTCTTGCTTTTTTTTTAAGACTTTCTCAAATGAGAATGACAGGACAGATTCAAAATTACGTGTATGCAACTATGCAGTTCATTATTGATAGTTGATTATTGATGTCAGTAGAGTTACTCTGGATTTGTACTGTTATAAATCAAAACTGAGTATGAACCACAATGTGAAACCACCAGGAGGACTCCTCTTTTGGCAGTGATGGCATAATTCAAAGAGACTCCTTTTTTTGCAGCAGCAGTGGAAAGAGGATTAGGATTTGGGGAGCATTGGTCCTGAATTTCCCCATTCCTGTAGGCTGGTCAGTGCTTCTTCTCACCCTGGCACCAGTCCTTGGTCCCTCACCTTCCCCAGTAGCAGCAGACGTACCCGCTCCATGTCAGCTGCAAGGACCCAAACTGTGTGGGAGAGGGCTGGGCTGGCCACCACTGCTAAGCTAAATGGGAGGGCCTCACCAAACTCTTGGATTTCTGATGGTTCTTATGACCTAACCCATGGAAATATATACTTTTATATCACTCGTGGTATGTTATTATTATTAAACAGAAACAAACTATCATAGCATTAATTGAAATACTGTTTTTATCATTATCCCTCCATTATTTTGTCTGAAAAAGCATCTTGCCTATTTCAAGCTTAATGAAATCTACTAGACACAGGAAGTTTTCTCAAGCTTAAAAAATACCAAATAAAATTAAACCTGAATAAAAGCAAAAGCAGCAAGTCAGTATGAAATTTTACTCCTCAGGACATAAGAAACAAGCAGGACAGGATGCCAGAATAAAGAGCTCTACCAGTGACACCTAGAGACACCTTCCTGTAAGCAAAATCCTTTTCTATCTGAGATCTAGATCTCTAGATGGATGTTTGTCAAATATTTTGCTCTTGTTCTATGCATTCTTTCCCATCTTTGGGATTTCTTTCCCATTTTACAGCCTGCTCAGGTTAACATACACACTTCAGTCTCATCTCATTGCCATTTCACAAAATAGATGTGCCTTCTTAGGGACCTACCATTTGCAAATATCAGTGTTGTGACTTAAATGTAACTACAGATTACTTACTATTCATGTTGCTTTGAAAGAGTATATCAGCTGAAGAGAGTGAAATATTTTAATAATATTGTGAGTTGTATGAATGAGATAGATAAAATGCTCTGTCTATAGCAGCATTTGCACAGTATTTTATAATGCCTCTATCACAGAGAATCTAACCCTAAACCAGATTCTAAACCTAAACTTTTTCTCCAGATGAACTTTCAGTGTTACATTAATGTAAAAGGGTGCAAGGCGACAGTTAAAAAAAGAAACTCCAGAACAAAGCATGTATTATAAGCCGTTGCAGGAGAATGTGAAACCTGAACATGAAATTGTAATCTCCCACAAGAATGATATTTCAGTACGTTACAGCAAGCTACAGCAGATAAATGCACTGTAAAGAAGCAGATTCTGAGGCTGAGTGTTTTTCCACTACACCTTTCAGAGAAGAAGATGGATCACCTCACAACTTCCAGTAATGTATTCCAACAGAGACATTTTGGGGCACAATACACTTAATATGCTCAATCAGCAAATGGCAGAGCTGAATCACTAAATTCTTAGGCTATTTTCTTGAGGACACAGAACAGGATGAAGCGAAGCCGTGAATACCAGACTATCCCTCAGACTGCAAGCACTTGATGGCTCGTAGCTTTATTCTTTGTTTATCAGACAGGCATCTTATGTGAAAGTGCTATAAATGTGGCTTCATCTCTACTATAATTTAAAGGAAATTCAACAGTTTGTCATTGTTAATGTCGTATATATATAGTCATATGCGTTTTCTAAAAAATCCAGAAAAGATAAGTATGTGAAATCAGTAATATATTATCAGATGTCCCTGCTATTTGAGTAATGATAGGTTCTTCTGTATCATTTTAAGAAGCACCAGCCTAATGGCAATACATTTCTTCTGGCACCAGACTGGAGCCCTATTACATCTGCAGAGTGAACCTTTATTGCATATTCTGCCCCAGTTCTGCATGCAGATGTCTTGTTGACATCAGTGAGCTCCATGCACAGAGCTAGAACAGAAAACACAATAGAAACCTACTTTCAAAGTACAGAAAGACGCAGTTTAACTGTGTTAACAATGACTTCCAGGAGCACCTCAACAGCCCACCCATGTTAGCACTTGAATTCATCGCACTTTAATGCTGTTATGATTGGTCACTCGGGACACTCTTGTATAATTTTGCCTGTTTGTTTAGACAAGGTACTAAGTGAGCCAGGAATGTTACCTTCCTCTTTGCTGGCAGATGTGGACATTTCAGCAAAATATAAATGAATTGTGGAAAGCTCACTGTCAGTTTGCAGTTTGTTCATACCATTTCTAAAGCACCAGCATCTACAATCTGTAAAACACAGATGGAGGTAAAATTCTGTAGTCATGCAGTTGATAAAGATGGCTTTCAGTTTGTGATAGACTATACTAACACAAAAATAGAATCTTCAATTAAACAAGACTCCTTGTTATGTTATTTGATGCTTCAGAAATTATATTGTAAAACCATAGTCACAGAAAACATACACTTCTTTAACCAGGAATACAAATGATAAAGAAAAATACAGGCCCCCGTATCCAAAACAAGCTCCTTTCTTAAGTACTGAGTGAATCTGGAGGTTCAGAAGGTACCAACTCTTGGTGAACAAAGTCAA
>WHYT01016151.1:321365-335384 GCA_009806455.1 Tetrax tetrax
TAATGCCTCTATCACAGAGAATCTAACCCTAAACCAGATTCTAAACCTAAACTTTTTCTCCAGATGAACTTTCAGTGTTACATTAATGTAAAAGGGTGCAAGGCGACAGTTAAAAAAAGAAACTCCAGAACAAAGCATGTATTATAAGCCGTTGCAGGAGAATGTGAAACCTGAACATGAAATTGTAATCTCCCACAAGAATGATATTTCAGTACGTTACAGCAAGCTACAGCAGATAAATGCACTGTAAAGAAGCAGATTCTGAGGCTGAGTGTTTTTCCACTACACCTTTCAGAGAAGAAGATGGATCACCTCACAACTTCCAGTAATGTATTCCAACAGAGACATTTTGGGGCACAATACACTTAATATGCTCAATCAGCAAATGGCAGAGCTGAATCACTAAATTCTTAGGCTATTTTCTTGAGGACACAGAACAGGATGAAGCGAAGCCGTGAATACCAGACTATCCCTCAGACTGCAAGCACTTGATGGCTCGTAGCTTTATTCTTTGTTTATCAGACAGGCATCTTATGTGAAAGTGCTATAAATGTGGCTTCATCTCTACTATAATTTAAAGGAAATTCAACAGTTTGTCATTGTTAATGTCGTATATATATAGTCATATGCGTTTTCTAAAAAATCCAGAAAAGATAAGTATGTGAAATCAGTAATATATTATCAGATGTCCCTGCTATTTGAGTAATGATAGGTTCTTCTGTATCATTTTAAGAAGCACCAGCCTAATGGCAATACATTTCTTCTGGCACCAGACTGGAGCCCTATTACATCTGCAGAGTGAACCTTTATTGCATATTCTGCCCCAGTTCTGCATGCAGATGTCTTGTTGACATCAGTGAGCTCCATGCACAGAGCTAGAACAGAAAACACAATAGAAACCTACTTTCAAAGTACAGAAAGACGCAGTTTAACTGTGTTAACAATGACTTCCAGGAGCACCTCAACAGCCCACCCATGTTAGCACTTGAATTCATCGCACTTTAATGCTGTTATGATTGGTCACTCGGGACACTCTTGTATAATTTTGCCTGTTTGTTTAGACAAGGTACTAAGTGAGCCAGGAATGTTACCTTCCTCTTTGCTGGCAGATGTGGACATTTCAGCAAAATATAAATGAATTGTGGAAAGCTCACTGTCAGTTTGCAGTTTGTTCATACCATTTCTAAAGCACCAGCATCTACAATCTGTAAAACACAGATGGAGGTAAAATTCTGTAGTCATGCAGTTGATAAAGATGGCTTTCAGTTTGTGATAGACTATACTAACACAAAAATAGAATCTTCAATTAAACAAGACTCCTTGTTATGTTATTTGATGCTTCAGAAATTATATTGTAAAACCATAGTCACAGAAAACATACACTTCTTTAACCAGGAATACAAATGATAAAGAAAAATACAGGCCCCCGTATCCAAAACAAGCTCCTTTCTTAAGTACTGAGTGAATCTGGAGGTTCAGAAGGTACCAACTCTTGGTGAACAAAGTCAAGAGAGAAGATACAGTATGTAGCAGTCCCAATGCACCAGCAGTCTTCCTTGTGAAGGGCCCCAGTACAGCAGGCAGTGGGGATCTACTGATGGTGCTATGTAGACATCCATAAACTAGAATGTGTCCTCTGAGTTTTAAAATAATTTTAAATCAAGGGTCATGCAAGACACAATAGTCAGCACTACATCCAGACATCGAATCACAAAATTTTGAGCTCCAGAGTGAGATAAAACTAGACCCAAACATACTTTAACAATAGGAACAGTTTAAAAAAAACCCCACAATTAGATGTCAGATTAAGGCAGATGAATTCTGTTGAATATTTTGCTTAGATTCTAGCATGCTCCTAGCTTCCATCTTTTGCCTTTAAAATATATATTCCCAAACATTGCTTCCAAATCTTTGCTGAATATGATCTTTTATTTCTAAAAATGTCATATCAGAAATTATGCCCTGAATGTGATATTTCTTAATAAAAGGACACCAGGTGGCACTTTGTTCTTTGAGAACTGTTCATAGACTTTTTTAATCCTAGCTAGTTTTTGTGCATATTTACTGTCTAGTTCTTTGTAAATACTTATCCTCAAAGAGTCACAGAACCACCATACAAACCTCTAGAAAGTGTCCATTTAGAAACACTTCTGTAGATATTGCAGATATATGAGGTATTTTTTGCTCTTTATCAATGTTTTTGTTACTAAGAACATTAGCTTTCTTTTAGCAACTTGCTACCTATCCCTCAGGTGAAAATCATCATAATGGCACCTCTGTGATGTTACAATCATTGCTGCAAACAATGATTCAGCCAATATGAAACACAGGGTACAAACAGAAGTAGATAATCCCTAAAGTCATAAAGATCTCTTTTTCCCAGTAATATTTTTAGCCACAGTGAATCAAACAGATTTGTCCTATTGATGGTACAAATAAGATTGAACAATGAATAATCTTCTAAATCAAATATTTAGTTCTCTGGAGCTACCAGCTCTCTAGATAAGCTAAGTAAACCTCATAAAACAGTACCTTTCAGCTTCTGTAAGATTAGGCCATGAAAGATCTATATTTAGCTCATTGTCTGTATTTGATTACGCTGCTTTCTTTCTATTTTGTATATGTGTGTATATATACACACTTACATACAGACACATATATGCACCAATAAAACACACAGATGTATATACTCAGCTTTCTCAGGAAAAATAACAGCCATAGTCATCTCTTTACTTTGATAAGACATTTTACATCTTATGGAAGTAAGTGGCCTTTACAGAGACACTGTTATATAACAGCAATTGTAGGACAACTGTTTCTTTTGAATCCTCAGTCTGAAGGTGGCAATCCCTTCTCAGATATCCACCTGTGCACAGCAAAGGATCAACAAGTGAAATTCTTGCTGCTCAGATAATAGTGAAAATTTCAAAGGAAATTTTAAATCAGTGTGTCATAATTTACAGTATGTGTGAGAAAAACAGACTCAAAGTGTTTACATTTTAAATTTTGAAAGCATTACTACTCAATTTCCAAAACATTCGGCTCTTTCTGTTGTAAGAGATGAGATCTATACAGCTAATTTTACTTTTAAATATTCCAAAGGGAAATGAGCTTCAGCTCACAACAGCGGCTTGAGCCATAAGATTAGGTAATACTTGGACTTGAATTCAGATCTTGGTTCAGTTTTCCTGTGTGCACATTAGGTTCTCTTCTGGGGCTTTGGTGTATGGCCATTTCTAATACATCAAAATATACCATTAGGAAAGTTTGAGTAAAGATGTTTGATTATTTAACAACTTGCACTAGAAACAAAATGAATCACTGAAATGTATTTGTATGTAGGTGATAATACCACGTGTTAACAGACAACACCGCTCTTTAATTTACTAGCTTTCATTTGTCTTGCCTTTTCCCTCTTGCCCTACTACAAAAATGGAAGCAAAGACAAGATCAAAGGTAAGAAATCTGTGAGTCTGGTAAGTAACGAACATATTGTTTAAGCACTGGTATAAAATCGTATGTTTTAAAAGCTTGAATTCTTAAAAAATCATATCAGAATAGTGAAGAATAAAGATCAAAATGTACCAGTCGAGTAACACATAGACGAACAGTTCACACATTCTGAACTAACTTATTCTTAGGTCATAAAATCCAAAAAGAATACTGAATTTGCAATCAAAATGCAGTCTGTCTCCGTATCAGTTATTCCAGTGCAGGTATACGTTTATGTATAAGTTCAAATATAGCTACATCCACTAATGATGGATGTGGCCCCAATATATGTTTATTTCCATACTAACATCAATGACAACTGAAACACATGGCATATCTAAAACGAAGAATAAAGAAGAGGAATAAACAAGAGGCATGGGGAAGAAAAAAGAGGAGATAGAGACTTGCACATACGTGCAGGGCTATGATCTCAGGGCTATGGAGACATGGTGGGATGGATTGTATGACTGAAGTGTTGGAATGGAAGGAGAGCAGATTTTGGCCTCTGCAGGGAAGTGCTTGGCAGAGGACCGGGGGATAAAGCCCTAGAGGGAAGAGAGAACTAAGAAAGCTGGTTAATGTTCAGGGATCACATCCTCCAAGCTCAGGAGTGATGCATCCCAAGAAAGAAGAAGTCAGGCAGAAACACCAGGAAGTCTGCATCGAGGCACAAGGAGCTCTTGGGCAAACTCAGACATGAAAAGGAAGCCTATAGAGGGTGGAAGCAAGGACAGGTAGCCTGGGAAGATTACAGAGAGGTTGTCTGAGTGGCCAGGAATCAGGTAAGGCAGGCTAAAGCCCTGATAGAATTAAATCTGTCCAGGGACGTCAAGGGCAAAAAGAAAAGCTCCTTTAGATAAATCAAGGATAAAAGGGAGAGCGGGAAAAATGTGGGTCCCCTCCAGAAGGAAACCAGAAACCTGGTTACCTGGGACATGGAGAAGGCTGAGATACTCATTGCCTCAGTTTTCACTGGCAAGTGCATCTGAAGGTGCACAAGTCTATGAGACCTGATGAGGTGCATCCATGAGTTCTGAGAGAACTAGTGGATGAAATTGCTAAGCAATTATCCACCATATTTGAGAAGTTGTGGCAGTTCAGTGAGGTTCCCACTGACTGGAAAAAGGAAAATAAACCCCCCATTTTTAAAAAGGGAGAAAAAGGAGAGTCAGGGAACAGCAGACCAGTCAGTCTCACCTCTGTGCCTGGCAAGATTATGGAGCAGATCCTCCTGGATACTATGCTAAGACACATGGAAAATAAGGAGATGATTTGTGACAGCCAATGTGGCCTCACTAAGAGCAAATCATGCCTGATAAATGTGGTGGCCTTCTACAACGGGGTTTCAGAGTTAGTGGATAAGGGAAGGGCAACTGATGTTATCTTCCCGGACTTGTGCAAAGCATTTAACGCTGTACTGCATGACATCCTTGTCTCTAAACTGGAGGAACATGGATTTGATGGATGGACCATTCAGTGAATAAGGAATTGACTGGATGGTCACACTCAAGGAATCGATGGTGGTCAACAGCTTCGTGTCCAAGTGGAGACTCGTGATGAGTGGCGTTCCTCAGGGTTCGGTACTGGGACTGGCCCTGTTTAACATCTTTGTCAGCCACATGGACAGTGGGATAGAGTACACCCTCAGCAGGTTCACCCGCAACACCAAACTGTGTGGTGCAGTCGACACGCTGGAGGGAAGAGATGTCGTTGAGAGGGACCTTGACAGGCTGGAGAGGTGGGCCTATAAGAACCTCCTGAAGTTCAACAAGGCCAAGTGCAAGGCCCTGCACATGGGTTGGGCCAATCTCAAGCACAAATACAGTCTGGGCGAGAGGCAGCCCTGAGGAGAAGGACCTGGGGATGTTGGTTGATGAGAAGCTCAACATGAACTGGCAATGTGCGCTTGCGGCCCAGAAAGCTGACCACATCCTGGGCTGCATCAAAAGCAGCATGGCCAGCAGGATGAGGGAGGTGATTCTGCCCCTCTACTCTGCTCTCATGAGACTCCACCTGGAGTACTGTGTTCAGCTCTGGAGTCCTCAACATAAGAAGGACATGGGCCAGTTGGAGGGAGTCTAGAGCAGGGCCAGGAAGATGATGGGAAAGCTGGAGCACATCTCTTGTAAGGACAGATGGAGAATTGGGGCTGTTCAGCCTGGACAACAGAAGGCTCCAGGGAGTCCTTACAGTGGCCTTCTCTTTAGTCCCACAGTGCTGTGTTGAAATCTATACACTCTCATCTTCTGGAAACCTACCACTTATTAACTTGCTGAGCCAGAGGCTGCATTTGGAACATCATTATTAAAAGGATGACATCGCTTGAAGCTGCTTCTTTAAATGTATTTTGCCATTAGCACTTTGGAGCTGTGACAACAGCAAGATTCACCACCAAAACCTGCGGAGAATGAGTACTATAAAAAGCCATCTACACAGAGAATGGGATTTGTTTCATTCAGTTTCATATTGTAAAACTGATGTATCTAGGCTATTTATCTAGGCTTTTCTGTAGTCACCAGGCAGAAATAGGTGCCTCTAGGTAGTAATTTATGGCATATATTTTCACTGCCTTTCCTTAGATGGGAAAATCATGGGTTGGAAGTAGCTATTTTCTCTCCATTGATTTTAAGGGTTTACTAAATAACAAGACTCCAACTTTAGACAACTGGTGAAATTACTTCAGTGTGAACAGTCCCCACAGATGACCTTATACTAACTGCTCTTACTGGCTGCCTCCCTCAGTTGCGCAGTACAGAGCACTCAGAAATAGGGAAGAATTTGGATCCCTTTGTTTAAGTAATTAATACTTTATGTGGCAGATTATCTAGCATGCCATGCAATGGAATAGAACAGAACTATCAGAGGTAATCCATTCTCTTTGGATACACCCAGAAACACTGGGAGCAGCAGAATGGCAGTACATGATTGTACCAAATCCAGTATAATTAAAAAGTTTCATATACCTGGGAAATCACTGACAGGAAAACTACCATGTGATCAGTGACTCCCATAATGACTAATCCTAGATTTTTGCTCCTGGTGATATTACTGTTATATTATCCCAGTTTAGTTGAACTACCAGAAGTGGCCACACTAAAATAAAATTAATATCATGGCACATACCACCAAAAAAAAAAAAAAAAAAAAAAGAAAATAAAGTAAAATGTAAAAGAGGAGCAAAACAATAAAATGTTAGCAATGGCTGCATTCCACTCCTAGAGAAAGCTGTGTGATGCTGAACTACAGTATACAGACCTAGCCTTGAGTATCTGACACTCCTCCTTTTACCAAGAGGGGAACAATTTCTGCTCCCCCTTTCACCTTAACTGAACAGTTTTCATATTAGGTGTCATGGTCCCAGCTGGGTTGATGACAATTCCAACTGAAGTTGAGAGGTACAGACAGAAACATAAACATTTATGGTGATATTTGGGGCCATCAACCCAAGTGGAGGACAGCAACAGCTTAGAAAAGTGTAGAAACTGCTACTTTTATGGTATCCATTTTAAAAAGCCACAAAAAGAAAAAAAAAAGTGAGAACGGTTATAAAGTGACCATAAGGTAACCTTTTGTGGGTCCTGGTGTACTTGGGCCATGGGTGATTCTAATTCAAGGCCATAATGTAAACTGCAAATTTTAGAATGACAGTGTATGACTTGTAGACATAGTACAAGAAGCTCTGAGTTAGATGGATTTGAAATTCCACATTTCTTCAAATGTGTATACATTACAAGGCCTAAGCACAATTTTATTCTAGTTGCAAGTTAAGAAGAAAGTATAAAAAGCCTGGTTTGGCATCTCTTAGCCATCAATGAATTACACAGACTGGAAAACTGTGGTCAACTGAAAAGTTTACTTTTGAAAAACCTACTAATATTTACAAAGACCTTTCCTAGCACAGCCACAAAAATTAACCCAAGAATCCTGCAGCCCTAAAACTCCAGACCATTAGAGCACGAGCCTATGGTAGCTCATGATAACATGCCTTGTAACAAAATGAGAAACGTACAATGTAAAATGTTCCTCGTTCCCTCAAGCTCATTAGACTCTGAATTTTCAGATGGTGTCAGCTCATTAGAAATGTTTTCAGATATATTTGTCAGAGTATAAAGGTTTCTTTATCCAACTTACTGTTACTATGAATCACTTAAATTATGGTGTGCCTGAAGCTTGGACAAAAGCATATTGTGACACACACACACACTCTGAGGCTTTGCTGGAAAGCCAAAGCTGTTACATTTTACAGCCAAAGTGGATGAGACAGAGGTAGAATTTGCAGTGTCTTGCTCGTCAAGGTAAACCCTCTATATTTCTGATATGTCTTAAGCTTTTTACGTGTATATTTGAAAAGAAAAACAAAAAGCATGCATGAACTGTTCATTTTTCCAGTCTTAGGTGAACTGCCTCTAGGGTCTGTACCTTATGTCACAGTCTTGTAGCATATGTAACATGAACAGCAAATTCTGCAAGACTATTTTTTAAAAAACAGCAGAAACAGAAAATTGTTCACTTATGTTCATACATCACTGGTAGCAAATACATCATAAAAGTCAGTGTCACACCGAAGACATTTGGGAACACACAAAGAATCTATCAGCACTGGAGAAAATTTGCCTGGTTACACTCCTCCTTTTGCAACTTGATTAAGAAAGACTGGTTTTATCTGGAAACAGTATGCAGTATGAGGGCATATCAAAAAGTAACTGGATGTAATTTTGCATTATACACTCATCTGTCTTAGGAAAGATACACTTCATCCAGAGCCATTTCGCAGTTCTGATTGTATCTTCCTCTGGATTAAACCTAAACAACTTTGCAGGTGCCAGCACAAGAAATCCTGTTTTGAGAGCTCACGTGAACTTGAAGGGATATAGACTTCTGCAAAATAAATGTTATTTAGTTGATCTGTTATTGATTACAGAGTGCCTGGAGACTCTACCCAAGAAGGAAATCCATTACAGTGCACTAGAATGCACTGGCATCAAGTATAAACTCTATTAACCCAAAAGGCGTTCTGAGCTGACAATGTATTTTGTGAAGCAAAGGAAGTCAGAGGAAAAAAAGTGTTCTATAACAATATACTCTAATTCAAGGTGAAGCACTATGGAAGAAATACTGTAAGAGTTAGCACTGGACTGCAGGAAGGGTGGTCTAAACATGTCCCTATCATTAGCAATGTTGCAAAATTATCTACCATAATTGCTCTTCATGTAAGCAGTAAATAAGTTAGGTCTTTCTCCTCCCTCCCCCAACACTAACTTCAGCAATTGTTCTGCAAATGCTCCCAGTCTGTATTCACAAACCTCAAAAGGGTGTTTCGGATACAAAGCAGTTTTCGCAGCTTCATTTTTATGAGACACACAATTTACAGAGTGATTTGCACGCCATTTTACTCTTAACAGCCAAAAAGATTTAAAATGAGATGATGATGAACACCTCCACAGCATGTGAACAGACAGAAAGACAGGAATGCATATATGTCCAGTTCTCAAATGGCAGCTCACAGATCTGAATCACTATTTTTGTAAGGAATTTGTATAGCAATTAATGGGAACTCAGAGGGAGAGTAATTGCAACAAACATTAATAAAAAAAATTATTTTAAAAAATTTTTATTGTGTGTGAACCTGTTCAACATCTATCCACGGTCTTTTTCATGACATCTGTATAGCACCATGGAGACACATGAATAGCTATTACTTGTGGCTTAAGTTATGCTGTCTGCATTGCAAAAAACTTGTTCAAAAAATTATGCTTATGTATGATGAGGCAAACATCAAGCCACTCTTTTTCAATAATATCTTTCAGAAGTCCTTGTACACCACTTCTACAGTAATGTCACAGACTATATGACTCATTTACATCAAAATCTTGCATAGTAAAGGCTCAGCTTCTAATTATAGAAATGTTCTGGTTTCATCATTGCCACTAAGTTATAGCACAACACTTGGGCCACTGCCTGGTCGAGGTTTTTTACGATGTCAAAAATATTATTTACCCAAAGCATTTTTAGAAAGATTCCTGTGGAGTAACTTGTATAAACAAAAGAAATACCAAAAGCACATAGTCTGGTTATTATTTCCTTTCAGTGATGTGACCCCACATAGGTTTTCCCAGCTGTCAGTGTTGTCATCATAAGGAAACATAACATGTTTCATGATCTCAAAGTGGTATTTTAGAAAGCGAAACTGCTCCAGTCATGAAGCATTCCTTCAAATAACTGTTGATTCAGGGCCTAACTTAGTATTTTAATAAAACTAGGTTACCTGTGGTAAAAAGGATTACCAGTGAATCAGGGAACTTCTGCTATACAATATCCATCAAGGTTTTTCATGAGGCCTGTGGCATGCATCCTTAGACAATGGTCTCAAGAAATGCTCAAGAAATGCATTATGGCATTTTCAAATTCACTGTCAAATTTTTTACAAATCACTGTTTGCATACCTGGACAGACATTTCATACTCTATTCTTCTGCATACAGGAATTAAGAGATGGTAAGTAAGTTCTCTTCTGCTTCTCATATGATATTCTCTACCACTGCTACGTAGATGAATGCCCATACATAGAACAATGGCCTATTTTTCTTGGCTCTGAGTGTGTTTCACAGCACACAAGATGGATAGAATCAGTAAAGAATCTGACCTCGCTGAGTGGCATTCTCCCAAAAGCCAATCTAAATTCTACCACATTGGAAAGAAAGCTGTGATATCATAGGGAAAATAAACTGAAAGTTATTACAAAGTTGCAAACAGTCATAAGTTTCACAAATGCATGCTGTTAATATAAATTTCTTCTGGAAAGTAGACTCAGCAGCCTGAATAGCAACTATGGTGGTAAGAAAGATGAAAAGTACAAAGCAGATGATAGCTTTTTGTTTACACAATTGCTATTTCATAGGTAACCTGATTGTACCACTGTATCAGATTCAAGGAAATGCATAAACATCACACGTGGAGGTACATCAAAATGACTACCCTCCATCAGTCTTCAGGAGAAGAGAAAAGAGTAAATGTAGGAGTGCACAACTGCAACAAAAAAAAAACCCTAATATTTCTGAAAGCTGCTCCAATTCATCTTATGAGATATATGACTAATACAGTCTAGTCTATCTTTACATACTGTCCTTTTACAGCAAATCAGGAAGAAGTGATGGACTAGAATACTTCTTCAAACAAAATATTCTTCTTTGCAGCCCTCAGTTTCAAACTGTTAGGAATATTGTACAGTTCAACTATACATCCAATATTGAAGTGGAGAATTTAGCATCAGTAATCTAAATGGTTAATTATGTATAGAAATTGCTTGACAATTACAGCCACAATACATACATTTTGAGTATAGCTTGGACACTCAGTTAATTTAAATCAATCATTGTCTCCCCTTCACCTCATATGTCAGAATATATCTTTAAATCAGGCCTGGTTTTGCTGTAATTCATACAGAAACCGGAACAATTTGTAAACTTCATATCTACATTTCCATTTTCATGCTATAGCTCGATTCCTATCGGCATGCCTTTCACACTTTATATCACAAATGAAAGAGAAATATTCCTATGTCTGAGCAAACTGTAATTACTAACACCTTACAATATGCATGGTCTATCTATGTACACACTAGTAGCATTCTCACTATTTTAGAAGCATTTAAAAAAACACACAAGATCTTGTAGCTATTTTTAAAGAAAAAAAAATACTAAATATTTATGCTTTTCAGTAAGCTCAGCTAATCTTCCACACCAGAAATGGCAATAAAACTCTCTCTTTTTTTACAAGATTTCTCTTCACTTCAAAATCCAATTCAAAATTGTACTCATGGTTGTCAAGATACCATGAGCTTTGGTGTGGATGCTGTTGTTTACCGACTAAACTTCACCAATCTCTTCTTTCTCATTTTCACTGTCCTGTCAGGCTCTTTACCTTTGTCTTCCTGTTGATCTCTTGCACTTTCAGATCCCTTGGGAATGACACAGACAAAAAGTTTTTTTAAAAAAGCTTTCCACTTGTCAAAAGAGCACAACTGATGTAAGAATAACTGGAGACAATAATACACGGGATCTTACAACAATAGCTTTTACAGCATTGTTTTTCATGATTGAAATGTCCCTGACAATGCAATTTTATAATGCTTAAACCCGTTTTCCCTAGGATTTTCTACCTCAGTTTGAACTACTGACTTGAACATATAGCAAATATGCTAAGGTCAGAATGGTGTCACTGACTTCATAATTAATAAACAATTAATAATATGGACAAATTTTTTTTAGTATATGAAAAAAGGAGATCAAAGTTATCCGAATAATGCTACAAGAAAGTAAATCTTGCTATCATTGAAGCTGGAGGCAAACCACCTCCAAAGGCTAGTCAGACTGAAGTTGCAGCTAAAATAGCTGAACTCTGTTGAAGAAAAAAAATTTAAGGTATCAAGGAAGCAGAACAAAAAGGATTTTTCAAAATACCACATAAAATACTCACAGAAGGGTTCCACACTGAGCATCAGGCTAGAGCTTTGGATTGCAAATTAGATGTAAGAAAACGATTTAAGAAAAATAAAGAAAAAAATATATATTCTAGTTATTTTAACTGTTCTTTTAACTTCAGGTTTTGGTTGTGCACAAATATTGCCGGAGGTTTTGGCTCTCTGAAAGTATTAGGCAGCTTTTTTACCCAGATACTTCACCAAGTTTTTAGTGTACAGTAGTAATTCCATAGTTTTAAAAGGACTTCAATGATACAAACCTGTCATAGATTATTTAGCACTATTTTTCACATTCTGAGGGGCGGCATACACAAAAATAGTCATTGCTATTGTGTCCCACAAAGCTTATGACTTCTAACATTTGTAACTAATTTATCATTGGAAACATCTGTTAGATATTTCAACTAAGTAGGTTTCTATTGATCTTGTTTCTAATTATGGCTTCTTTATAAGCCAGCTGATTTAGATGACTGCATCAATAATTTGACCTCAAGAGGAAGTAATTTGGAAATTGCTTGTGACCTGTTGCATAAGTAGAATTAAAAAATGCTTTCAATTAGCCTTTTGAAGACCCTGGAGATACTGACACTGATAAATGTTTGTTAGTTGAAGAATAACCCATGTGGAAACTCCATGAAAGACAACTTTTCCTGCTTTTCATTAGTTCTGCATATGTCTCACCATTTTTGGTAACGTTCAAATAGGCTTCTACATTCAAATTTTATCTCAATTTGTAACCTATGACAAGTTTGTTTAGATTTCTTTTTATACAATGCAATATCCTGTCATTTATAATTAAGGACCTAAAGAAACATTGCTTGTTTAACACAAGATAACTTTTGAATAAGCTAGTTTGTGCTTGTTGGACTGGGAGAAAAACTCTAGAATTTCAAAAGAAGAAAAAATCTAGAATTCTGGTATCTTCAGGTTAGCTGCTACACATCCAGATTTTGGTAACATTTATCATTGACTTGATTATTTGGTTTTCCATTTTCATCCAGACTTATAATTCTGGAGTTTTCTTATTTACCTATTATCATCTGCAGATGCTAACACTTCTCTCTTATGTCAGTTGTCTTGGGCAGAGAGCTGGTATGGTGATGTAGTTACTGTTTTGCTCCTTTGCTTTTGTTTGTTTTGTAACATGTTTTGTTTCCAGTTTTACATATCTCAGATGGTAACTCACTTCTGACAACAATTCTGTATCTATGCCTAAACAGATAGAGCCAAGACAGTGTAATATTCAGACTTACTCTTCTACACATACTGTTCTCTGTCATGAAACACTTCTTAAAAGCACTGTTCTCTAAGTCTCTACACGTAATCATGAAGTAGTGTCCTGTGGGAAACCACTTATCACAGCAGCAGCAGGCACGGCACTACTGAATTGCATGTGATGGTAAAAAGCAATCACATTGTGGACTATGGAAGATTAAAAAAATTAAGAAGGCAGATACTACACTGGGCATAGTCACAAGTTTGCACAGGGATTAGAATATCCTTCTCTGACATTATTTACGCAACTAAATAACAACCAAAGTGTAAAAAATGTGACTTTATGGAAGAAAAAACAACAACAAAAAAAACCAAAACAGTGACGCTGAAGGAAAACTTTCTTGCTAGTTCTATATCCCATCATTAAATCACAAGCTTATTTGACTAATGCTTAGAACAAGATGGGGAAACACAAGAGGAAAAGATAAGAGAAATCTTCTTACTGTCAGTGTTATAAAAGCTGACATTAAAATCCTGAAAGAGCAGGGAGCTTAATCTAATTAAGACACAGTATGTAATAGGCCGTAATGTGTCAGTCCTTATGCAGTTCTTTTTCATCCAGTGCTATGATACATATTTCAATATCAGGTCAAAGAACCTAAATAACTATTTTTTACAATTATTTTTCAGCTTTGATAGTAATATTTTCTACTTTTGACAGATCTCGTCTGCAAAAGTAGCTTTTACCAATTACTGTTATTTTCTTTTCAAAACATTGATCTTTCCTGTCTCCAGAATAATTAAGATGTTTCACTCCAGTCCTCACTGATACCA
>WHYT01016151.1:350179-366934 GCA_009806455.1 Tetrax tetrax
ATTTATATAATATATATATTATACTTCATGTGCTTACACTTCCAGAAGTTTAGTACTCCCAGCCTGATTTTGACCTAAAGGGAAGCAAGTCACCCAATCTGCAACATCATTTTCTAAAACCTTATCTAAGGCGTTTTCTACATGTTGCCTTAACTACCCATGCTTAATATAAGTGTCTCAGACGATAGCTCAAATAAGCGTGATCAGCAGTTGTTTAAAAAGAGGCAACTTCCTTCCCCAAAGCGCGGCATGCATTTTCTTCCTGATTCTCTCTCTTGTCGTTCCCTTGCCTAGTTCACCACCTCTGGTGGTTTTACAAACGCTCCAGGTTTTCGTTCTGTTAGGCAAGGAAGAAGAGTGCTAAAAATGCTTTTTCATTGGCTTAACTCTTTAACGGGTCAGAGCAGAGGAGAGAATTCTCCTTGATACAAGCTTGAATAAATAAATGAACTAAAGTGCCCTCTTGCGTTTCTCTACGTAAAGCTAAGAGAGTCTTAAGAAAATATTCTTAAGAAAATATGTAATAGCAGACTAGCTGTTAAAATGTGATAGAGCACAGAGACATTCAGAAAATATTTTCAGGACCCAGTCTTCCATGCTAACGCTATCATGTTGCACAGTGTGACAAATATTCTAAAATATTTCTGGGCTTATTCATCACTTGTCCTGTATTCTACTTTCTCAGCACTGCTACATTTGTACCTAAGTTACAATATAAATCAAGAAAGCATCAGCAGAACAGAGTTACAAATATAAACACTTATAAAACAGTCCAAAATGTGACATTTTTGCTTTGGTCTATTTCCTGAAGTAGTATCTTTGAAAATAGGAATAAAGTAAGATTTTCTGTCAGAAAAATCCTGTTAAGAAGCAGCAACTATTTAGTATTAAACTGGCATGCTTTTGTGTCAGCTGAATGGGATTACTCACGTAAGAAGGGATAGCCCCTGTGAATCAAGACTGAGTGGTCAGACCCTGAAATGTTTCTGTGGTTGGCTATGCTTTCATAGCAGAATATTGTAGAATGGTACATGCTAATGTTAATGTTTAGAACCTGGTTTAGAATCTCTTGTTTGGGGGAAACAATCTGAATGATAACAACAAATTTATTGTATATTTATGAGGGAGGAAAATACTTTAAAAACAATTTAAAAAAAAATCAGTCACAGTTTGCACCTAACAGTTTGCAAAGTACCACTCAAACCTTCATGTGCCTTTCACTAGGGATATTCCTGACATGTCCAGCTTGTTGAGAAGATAAAAATCAAATACAGCAAATTCAGATGACTGCAACAGGAACAGGCCCTCTCACAGCACCCACCAACTGTCCTTGCTGGGTACAGACATCAGGCAGCGCTCATCCACTCATCACCCGAACTGTTTGTCTTGCAGCACAGTGTCCCCATTCAATTACTCCTGCTTTGCTCTATTCCCACATTTTTGACAGGCAGCTCCCTGCAGACCTCTGTTTTAATATTTAACAACTGAACTGGAGCAGTTGTTTGGGGAAAGAAATAGAGGTTTTAGTATGTGGGAAATTTTTGCCTAGAGACAAATGAGACTTTCTTATTGAAGTGGCTGGCTTACAGTTGCAGAGATTTAAATGTTCATTTTTAGGTTGCAGTTCGGGTCTATTCAGATGGATGTAGCACTTGACACCTTTCACTACAACTGTTTCATTTCTCTGGAGGGCCAGAAGGATTGCTTTCAGCTCATGGGTTTTTTTTTTAGACTTTTATTTTCTTCACAGCTATAAAGTCTTACTCTTTGAAATGAAAGATAGACTTCTGTTCAAAGGCACATATTTGATGCCTATCAAATTATAAGTTAAATGGGCCTCTAACCATAAATACGAACCTTGTCTACCTACAGCAGGCAATGGGGTGGGGTAGGCTGGTTTAGGATCTACCAAAATTCAGAGCTTGATATCTGTGCAGAACTGGGCTGTCTGTGCAGTGTTGTTTTATTTCCCACAGTTCTGGTATTGTTTATCACAAATACGTTTTAGGCACAGTTAAAATAGTCGCCTGCTTACCTGAGCTGCTCCCAGCAGATGCATGCTGGCTCAGGAGCTATTTGGCCTCTCCTGAAGTGGAGTAATTTATTTGGCCATTGTATCTCCCTGAGGACTCTGAGCTCTGCAGCAGTCTACATAGGTGGTTCTCAAAATCCACCGTCCCATCCCCTCCCTCCCTCTGCTATGATGGGATGTTTTTTGAAAGCTCAGATTTTCACAGCCTTTTTCTCTTTCATCCTCTAATACCACATTTATAAGCCAAGTTCTGGCAAACCAATACAAGTTTCACTACCACCAGGTAGAAATTCAGGAACCCTGCAGCAGGGTTCATCGGTTATTGTCTCACTGATTCCACCCTACAATCTCAGATGGGACCGTCAGTTGCATCTGATCAAGCTGGCAAAACAGAGGAAAGACTGAAATGTGGACTGAGATAGCTCCCCAGACCAATGAAGGAGTTACAGCTGAATACTGATTTTGTCTTTCATGACAGAAATCCCTTTTGAAAGGTAGAATCTGAATTAACAGATGCAGTGGGTTTATTAATATGCAAAACTACAGCCATAACTTAGAGCAGGGAATTGCTGCCTATGCTATTATATTGTTATTATTTTTCAGTTATTATTGTGTTATGGCCTTTTACATTTTTATGTCTCCTCTATTTTCTTTGTTAAATTTTGTCTTCATTTTTTTCAGCTGCTCATGAATTGTGCATGCCCCTTAGATAAAAAGCTATACAGAAAGAAAGCATGAAAGAGCAATTCTCATCAGATAGCTGACTGGCGTGACCTAATAACCTGCTTTCTTCACTCAAAATTAGAACTAAGATGTCATTTCTCTTTTCTTGCTATCCCTCTCACTGAAGACTTGATGCAAAGCCTCCCGAGTTCAGCAAGCTCTTCCCAGTGGCTTGCTTTCTCTGGGCTGTCCATCAGGAACCTGACTGAGATACAGATGTAGATCATTGACTACTGTAAGTTCTTTTAACAACTTTGGAGAAAGAAAACATGCCTCTGGACTAAGTATTGAACTGACTGGCTGAAAGACCAGAACTGTTAGTCATGACAAACAGTCAAATGTATTTGCAAGGGAAGAGAGCACAGAAGTCATGCACAGCCACTCTTTCAGGTGCAGAATGATAAATCTTCTATATTTTGGGTGCCTTCTTCTCTCTATAAACACAGCCACTGAAGTGAATAAGTAGATATTACAACAGTTCACCAAAAAAAAATGCTCAGATACAAAATATGATTTGAATTATAAAATTATCATAATGAAGTTGGGCGCTCTCCTGAGTACAGTGAATGCAAACACATCTTGCAAGATTGAGTATACACATGATCATCTTAAAAGCATATAATTTTATCTTCTTTATAGTAAACTATTAGCAAATTTTATGGTAGTGTAAATATGCAGAATTTTCTAAACCTGAGTTTCTTTTTATTTGAAGAAATTACTAGACATCTTGCATATCTACCTGATATAAATAAGAAAGTCAGACTATGATTTTTAAACAGACTTAGCTATCTGTTGGGGTTGTTTTTTTTTTTTTGCTGCAATATCAGATGACAGGAGGTAAAAATAAGTAAGGATTTAGAGATACTGAACACGGAGAGGGATAGCAGATTGGGGTCTTTTTTCATATAATACATTTTGCTATGGATGCAATACCAGCATAAATCTTACAGGCCCCTGATTTAGTTGGCTATTTCTATTCAGGTAAGTTTTCAACTACATTTGCAGTCAGCAAAACTTTTAAGCATGTGCTTAGTTCTCACTGCCTTAAAAACTGTAGTGAATCTGTATTTTGGCTCAGTGTCTCTGTGGGAATCTCACTGGAATACAGCACTTTTCATGCCCCAGATAGATGTTGCAAGTTGCACTTCCAAAAGATCAATCCTTTCAACTGGTTGAATTCTGTCTATGTTTTACTCCTCTGGCTGTGTCAAATAGTGGCCTTGTAGAGCTGACAGGACAGCTGACTGTGTTCACATACCTGTGTTTTTATTCTATCCTAAAGCAGTAGGTATAGCCAAAATAGTTTAAAAAAGGCCTTGGAGATTCAGGGCAAAATAAAAGGTACATTATTTATTTCCCTTTTGTTGTGTTTGTATTTGAACATTGAATTACAGGGGCACTATGACAAATGAATCTAGTCAACCATGTTATGAAAGAGTAAGTGAAAAGTTTACTGAAGTTAGAGGGAAGTCAAGATTTCTGCTTATTCCCAAGAGATGATGTGTCTGCTTTGGTAAAAATTTTCCATTTGATGCTCAATATAAATACCAGAGATACGTGAATTTCAAGTGCTTGCCTTTCTTTGATTGGCATTCTCATAAGCAAAATTAAACTGATGTTAATGACTCTAGCCCAGGACAAGTCGATGAGTCTGAATAAATCCTTAACAGCTGAGGATCTAGCACAGTGTGTATCTTAATATGAGCTCAGACATTTCTGTCAAAGAATCAGATCTGAGAAGATAAGTACATCTGTAATTAATAGTGAGTGCTTCCCACAGTAGGGCTGGTTGGTTTGGAAGCATACTGAAGCCAAAACAGTAGACACTATGAAATGACACTAAGTACCTTCTGCCAGAAGCCTCAAAATTGGGCCCAATGTATATAGATCCTGGAGAAAGACAGCTGTCAACTGACATAAGCCCTCCAAATTACCAACCATTTATCTTAGCCCTTGATAGGATTGCTCAAGACTTGTATTTTCTCATTTTGACTTTCATGCTTTCTCATTATGATTTTGTCTAATAGAATATAATAATACCAAGAGTTAGATATAATACCCCCAGATAAGCACTTTTGTATCATAAAAGTAAGGTAGACACTGAGCTGCTAAATCTGCCATTGTAGGGCCATTGATCAGACTTCAAAATGTTCTTGTGGCGCTTTCCTAACCCCACACATTTTCACCATCCATTTCAAAATCAAAGCGTCTAAACTCAGTTTAACCTAAGTCACCAGAACAACCTACATGAGTAACTGCTGGCACACTAGATAGAATCATAGAATCATAGAATGGTTAGAGTTGGAAGGGACCTTCAAATGTCATCTAGTCCAACCCCCCTGCAAGGAGCAGGGACATCTCCAACCAGATCAGGTTGCTTAGAGCTTCATCCAGCCTGGCCTTGAATGTTTCCAGGGATGGGGCATCCACCACGTCTCTGGGCAACCTGTTCCAGTGTTCTACAACTCACATTGTGAATTTTTTTTTCCTAATGTCTAATCTGAATCTACCTCCCTCTATTTTAAAACCATTACTCCTCATCCTATCACAACAGGCCCTACTGAACAGCCTGTCCCCATCTTTCCTGTAGACCCCCTTGAGGTACTGGAAGGCCGCTGTCAGGTCTCCCCGGAGCCTCCTCTTCTCCAGGCTGAACAGCCCCAACTCTCTCAGCCTGTCCTCACAGGAGAGGTGCTCCAGCCCTCTTGTCATCTTTGTGGCCCTCCTCTGGCAATCTCATGAAGAATAGTTTCTAAGGAAAAAAAAACCACACGTCTATGCTGCAGACACAGTGTACTCCAAAAGGTCGCTTAGATGGCTGGGGTTCTCAGGGAAGGTATCTGTGACTTACAGGCAAGGCTGCCCGGTCAACTGCATGCTAAGGGTCAGACCGCTGCAAATAAAGGCCACCAAACTAAGGACAATACCTGAAATCTCCTCAAAATCCTAAAGTAGACAACAGCCACGGCTGTGGAAGAAATACAGTGAACTGGCTTGTATCCAAAAAAAAAGGAAGCCCAAGAAAATCATTATACTTTTATCAACCAAACTTGTGATCTCAAGCAATTAAATTAAGCACATTTGACAAGACCTATTTTCTTTAAAGCCCTATTGACTGACATTAAATCTACTTCAATCTTTTAATCTTTCCATCTTTTGGCCACAAATCAAATCAAAATTGACCTAAAATTACTCAGGTCATTTCACTTACCTTTCTAAAAATATTGTTGTGACTTTCATACTGTCCTACTCTCTTGGAACGTATGCAGCTATAAATTTACAAGAAATTGTAGACATGACCCAGAGATGTCTACTACAAACACAAGCATTTTTCAGTCATTTTGGTACCCTTATTGGAGTAAAAAGGATGGAAGAGGCTGGAGGAATTTGGACCTCTGACCTGTGTATTTCCTTACCTAAGGTGTTTGGCTGTTCCATTTTGAGGGCTGGAGATGGCATCTCATTAATCCCTACTCCTCTCACATGCCCCTCTTGGCCATCATACCCTCAGAATCTTAATGTATATTAGGGTGCAGTCAGTCCTATGCTGAGAAATTTGCAATCAGCACTTCTGCAAAATTCCTCACATTTGCCACTTGTCCCTGTGAAGAAGAGCCTGGATGTTGAGGAAGCAGCATGAGTGCCTCTCAGATATAATTTGTCCTGACTCTGGATTATACACTGCTAACATCATATTTCTCTTCTGAATCAATACCTGAATCTTAATATTTTATAGCATTACCAGTCTGTTTCTTTTTGGATTTACCCATCTCCATACATCTTCCTCTGACCAAAGCAGTCCTAAGTTTCTGACTTCTTAAAAGTTAATTTTCCTTTCAGGACCCTGGGTTTTGTCTCATCTTCATTCCACACACCATCTCATTGCTTTCAAAACACCCCTCTTAGTTATTAATACCTCAACAACCACATCTGTCAAACTCCTTCTTTCTCCAGAGTTGATGGTGATTATGATAATAATAATTTGAAAAATATAGTGTATCAGAAAAGAGTATTGGGGAGGGCAGAATAGACTGGAATAGCAATTAGTCTCTATAAAATAATTAGTACTTATAACAAAACACTTGTCAGACTTGTAGAAAGCTTTAAAATGCCACTCATTAAACAAAAGTGACTGAAAGTAAGAGACACAGATATCCTCAGAGGAGCATAGCTGGTATGTTTCCTTATGCATTGATTCCTCATGTATCAGACTTACCTCTAACTTGCAGGACAATCCAGCAAATTGAGCATGTTACTGACATTATCAGAGGGAGTTTTCACAAGTCAGACTTACTTTGTTATGTAACATGAATGCAAAAACGTACAAAGTCATGTAGCATTTTCAGTGAAGATGTGCTAAGAAATAAATGAATCCCAGCACCAAGATGACGAGGCCCTGGCATGACACGTGGCACATTGCACCCTGTAAGGCCAGAGGGAGAACAGTGAGGAGCATCTCAGCCACACTAAAGTCAGAGGTGATGCTCTCTGCTGAGGCTTGTAAGGCCCAGACTTCATGTTTATTTTGCAGTATCTGGTAACTGTAAAAAAAGAAAAAGAAAAAAAGAAAGTATTTTTCATTGTAAATCACTGCTTGCTGCCTGCTCAGCACTTTCTCCACCATGCTCCGTCATTTTAATCAATGGCATCCATTGCAGAAAACAGCTGGTTTAATGAGTTTATTACTGTTTAGTTATCAATCTGTATTTAAAGACATGAACAGTATTGACTATACTGCACTAAACATCTATTTAGATGTCATGACACAGCAGCCTTTCAGACTGGGGAAGTGACCAGTCTCCTCGCAGCGACCTGCACTGTGCTTTTTAACTTCTTCTTGTTAGCTTGTCTGCTAGGCCACTATGTCCTTCATCCAGGTTGGAGATTCAAAAGCAAAAGCAGTGGAAGACAGTGGCCAGGTGTGCAGCAGAGCTGGGTACTGGAAGGGCACAGATTTTTTTTTTCCAATTTGAAAAATATCTGTTGTCACCTTCCATCCAGCTATAAGAGTAATCCTAACAATATAGGGAAGCTGAAAGGTAAGACAGTAGTGATTGGTTCTGCCTCCTCTAATGAGAGTGTTGACCCAAATCGTTTGGTATCACCCCTTGGCTAACCCTCTCCAGTTGACAGGCCCAGCACTGGAGCAGGTCAACCCTGAGCTCTCTGGAACTGACGGAGTAGGTCAAGAGCAGCTGAGTGCAGTCCCTGCTCTCACCACAGTACTGTCCACTTCTGTGTGAGGACTGCCCCCACACTAGCAGTAAAAATCCAGGTGAGTTGTCTACTCCGTCACCAGCTAAATTTGTGTTTGCCATTATGACTGCAGGTACTGAATTTTAGGCGTATTCTGAACTTCGTAGAAAGCTTTGTAGATCAGCCCTAAGTCTGCGGGAGTCCTCAGTGTGGCTGCACAAAGACTCAAGTACGCAGTGCATTATAGCGTAAGGTAGATACTAGCAACAGGGAAGGGAGAGTTTACACTGCCTTCACTGCTAGGGAAAACCTACCGTGGAACGATATCGCAGGACTCTGTGGGGTAGGGCACAAGCATCAACACAAAAGTACAACAAGATTTTCTGTCATTCCTCATGCAGAAGGCGTTAGTTATGGCCAGGATGACTAACAGGGAATCTTATGTACTCATTATCCAAGCTGAATGTATAGCAGGATGAGGAAGCACTTCAGCCTACAGAGCAGTTTTTTACAAGAATGAAAAATCATTGCAGGACACTAAATACTCAAACAGCGTCTCAGCAAAGCAAGTGTCTCCATTGTGGGCATCTTGCTCTGTTGAAAAAAAATATTCATGTTGCTAAAAAGGCTCTAACAGATTCCTTGCTGAGTTCATCAACAAAGCACTAAGTGTCTGAGAAGCAGTGACTGAGAAGCACTGCAGCAACCCATTTCTGACCACCAGTAGGCAGGTGCTTGGTACACGCAGGTGTTTGATCATGGGATTACAGTCAAGTATTTGTGTAGTCTGAAACAGAGTCTCTTGTGTTTGAGCTGTGAATACACTCATTAAGATTCGAAACTGTTACGTATTTGTCCTTCAAAAAAGCAATGTGTTCATTAACTGTTCCTTCATGGAAGCAGTACAACACTGACCAAGGTTGGGACACTTCAATGCCATTCAAAACAAAGACCAAAGTGGCATAATAGAAGAATTTAAGAAAAAAAAAATCCATTTTTATTCCTCTTACCAGCTACCTTCACAGAGCAGTAACTGTGACAACATCAAGTCCTGAAGCAGAGAAATAATGTAATGTTTATGAAGGCTCCTTTTCCTGTCAGTCTGGGATTAGAGAGAATTTTCCACTAAATTATAGCAAATAACCGCCATTGTTAAAGGAAGTAATTTATAAACTAAGGACCATTATGAGGGTATCTTTAGGAACATCCAGGAAGAAATAGATCTCATAGAACGGTTTTCTTAAGTGATACCCACTTGTTCTCATGCAAAAGTATAGACTATATTAAACATCTGCATTTACATACAATCTTTGCAACTGTGTAGGCAAAGTTGGAACCTGGAAAATATTTTGTTGTTTCCTGCTGTTATCCAACTGTAAGGTCCCACTCATGGTTCATGCTCTCAGAACATGCTCTCTTGCCACCCCACCGGGATTATTTTATTTGTACTTCCCAACAGAAAATAACTATTCAGCCGTCTGTGGAGGAAATCCTCTGCTGCACCCTGATTCAGAAGCGGGCACAGATCGTAACAAAGCTCTCCGCTGTTCGATGAGTTCACATCGGCAGATCAAAAGAGTAAGCAATACAGTGCTAAAAATCACTGCCAGAAGAAACTTTTAAAACACCTACAGAAACAGCTTGGGGAGTAAAATCAATTCCCGTTCTATTATGTAATATATAAATACCTATTTTTAATAAGATGCTGAGCTTTCAGACTGCTAGAGGAGACTCCACTCTAGAGGTCAGTGCTGATCACTAGTGCACAGGCTCCCATCAGGCTGCTTAGCATGGCTATCAGAAAATTGCTTATCTCTTTGAATTACAGCATAATAATGGCCAGGATCCCACACACCTGGCAACATTGCTTATAGTCAATGCCAGCCAGAAGAGATTAGGATTTAAATAAATCATACAAGAAAAAAAACAAAAATGAGAAAGAATAGATCACTGTTTGCCTCTAGTGGTAGTTGGTTACAGAATACCTAGCATATGATTGCGTGTTACATTTTTGTAATGTGGCTTCATTTCCCAAGAAGTTACCCCTTTCCCATTGCATGTTGCTCATTCTCAACCATGCGGTATCAGTCACCATCCCTTTAAAAACAATAGGCTGGGGGTGTGAGGAAGGGGCAGTTGGTGACAGCCTGGCCAAAAACATCTTAAACCAGCTCTGCTGCTGAAAACTGTAATACAGAATTACATTGTTATTCTTTACAGAAAATGCAACTTAGAAGCCTTGACCTGAAACAGATCCCTTCTTCACTTAATCACGTCACAGTGCTGACAGCATAGTCCTTAAATAAGACACAGATGCTTCAGAGAAATGAGTGTGCATGTGTCAGAGGAAGAGATGACTACAACAATTTCCGTGCTAATTGTAGGGTAGACTTGTGATGCTCCTAAGTGGGGCTTAAGGAAATAAGCCGCAAAAAAAAAGCACAAAGACAGGAAAATCAGGTAAAACACATGGTGAAATACGGAGTCAGCATGCTGGATCATATGGAAATGTGAGCCACAAAAGACTCAGGGACATTGCAACAGTTGAACTTGTCAAAAAAAAAAAAGTCCATTCTTCTCCCACAGTCCTCTTCAAGCACACAGGTTATAAAACCAGGAGTATCAAGTCCTAGGTGCTGAGAGACTGGCTTGGTAACACCAGGTGAAATAACAGTCTTCTGGTCAACTCCTTCAAAACCACTAGTCTTATAACTTCCATGTGACTGACTAATCAGAAGGTTTCTGGTCTGCCCCTGGAGAAGCAGTTTCCATCTTAAATTCACCTTCTTTCCTGTTCAAGAAAAAAATACATATATATGCTGAAATTTACAGCCGAGAAGTCATTAAGAGTATGGGAAAAGAGACATCTCTCATTCAGACTCTATCCCACGGGCTTGCGTGTATGAGACATGAAGCAGTTGTCTGCTCTCCCCAGCTCTGGATTCTGTTTTGAGGCCACTTTTCCATAAAAACAGGAGCTGCTTGGGAGGGTCTAGAAACAGGGTGAGGGTTGGGGAAGCAATCAGCAAGCTAGAAAGCATGACTTTTGGAGACAGATTTAAGAAGCTGGGGGGTCAGAGGGTCGTACTTAGAAAAGAAACAAAAAAGGAGAAAGGGTGGGGTAAAGGTCTTAAAAAATTCAGGCGACTTCTGCATAGAAAAAGGGGTGATTCATTCAAGTCCATCATATATAAAACTTCATTAGGCATGCCATGCTGCTGCAGGAGAGGCAGACACTACCAGGAGTGTCTAGGGAGTCTGTGGAAACTCCCATGCCGGGGAGGGTTGAGGACATGTTAGGTAACCCTTTTTCAGGACATAGTGGTCAATGGTCCCACCTCACAGCATGGCTGGGATGCTTCTGGGTCAACTATTCTGACATTTGACTCTTTATTATAAAGCAATCGTTTGCTGAGCTGAGAATGGAAAATTTTAAATAATCTATGTGTTGCCAAAAAGGAAGTAAAAGATTCGTAGATATTCTTGCTGGCTGGCGGCGCCCTGTGTGTCTCGTTTCCAAACCTGAGCAGTTGTATTAGTTAGTAGGACATTCAAAGAGATTCAGATATCCAAGGAACTGTTTTAGATGGCTACAGGCCCATCTAGACAACAAATTTAGAAATTGTCCTCTCAACCGAGGAGCCTGCAGTGTAAACTGGTGTTGTGTCCCTTTTCCACATATTTTTCATTAGCAGTTTAAGAAATGGTAGTGGTAGCCTTTCCTCCATTATACCCATCTTCACTGCATCCATCTTACGTGTTTGCCTGCTGGGTAGCCTTTGAAATCTCTCTTAGTTAAAAGGACTAGGGTACAGGAACATTTTTACCCCTGTAAAAATGTATACTTAATGTATATATCCTGCCTAATGCCTAACATATACCTAGTCTACACACCCTGCAACGTGTTCTTGCTCTCTGAACCAGTTTTCTCAGTATCAGTGCAACAAAAGCAGACAGGGAGCAGGATTTGTAACCCTGCATCTCCATCAAGATGGCCAGCAGATGGCCACACAGTTGTCCTAAAAGTGGGATCATTTACCCAGTGTGCAGTAGGCCCATCTTACACACAGAGCAGAGATATTTATTCATTTCATTTCTGCGCACAGATGGGTGCTAGGTGGTCATTCCATAAAGCTGGCACATCTGGTTATGATCACGTTACAAATCTATACAATTCAGCATAACAGTTCCACCTTTCAGTTGCACCCACTTAACCACAATTGGTTAGTTCTTACATTAGTTTAAAGATAAAATACTTCTTAAATTTACTACGCATGCTCGGTGAGTAGGGATCCATCAGAGGAGGGGGCGATTTCAGGGCTAGAGGTGTGGTTTTCATGTTGTAATGAGAGAGTTCACTTTGAGTACACTAATTAGTGGGATTTTGCTGACCATTCGCAGCCTTTGTCAATGTTCTGCACCTGCAAGGCCACACATCCCCCGAGTTTAATAAATGTTTTTGTGCTCTGAGTCCCTCCTTATCTCCTTGGGCTTCTCTAGCAGGTCTGCTCTCCTTGAGCCTGCCTTGGTGTCTCTTTGTTGCGGCAGATTTACGGCATCGTCCTGCGGGTTCAGGGCCACGTCTGCCCTGTTACTCTTTGCTTATCTTGGTTCTCCCTTTGCCATGCAGATCCGTGCTGACTTCATGTTCCTTGGACAGTCGTCCAGCTGTCAGCACCTTCTGGGGCAGGACGTTTCTTTCTGACCGCTCTCTCAGTTTCTCTTCAAGGGTATAGCCGATAGCAGGGCGTGCATTGTTTATACAAAGGAACTTGTCTTGCAAGCCAAGTTACCCTTTATTTCACAAGGTACCCATTGTCCTTGCCTGATGAAAAACGTCATAAACACTTTTGTGTGCCACCGCCAGCGCAGGGCCCAGCTCCGCTCGCCCGGCGGCCGGGCCCGGCGGCTCGGTGCAGGGGCGCCCTCTGCCGGCGGCAGGGCCATGGCTGGCGCTTTTGAGAAAGCTTTGCCTTCGTAGTAGCCAGTTTATATTCGCTTGCACTGAAATATTGAGGGTCACGGAGACATACTACATCTATCCATGCATCACAAGTTAATACATCTATACCTCTACCACCTGCAGCAATTCAGTAACTGACTTTGAACAGTGCAGCATGTTGATCATAGCTGCAGGTTTTAAATTTAAGCAGGCTTCCTACTTTCAACTTTCCCTTTTCTTATCCCAGCCACCGTGCCTATCACGGCACCCCAAGTAGAATGGGGATTAGATAATGTAAAAGGCTGAGGAACATGATCTAATCAGATTTTCCTTTGTGGCATTGTGGTCTGTAATCAGATCAAACAAACAGGAGACAAATCTAAACCTTGGTTGCTTATCAAAACAAATCCACAGCCTTGTCCTGGATCTCCAGCAGGAGGAGAGGGAATGGCCCCTGAGGGTGGAGGGGGCAGTGGGTGAGCTGTGATGGGGCAACATCCCCAGACCAGGGTGCCCCTCAGCTGCCAGGCAGCTGTGCCAGGGCCAGGATGCAGGTGGACTCTGCCGGTACTCTTGCAGAAGGGGTTTCTTTCTTTTCTTTCCCTAATAATTCGCCCTAGGCATTTGCCTTATAGACACTCTGGGAGGGCACCCCCAGAGTATACTCTCCACTGCCCAGTATGTCTGGACAGCACTGCCTTCTACTAACCTTCAGACTGGTAGTAAATATGGTAGTAAAAAACAAAGGGCTTTTGCAAAGTTGCAAAGGCTGCAACTTCTGTGTGCAACAGGCAATGAGCAAGAGCAGTGCCAGTGGCCCAGAAAATGAGCTCTGGTGCTGGAGTTTTACATGCTTCATGCTGTCAGTGGGTCTCCTGTAGCAGACTTCACTGCTTGCTTCTCTTAAAAATAGATAAATAGCAAGGCACCAACTTACAGCTTCTACCTATTGTTTTCCAGTATTTAATGAAAATATAATGGCTTTGAAGAGTAAAGGATTGAATGCTTTGCTTCACTACAAATTCTGTTTGAAAAGAGTTCTGACTGTCCTGCACCCACAGCAGATCACAAGAGGTGTTGTGACTGCCAGTTGTGTGGTTTAACGACAGCAACTTAGTGGAACTAAGCTCATGGCTTAATTGTATTAATTGTCAGGCCTGGAAGGCTACAGACTGCACAGTGCCACGGAAACCTGGCTTTTCAGCTGAAAAAATACCTATTTCAAATTGAGTCTGAGTGTTTAAGTGGAAGCAGAGGTGATCATGCTAATTGCACAAAGTCATGATCTCAGGGGTTAAAAGTTCAGCCACCTGACATCACTATGTGTAAAAATGGTCATGCAAAGAAAAGTGAAACATGTAGGTAAGTGTGGTTTTGTTTAGTGAGGGGGGGGCCTTCTGTAAGAAGCTGATAGAAGTTGCTCCCCTTTGTTCAGTGGACTCGTCCGGGCCTAGGACAGACCCGCTGCTGGCCAAGGCCGAGCCAATTAGTAGCAGAATGTTCCGTGATAACGCCTCTGTGATAACGTATTTAAGAAGGGGAAAACAGAAAAAAAAAAAAAGAAAGGTGAAGAAGCTGAGCAGGGGCAGAGAGGGGGAGGCATGAGCATTGTGGGCCTTGCAGGCCTCACCCTCTGGCCTCACCAGGCGGCCGACTGGGCCCAACTCAGCCCATCCTGGCTGCAAGAAGTGGAGAGGAGATGAGATGGATGATGTGAAGAGATTCTGAGAGGCGTCTGCCTGCCTCTTGTGAAGAACTTTTCTTGTGAGAGAAACAGCTGCAGACGCCAAGGTCAGTGCAGAAGGAGGGGGAGCAGTGATGCTGCTCCCGGCAGAGATTCCCCTGCAGCCCGAGGTGCAGCCCATGGTGAGGCCGGCTGTGCCCCTGCAGCCCATGGAGGCCCCGCAGGGGCAGAGATTCACCTGCAGCCCATGGAGGACCCCACACCGGGGTAGGTGGATGCCTGAAGGAGGCTGTGGCCCACGGAGAGCCTGCTGGAGCATCCATTCTGGAGAAACTGCACCCCGTGGAAGAGATGACCCACGCTGGAGCAGTTTCATGAAAGACTGTGGCCTGTGGGCGGGACCCCACGATGGAGCAGGGGAGGAGTGTGAGGAGTTCTTCCCCCGACCCTGAAGCAGCGGCGTAAAACAACCTGTGATGAACTGACCACAACCTCCATTCCCTCTTCCCCCCTGTGCCGCTCGGTGGGTGGAAGGTGGTAGACAAGCCCTGGGGAGAGGGAGGGGTGGGGGGAAGCTATCATGTTCTCTTTCTCATTATCCTGCTTAGGTTTTAATAATAAACAAATAGTTTTCCCCAAGTTGAGTCTATTTTGCCCATAACGGTAACGTTAGGGATTTTCTTCCTGTTCTTATTTCAAACCTTGAGCCGTTTTTCTTATACTATCTCCCCCTGTTCTCTCGGAGAGTGGGGGGAGTGAGAGAGACACTGCGTAGTCTGGTCCCGATCGGGGCTGAACTATGACAAGCCACCTGACATCACTATGTGTAAAAATGGTCATGCAAAGAAAAGTGAAACATGTAGGTGAGTAAGGAGGAAAACAGCAGAGATTTTTGGAACACAAAGGTGTCTAAGATTGTTTCTTTGCAGGATTCTAGGTTTTCTTTTTCACATGTAATTTACTTAACTACAAGGCATTGTTAAGATCGTCACCATTTCTTAACATCCACGTGAGCAGACGCTCACATCCCTCCAGCAGAAAGCTAATCTGGAGTTAAAGGAAATGTATTGTTCTTGGCTTCTTTCAGGGTCTATCTGGAATTTATGAAGTTACTGAAATACTGCAATGAGGTCTTGAAGCTAATGCAAGCAAGATGGGTTTAAATTACCTTCTCAAAGCTGGTCGTGTTCCATTTGCTTGGCTTTCTCTTTGACAACCTTTTGGTATGGAAGATGTTTTGCAAAAGCAAGTGATAAGTCAATGTTTTGTCAGGAGAGTACACTTGCTTAAATAAAGGAAAGCTGAGCTTTCCTGGAGAGGATTAGCTATGCTTCAAAATGAGAAAGATTATATGATATTTTCTGACTGAGGCTCAACATATATTTTCTCTCTTCTTTTGAATCCAGCAATAGATTTTAATAATTAAATGTGCAAAACTTTGCACAAAACTTAAAGAATCTGAAGCTTCTTAACATTAACTGTGTCAAATGATAACTACCCAAAGATCAGATCAAAGCTTGTTAATGAAAGTGTAGAATAGGGCTGTCCTTCCTCTACAACAGTTTGAACAACCTGCAATATTGCAGTCTTACAACTTTGGTAAGACAGAAAGCCCCAGCAGTTAAACAAAACAATCTAGCATTAAATACCTTTTAAATATTTCTGCCACTATTTATGTCAACATATATAACATTTTGCAAACGTTTAGACTAAACCTACTGTAAGAAGGAGGAGAGCAGAGAGATACATGATACATGAGAGATACAGAGAGGCATGGGTTCGATGGATGGACCACTCGGTGGATAAGGAATTGGCTGGATGGCTGCACTCAGAGAGTGGTGGTCAACGGCTCAATGTCCAAGTGGAGACCGGTCACCAGTGGCGTCCCTCAGGGGTCTGTGTTGGGCCCGGCCCTATTCAACATCTTTGTCGGCGACATGGACAGTGGGATAGAGTGCACCCTCAGCAAGTTCGCTGATGACACCAAGCTATGTGGTGCCGTCGACACGCTCGAAGGGAGGGATGCCATCCAGAGGGACCTGGACAGGCTGAAGAGGTGGGCCCGTGCCAACCTCATGAAGTTCAACCAGGCCAAGTGCAAGGTCCTGCATCTGGGTCATGGCAATCCCAGGCACAAATACAGACTGGGCAGAGAATGGATTGAGAGCAGCCCTGAGG
>WHYT01016151.1:366954-384197 GCA_009806455.1 Tetrax tetrax
AAAAATTTTTTACAATGAGAGTTGTAGAGCACTGGAACAGGTTGCCCAGAGAGGTGGTGGATGCCCCATCCCTGGAAACGTTCAAGGCCAGGCTGGATGAGGCCCTGAGCAACCTGATCTAGTCAGGGATGTCCCTGCTCCTTGCAGGGGGGTTGGACTAGATGACCTTTGAAGGTCCCTTCCAACTCTAACCATTCTATGAGTCTATGATTCTATGATACAAGTGTTTTGGTCAGGAACCCAATAGTGGAAGAGAGAAGTAAAAATTGTCAGGCTCCTGTATGACCAGGTTATAACACTTTCTAAATTTTCTGCAAAAATTATGATCACATACCTTTTTCTTTTCCAGTATTTTGACCTAAAGCTGCTTTCCTCTGATTTCTTATTTACTTCAGCAAGCTTTGGGACAAAGTCCACTTCCTAACTTCAACCAATTTGAGCTCAACATGTTTTGGCTTATTCACACATGATGTAAAGAGGTGCGAATGAAACCTAAGGCATTATTTGCAAAATTGATAAATCTAGATGATAACGATAGCTCTGCTGGGTTAAAGAACGTGGTTAAAAACCTGTCTGCACTGAAAAGGAGAAATAATTGTTCCGGGATCAGACACCTCAGTGTCTCAGTTCAGGAGGATGCAACCCATAGGATATTGTGGTCACTTCTTAGACTTTTGACTTTTTTTTTTTTTTTAATAAAACTTAATGTTGCTTTGAAGTTAGAAAAAGTTGTCTTTTTTATTTTCCTCAGTATAATTTACTTTTCCTTTTGGTATCATCTGCAAATGCTGGAACCACACAGAAAAGAGAATGTTTTGTATTATTTTTAAAATAATTAACCAAGTGTAACAAATTCAGATTTTGCTAAACCCACAACAGGGACTAATGTCAACTGGTGGCTAAGAAATCTTTTTCATGTCGACAAACATTCTTAAATCAAAAAGTTCACCATAATGGTAGCTTTAGAACTTCCAGCAGATTTCTCAACAATCTGTGTAGAAATTTGGAAAGACAACACTAAATTTCTCATTAGAAAAACATTGCAAATGTGAGCAATGTTGATCTTAACAGTGAAACACAGAATAATCATCCACTGAGTTGCACTGGGGAGTTGCAAGCTTTTAACTTAATGTCCAACAAGTTGGTCCCTGCAGATCTGCTTGTTGAACTTTGTTTCAACAGGCTGAATATTGCTTAGCATAAAAGCTATGGAAAATAAGAATATGTTTTCTCTGGTCCTTTGCTTCTCAAAGCCTTTTGATTGTCACTCTCTAGCATTCATTTGCATTGTATGTGCCATATCAAAGGGAACGGCAGACACTGGAGCAGTGGTTTGCCATCAGGTTTGCATTTCAAAGGAGAAGAACCATTTCCCATATTTACTTCAAAGCAGCCAGCCCTTGTGCCTTTGCATTTCTTGTATGTTCTGTGGAGGACAGCCCAATGTTACCAACAGAGAAGAAAAATGCCCTAAAGCCTGGGTTGATCCCATGTCAAAGAGCACTTCACGCAGTCTTAAATCTTGCGCCTCTCCCTTGAGAAGCAAATGGGTATTTGTGAGACTGCAGACTGTATACAGCACAACACACACTGACTATACACGAGCTGAACAAAGCAGGCACAGCCTGTGTCCCAGGAAACACCGCCAATGGCTGCTGTGAAACCACATAGCCCATCTCTCCTAACTACTTTAGTTTCTACTTATCAGCCAGTATGCTTTGATTATGTGTTCTTAAAAATATTTCATCATTTCTTCCTTGCTGCTCTGCGATGTGTTCCAGTCTCATCAACACATGCAGCTGGCCTTACTGGTATGAACCTGGAGCTCCAGGTTGAGGAAAGATCTCTCCAAAGGTGACCAACAGGTGAGTTGAGGGGAAGCACAACACTACAGCGACTTCAGCTGAGAGTTGGGGCTAATGCTCTTTGAAAAGAAAACAGGCATGGCGGTTGGTTGGAGAATGTGGACTACACTTTTAAAAACAGTAGCAATAGGTCTTCTTTAAAGTAAAAAACAATCATCAAGCTCACAAACTAGGTTTAAGTCTTTTTTTTTAATAACTATAAATAATAAAATACTAAAACAGGCCGTATGTCAATACTGTAAACAAGTGAACATTTGTATTTTCTCTTTATCGTCTATAATAACTGTACGGGTGATTACACGGACTCCAAGGGTGTAATCACCTGTACACTTCTGTACACTGCTGCTCTAAAAACAATGCATTAACATGAGAAATCCAACAACTAGCTGCAACTAGCTAGATAGGAGATCCTGAGGAGAGGGAAGAACTAAATAAAGGAGGAAACATTAGAAGGTCAATGAAAGTGAAGCACTACCTCCCTCAGCTCCAAAACCAGCATGTGGGACCCAACAAAAAAATGATGGCAAGGCCCTAAGGAAAGGCTTCCCAAGCCCATGTGTCCTGTCGTACCGGCTGCCCTCACAGAAAGTTAAAAAAGGGGTACATGAAGACAAACCTCATTTTTCCATACTCTTGAATGCTTTCACACTGCAAATCTGCACGTCCTATGCCCTATGATTACAGCAGTAACGTACCAGGCACTGGCTGGTGCACGGGGAACTGGATAGGTCTCAGAGTGATGCCAGCCTGCCTCCCTGGAGCCTGACAAAATACAAGCTGCACAAAGTTTAAAAAAAATTGTGAATTAGCAAGTGAATCAAGGTATTTAGAGAAGAAACAGGATTTCTGGAGAGAAATTTTACCAATACATTCTTTCTTGAAAATGCATTTTTCATAATTTTTTATGTCTGGAAGAAACAAAGTGCTCTGAAATAAAATTAAAATAGTACAAACTTGGTACTAGACATGATTTTTTTTTTTCTCATTACAAGTCCCAGTCTTACCCTTCTTCACCCTTATTTTTCTATCTGAATAGTTCTCTGAAATGGCCTTTATTGTCATTAAAAAAAAAAAATCAAATAACATTTTGAGCCAGTAAGGGTTTTCCTGTTCCCTTGTATGGCAGAAATAAGTTTTAATAAAACCAGCATGAATGAATTCACACCTGCCTAAATATCCTGAAACATGAGGGATGCCTGATACATAGCTTCTTCTAAATACGAGAAGTGACAAATCCAGCTGAATTCCAGAGTGACTGTGCAAAACCAGCTTCCTTTGCCAGTTAGCTCCCAGGCGATCAGCACAGAAGGCTGAAGCTGGGAGTGTCAGGTCCAGACCCTGTGTAGGGGTCCTGTAGATGGGGACACAGAGTATTTCTGCCAGGGCAGAGATCCAGGAATCTGGCTGGAAAGGTGTCCCTCAACATCATTTCCAACTCCAGAGCCTTCTTGTAAGTGCCAAGAAACAGCAGGGAGGGAGGTGACAAGTATCTGTGGTGTCTCCAGCTTCAGTGAGGAAGAGTTGAGGAAAAATAATTCTGCCAGCTCTGCCGAGGTGCAGTGTCACATCTTCACGTCGTCTTCTGGCTTAGTGTTCACATGTACAGATGTACCACCAGCACCGCCCCAGGTCCTTCTGTCTCAAGGTAAACAGCCCCTTCACCCCATAAATCCCCAGGGGCATAGGAAAGGACCATCCTGTGTCACCTTGCATAGTCTAAATACTTCGATGCAGTAAACACGCTTGGCCCAGCAATGTGCAAAATCCTGAATAAGATGGCCCTAAAAACAATTGTCAGTATTATTTGAATGAGTCTCAGTGTTTTCTGACCTTCCTAACAATTTCATGAGTAGCCAAACAACTTTACAGGAAAAAAAAAAAAAAAAAAAAAAAAAAAAAACTACATGTATGCACAAATATAAATGTATATACCCACACGTCTACAGGTAGGTTCAGTGATGAATGAAATTAAGTGCTGTTTGTTTTCCGTAACCAAGTAGTTAGTTTAGATCCCTGCAGTTCTCTTATGAAATGACTTCTCAAGTGAATTCTTAGTTTTTAATCTTCATTCATCACTTAGCTGGCTTTTTAAGAAGTATGCATGAGATTATTTCTTAAAGGAAATTTTTTCGTTCCACTGGTTTAGTTATGGTGGTTTCATGGCGTGCTGCATAATTAAGTATGATGATCAATTTAAATTGTATTAGTAATATATTCTACTCTGAAAAGCTATACCACAGTTCTCTTCAAGAAAGGATGGAAAGATATAGTAGCAATTCAGACACCAGGTTTTTTTTTTTGTTGGAGATGGACAACCTTTAAATCAACTGACATAGACAAAGGCCAAATACAATATTTTTACCTAAGCCCAGGCAGAAACAAAGTTATTTGCACATTATGCCATATAGGGAGAAGCTGTGAGGAATACATTGCACCTCCCTGTTTTAGCCCAGCAGGTCACGGGGGGTTACCAACCCCAGAAACAATTTTTGGACAATGTGCAAACTTGTGCTGTGGGTTGTATATGTTTTGCAGCACTGGTGGGAATCTACTTTGTCTGCCTGGCTCCCTGCCCTGCTTGACTACCCATGGAGAATGGTCACTCATAGACCCTGAGGAAGAAAATAGTAATTTTTCCTCTCATGTGTTTTTTTTTTCCAAGATGAAAGTTTTCTGTCTACATAGGGCATTTTCTCTCCATCTCTTTCTGAAAGGTTTAAGGATAGCTCTGAACTTTTTTTTCACTCCTTCCTACATCAGTTACATTGCATGTAGGAGCAGAGGATACCACTGCTGCTGTTTGCAGAGAAAAGAGCAGGAAATCCAGTAACTGCACCAAAGCTGAGCTGATATGGGCGTGATGGAAGAAAATAGAGGCAGAATTTAATAAGCAGGCAGGAAAAGATAAATTTTTGAGAGCAGCATTTTTTTATAGTGTTTGAGCCTCCCATTTCTCCCTTACAACTGTCTTATGGGAGAACTAAAAGGGTTAAGAACAAGGACTAAGCCTGTCTAAACCAGGCAGGCTGACTAAATAAACTCAAATAAATAGATCCTTTCATGCTACATTGGATTTGCCCAGTGCAATGTTTATAGTTGGGCAATAAATACACAAAAAGCCTTATTATTTTTCCAAGGAGCTAGAAATATCCTTCAGGCCAACTCAAAGCTGCTTCTTTCTAATTTGAGACTCCACCACAAACCAAAGTTCTCTCTCACACAGATGCAGGTTTTTTTTTCTGAACTTCAAAATAAGCTTTCAAAAAGTTGTTATTCAATAGGAGCTGAGCCAAAGACCACGCACCACCTCGGTCTTCCCCTGATGGCAAACATCTCAGGAAGTGCCAGCCAGCTCTGCATTCACTTGCTGACATGGCACCAAAAATATTTTTCTGCCCGAGACCTTTTCAAGTGCTTCCTCAGCCCCTCTTCTGTCTGTACAGTGCCGGTTTTACTCCGCTTCAAGAATAAACAAACCTGTCATTTACACCTTTAAACAACATACTGGAGGATGACAGCCAAATCAGAAAGTTAAGAAAATCCAGCAGAACATTGCACTTGGTTTTAAGACTCCTGCTTTCCCAGGAGCATCAGCCCGTCTCTCTTGATGTATACACACACACATATTGACCGTGTGGCTGCCTTACCTGCACTAGCACAGCTCTCAGGATGTTTCACCATGAATACAGCCTCCAGCGCTTGCAGGTGCACACACACAGCAGTCCTCAAGGCAGCAACCACCAGAAGCTGAAACTTAAAACATCCTGACAGCAGTGGTGTCGATAAATGTACCCACTGATTTTTCAAAGAGGTGCAGATTTAAGCAGTGGCAGCAGAACTGCAGAGCAAGGGAAGTCCATCCAACCTAACTTAGGTCTCTTGACTGGGCTGCTAAGGTTGGAGAGCTAAGCACCATCTGCTTCCTCCCTTAAGGAATGGGTAGATTCCCCTGAAAATTCCCAAGAATCAAGCTCCTTCTGGACACACATTTTCCTCACCTGCCTGGAGAGGGAGCCTCAGGCAGCCAAGTTCCTAACATCAGCATCTTAAGTAAAAGCGTGACGTGGCAGTTAGTCCAAACTAGACCTAGTTTCTTCCAAGGTGCTTTCTCCCCCCAGGTTATCTGTTGTCACCTATTCTAAGAAATATTGTTTCAACCAGGGTGCTTCAGAGCTGTGAGATAATAATGTGAATGACAAAGCTACTGTATTTTCAGCTTTTATTAAAAAAAAAAAAACATCACATTTACATTTCAGAATATTTTTAAACAAGGCCTTTTTGTTAAAGCTTTAGATACCTAAAAAGTGTCTACATGATTCACACCTGCACAGAGCTTTGCAAATCACACAGTAGTCACCAAACAGCTATATTGCACAAAGATCCACACAATAACACACCATTCTTAGCTTAATCTACATTGTAAAGTGCTGTTTCATAGGAAGAAACTTGTTCTGGAAAAATAAGTATCTGGATAGGCAAGTACTGCTGAACTGTATTTCTGAAAGGTGACACTTTCATCGTAGTGGAAAAAAATCTGACAGTATGTTGTCAGTGCTTCTGACAGTGTGGGGTTTTTTTGTTTAGTAAGTTGGAGTAAGCACCATAGAGTACTGTAATGAATGCATCCTAAGTATTCAAGTAACACCAAAAGCCAAATCAATTTTTAAACTCAGAATGAGATAAATACAAACAGACATATCAAAAGGTAAACAGATGTTTAAAGTAGTGTCAGTCTAGTAGAATAAGTAATTGCATAGCAGAGCACATCTTAAATTAATGTAAGATAAAGCTATAGTAGAAAAAAAACCCCTTATTAATGTCTAACTTCTATATTCTCAAACCAGTAACATTTAATTTTTTTTTAAATAAATGAATCTGAGGGACTGTCTTCTTATCTAAGATAGAGTGTTCAGTTTATGAGTATTTCCATGAAGTAACAGAAGGCCAAATGTTGGTGATACTGGTCCAGAAGCTTATAAAGAATCCAAATGTGGAACTGTGGAGTGCTAATTGTGACATAAAACCCGTAATTTAAGAGGAGTTTCTGAAACAGAGGAATCAACACTGATACACTTTTCTGTAGAAGGATATTTGGTCCAGGAACAACAAACCAGAAAGTTCAATCCTATAATCTATAGCTTTAAGTCAATATGAGTTTTGATAGATGAACAGACGGTGATTATACAATGAGAAAAGTCACAGCTACTGAAGAGAATCCTGTCTCCTGGGTCTGTTTGACTACTGGGCTCACATACACAAGAATATGAGTCATCTACTCAACAGAGTGTACTAACATGTAGAAGTTTTCAGTGCTTCACTAGCTAATCATGGTTTAATAGATGACTGAGGGGAAAAAAAAGTGGAAGGAACAATAAATTTTATCAGCAGAAAGAGATTTGCTGTGTCTCACTACAACTTAAGCTGCTCCAAGATCTGGAAAAGCAGGCAAACAAAAAAAAAAATCATGTTTGTGTTGCCTATGGAACACTGAAGTCTAAAAGTGACTGAAGAGCTGCAGGTGGCCCTCAAGACTAAGTGACTATGTAAGTGAGCAGATGAAACATTAACAAACGCAAAATAACACACAAAGTGGGGAAACTCTGTATATGCACAGCTTGATTACAACTAGTCATCACGACTAGGCGAAAAACACTGCAGAATAAATTTAGTAAATGTCAGCTTAATAGTCAGTATTGAGCAAAAAGGCAAATATAGTTTTAGGACTATGGAAAGAAGGAAAATCCATAATTTTGTGATCTTTCATAGCAACAGAGTGTCTGTATGGAGGGCTCCTTCAGTCAGCCTCAGAAGGTGAGAGGAGAAAGAGGGGCAGCAGGATGCTCACCAGTACAGAATGGCTTCCGTCCAGTTAGAGGAAACACAAAGGGAGGGCATAATGGGAAAGAAAGGCAATGAAAACCATCTGTTACAAAAATAAATTATCTAAAGGATAACTAGCAAGGGACACTTTGCCGATTCTCCTGCACGAGGAAGTTCCAGGAGACCCACTGCTTCACACCTGCTGCCTGGGACATCAAAGCATTTCCCACACACTTCCACACAGTAAGGCAAAAACATTTGCGGGTGAGAGCCGGACAAGAGATTGCCTTTGCTGGGTCCTTCAGCCCCAAAAGGGCTGTCATGCTCACCTTGGCACAGATGACATCTCTGCCAACAGAACAGTGGCCATCAGACAGAGGCTTAGAGGAGAGGACACTGAGAGGGGTGGAATCCTGACCAGATCAGTATTACAGTTCAGACAGCAAAGCACACAAAGGTTTTCCATTATGACCTACATTCATTTAAGTGTACTGTGATTTTCGGGTCTCATTTCAGAGCTCTACAGCTGTATACATGTACTTAGTAAGCATACTTCACACACATTCATCAAGATGCAACACTATCCCCATATTAGAAAGCATATCCCCAAATTACAAAGCACCAAGTATGTATTAGAAACATCCTTCACTTTAGATCCTTATTTTTCCACAACACAAGTTAACAGTGCAAGTACCCAAATGCTTTTCTATAAGCCCAAATGATTTCTATAAACAGATGCAGTACACCCCCACGCCCAGTAAGATCATGTAACAGATCCCCCTGGAAGATACATCGAAACATATGGAAGACAGGGAGGTGACTACAGACAGCCAACATGGATTCACCAAGACCAAATTGTGCCTGACTCATCTGTGGCCTTCTGTGATGGACTGACTGCATCAGTGGACAAGCGAAGAACTACAGATGTCATATACCTGGACTTCTGTAAGGCCTTTGATATGACCTCCCTCAGCATTCTTACCTCTAAATTTGAGAGAGATGGGTTTGATGATCAGCTGTTCAATGGATAAGAAATTGGCTGGATGGCTGTGTCCAAAGAGTTATAATTCAATGTCCAAGTGAAAACAGAAATGAGTGACATCTCTCAAGGGTCTGTATTGGTACCAGTATTTTTAATATTTTCATTAACGTCAGAGACAGTGGGATTGATAGCACCCTCAGCAAGTCTGTACATGACACCAAGCTGAGCAATGTGTTCTCTAGAGAGAAAGGATGCCGTCCTGAGAAATCCTGACAGGCTTAAGGAGTGGACCCATGTGAACCTTATGAGGTTTGCCAAGGCCAAGCACAAGGCCCTGCACCTGGGTCCAAGCAATCTCCACTATCAGTAGACCGAGTGATGAATAAGTTGAGAGCACTGGAGGACAACTCAGGAATCTTAGTGGATGAAAAATCGGACATGAGCCAGCACACTTCCAGCACAGAAAGCCAGTCACATCCTGGGCTGCTGGGTAGCCAGCAGGACAAGGGAGGTGATTCTTCCACTCTGCTCTCTCAAGAACCCCCGGAATACTGCATCCATCTCTAGAGTCCCCAGCACAGAGTGAGTACAGAGGAGGGCCACAAACACGATCAGAGGGCTGGAGCACCTCTTCTAGGAGGACAGGCTGAGAGCGCTGAGGCTGTTCAGCCTGGAGAGGAGAAGGATCTGGGGAGACTTCACTGCAGCCCTTCAATACAGAAAGAGGGCTTAAAAAAAAGACAGTGAGACATTTTACAAAGGCCTATAGAGACAGGACAAGGGGCAATGGTTTTAAACTGTAAAAGACTAGATTTAGATTAGATACAAAGAAGAAATTTCTAACAATGAGGGTGGCGAGACTCTGGTACAGGTTGCCCAGAGAAGCTCTGGATGTACCTGGAAACATCCAAGGCCACACTGGACGGGGCTCAGAGCAACCTGATTTGGTTGCAGATGTCCCTGCTCCTTGCAGGGGGATTGGACCTTCCAAGGTCCCCTCCACCCCAAACTATTCTATGGTTCTGTGATTCCATGAAAAACTATGTGATACATTTTTTTATATGAGAGGAACAGAAATTTAAGGGGGACATCCTTTAAGGCAGAAATTGGGTCTCAAAACATGATCAGTGCATTTATAACATTCTTACTAAAAAAAAACAAGCTGCTACTACACCAAAAGATTAACTTACAGAAACAAGTATTAAAAGAAATACCTGAATTTTTTTTTTAAGTTCACCTATTATTACTCATGTCAAGAACTCATTTGCTTTTGCCTAAATACCAGGTACGGTTACTCACACATGCAAACACTTCTGCTTTTGGACTCTAAAGTCTGATGTTTACAGTCGAATTGCACTTTATGTATTTTATATAGCCCACAATAAAAGCCTTGGAAGAGTAAAGAAACTTACCATTATGCCACCAACTATATGACACCAGGTGTCAGAGTTTTAGCTTACAATCACATTAAAGGTATACGACATGCAATCAGATTCTAGTTTACCCTCCTCTTTCCAAACACAACCTAAACGTTCAGCTGCAGTTCCAACTTCTCCCTGCTTTATATCATATTTTTGCAAATGTTATTTCATGCTGAAAGGCCCAACCCCTGCTGGTCAGGGGTTAATTGGACAGCATTTGACCCCTCAGAGGCATTCAGGCAGATTTCTTAAAAGGAGAATGGCAATCACACACTGTCAGTTTTGACTTCATCAAATGCAAAACTGACTATGTAAGGATTTAAGTTACATAAAAGGCAGACTTCTACCCCTGAAGAGTAATTTTGGTTGCTAGTCACACTTCTTCCCTGCTTCCCCCTGGGAAGAAAGTCTGTGGAGAAGAGCATCGCACAGATCACAAGAAAGGCAGGAGAGTTCTTGGAAGAACATTTCCCTCTGGTGTGGGAAGTGTCTGGACTGTTTCTTTAAAAAAAGCATGGCCCAGAGGCTCGTGAGCAATACATAGGTATAATTTAATTAATCAGGTCTGAAAACTAAGGTGGAATTCTTCTGCTCTCATTTTCCATCTCAGAACAGCAATGGGAAGAGATTACTGCACTACATGTCATCGTGGTACTCCTCGTACTTTGCTGTGATAGCTTCCTCAAGATGAACTGCTGCGCCACCCATTAAGGCAAAAGCTGGGTACATTATGCCAGAACAGTCCACCTCGCACTCATAAAGGCATTTCATACGGCCTGCGTCGTAAAACCCCACCTTGCCTTTGTCACAGTCAAGGCAAATGCCCAAACGTGACGGTAAGGGAAGGATTCTGCTCGCTGGATCCTTGGGGGCAGCAGGTGTCGTGGGGATAAAGAACTTCTTCATGCCTAAAGTGACCAGCGTGAAAGGCTGTAATGAGTCAAAGAAGGCATCTTCACTCCCACTGTCGTGACCACTGTCTTGTTCGTATCTAGAACAGAAAAACAATCATTTGCTTTTGTCAAATTCTGAAGTGGGACCAATGATGTGAACTGGAGAAAACATTTTTGTAAGATAGGTAACACCACACAGTCACAGACAAAACCTTGTGGGGTAAAAATGTGCCTAAGCCAGGAGGGAAGAAGCACTCAGTAGATGGAGAACACTCACTTGGGCCACTTCAAACAATTAACAGCAGCTAAATGCTAATGAGGACAAGACCACAGAAGGCTTTAGTAAGGAGCAGATGTATCTAAATGTACTCATGCTAGGCAACCATTAATGAACCTACAGGTGTAGTAAATTAATTAACTTGAGAAGTAATTTAGCAAATATGACTAATCATTACAGATGTGTTCAACTTTATATACCAATGTTAAATGACACCAGTAAATATATTTAACTTTTTTGTTGTTCTATGAGTTTCCCATCCTGCTGCTGTATTACATTGTCTGTAAAATTCACAAGACAAAGAGCAGTGGCTTAAGTTTTGGGTTTGGTTTTTTTTGGTTTTTTTTAAAGTGCTCTGCCTGGAGGCTTCCCTGAACTCCTGCTTCCCAGCTGGTTACTGGGGAAAATTTGTAACTGGATTTGTTCAGTCTACATGCTTTTCCCCCTACTTCTGTCTCCAGATGAAGACAGACTGGAGAAGCACACATTCTTCTGTGCAGACAATCCCTAGCTAGGTTTGCATTTCTGGGCTGTTTGGAGGGAGACTGAATGTGTCAGCTGAAGTTTTCCAGCTGTTTGTGTGGATAAGGAAAAAGAAATCAGGAAATCAGGATCTAATCTCTCACTTCAGAAAAAGGCTCCATCTGACCTTAAGCGGCTCAAGACATTGGCACTTTTAGGCTTTCAGTATGTTATACAGGAGGAAGCCAATACATTTGCTAGATCCCTGAAAAAGTTAAGAGTCCCCAGGAGACAGCCTCCCAGCCTGAAGTTCCTAGACACATCCAGGCTTACTGCAATTGTAATTGACAGCCGGAAATATTTTTGCTGGTTTGGCCACTGTACTTTGGCTTGTGCTCAGTAGCACTCCAGTACCGTATGCAAGCATATAGCCTGTGATAAGTCAGTGACTTGGAATCCACTGTAAAGCAAACTACAGCAAAGATGTACACGTACAGTGAACATTGTACCTCTGAATGGCTGCCAAACCCAGTACACTAAGGGAATTAAGGCAGAGTCTTGCTATTTACAATTAAGCATTGTTTCAATCTTTCAACTGATGCTTTTTTTTTTTACCTTCTTCCTTTAACTGACATATCTTGACATCTATAGGGATCTGATTTCTTTCCCAAGAAGACATAAAATAGGACTGTGGATCATTAGAACGTCTTTCTACTAACAGTAGGGGATGAACAGGACAATCCTTCAAGCTACTTTCCACCACTAAGGTTCACCTCGTGTACTAATTGAGACCAGACTCACTCTGAAGGTATTTTTTAAAAAGCCATCTCCTTATAGAAAACATGTATTAAGCAAGAGTTCGCAATTTACCTTGGGCTGGTCACATCATGGGTATTGTGGAACAATTTCTGTATCTTGTTGCTAGAAACAACTCCCACTTTCACCAGGTATGAATAGGCCTCCACATGAAAAGCCCAGAAGTGCTTCCCTTTGGCAATCCCAGCGTCACCAATGATGTAATTCAGGGTGGTGTAGCATCCAACCTGCATGCGCTCAGATCCCAGAAGTAGAGGATATCCAGCCCTACTTTCCACAGATGTTCTTCCTGGGTTCAGCAGGAGATGTTCACTGTTGTACCCACATTTGTCATCAAAAAGAAAACTGAAAACTGAAAAACAGTGCCCCAAAAAAGTTACTTTTAGTTAGGTATTTGGCCTTCTGTGCTTATAAACTGCACTTTAAATCACACTGGCATTAGAATTTCTCACTTTTACAGGTTACCAGCAATGTCATGCAAGCTAACACAATCTCAGTACGCTACCTACTTAACCTGTTTGTTAACAGCCCTTCTACAGATTTATGCAACTGGTAACAGGACAGTAGAAGTCTGAGGAGGAGGGGGGGAGCGACTGGAAACCACCTACAGCTCTTCACACTGACAGACACAGATTCAGCACTTCAGGGACATAAGAAATCCCAATACCTGGAGCTGGAGGTGTACGTAAAATAACTTCTCGGCTCCAAGGGCTGCAGATGGACCCTTTATATCCTCGAACTCTAAAGGCATAGCTGCTGTCATCATCAAGATCAGGTATTACTTTGCTCTCGCTGCAAACTTCGATCTCCTGCCACGTCGCACTCTCCTCTTCTCTATTAAGCTTATGATACTCAAGAACGTAGATATCAGCAGAGTCTGTCTTCCCAGGGCATTCCCAACTGATCAGAGCTTTGTTGTACATTCTGCTCTGCTCTTCATTGATTTCTGGTACTTTTAGACCTGGAATGCCAGAGATTCAGGAGAAAGAAAAAAAAAACAAACTCAAATTTAGATACATATTGTTTTAGAATTAACCATACAAGCTGTTTGTTGAGTGGCTATAGCACAGTGGGGGCAGAAATCTGACTCACTCAGTTAAACAGGGCAGAGGAGGATGGTTCTGTTCATGCACTTAAATAAATCCCTTAGTTTCTGTTCTTACTTTGGAAGTTGTATTGTTTGTTTTTGCTGCCAGCTAAAAAAACCATATAAAAACCCATTCTTTTCTTTCAAGCTACAGAAAGCTTCTAGGAAGACGTAATATTCCTTAAATACAAGATTTTGGAAGCCAATGTAAACTGGGACTGAATGTGATGGCATCTTAGCTTATTTATCAAACCCATACCTAGCATTGCCGCCAGGTGATGCCTCATGGATCATGGAGACAGAAGGGACAATGCAAATCACAAGATTGAGTTCTGCATCTACAGCCCTGCAGAGGTTGTGCCTCTTTACAGAGAAGCCCTTAAAGCCATAACTCCAGAAAGACCTGATGTTCTCACAATTTACCATTGGAATGGAAGGACAAGTCACCAAGGATCTCCTCTTGCTTCCCTATGTCCACCACAAAGTCTTCAAAAGTAGTTTCAGCTGCTGGCCTGAAGCTCTTCAGAGATTCAGTAGCTTTTTGGATTCTGAAAGCACAGGAGCAGAAGTATGGCAAAAGAGACAGGAGGGAATTCACATGTGTGCATTGCTCCCAGGAATTTCTGTCTCTCTAGACAGAATTCAAATGCAAAATTTAAAGGCCTTTTGTACATCAGTGTAAAGATAACAAATAGATAATCGCTCAGACTGCAGAGCATTTTAACAATTTGGGGCATTATGTTCAAAGAACAAAATAGGTGTGAAGCTCTAATGGAAAACAACTATTAAGATCAAAGAGTTTAAAGGCAGAAGAGACCTGTTTGATTAATTTGCAAATACCAGATACAAAGGAATCTGTCAGTGAGCTGAATGGGCTACCCTTCCACTGCAGTCCTACTGAACAAGGCTGGGTGTTGTTGCAGGACAGAACCACTCCAGGGTGCTGCTTCTGAACACACACTGTAATGTAGTCATTACTACTGAACGGTACTGGGACCATCTCTCAGACTCTGCATTCAGTACTTTGCTGGCAGGTGTCAAAAGAATATGACTGACCAGACATCCTGGAACAGGATCTGTACCTCAAACAGAAGATAATTAAGATACCTGACATGAAGTTGTTTTGCTGTTTGAACAAAACAAGATGGATCAGTTTCTTTAAGGACTTCTTGAGCATATCCTACAAGGCCATTATTTTCCAGGAGTCCTTGATATTCTTCTGCTTGTGTTTGCAATTTTTCCAGCCTTAAGTTCTTAGATGCTTCAATTGCCCTAAGGGCTGCAGATTTCTTCTCTTCCAGGACATGAAATAATTTCTCAAAACTCTGAAATGCTTCTTGTTTAGCTCTTTCACTGTTGCACTATGAGGGAACAAAAGACATTTTAGACAGATACCACAGCACTATGGCTGTGTATAGAAACACACTTAAGGTTGTTCAAGATATCATAGCAATCTAGTCATCCATTTGACAGACGAGACTAATGAGCTTTGTTATGCTCTTCAGTACTGAAAATGTGATCAGCACTGCACCCAAGCTAGTAAGCATTTACTATCTTAACATGAAGAACAAAGAGGAAGAAAGCATTCCTCTGATTATGTCTTGAGTTATGCACGGCGTTTGGCTAAATAGCTCATGCTAAAAGCACATCAGACTCTGAAGCCTGCACACCCAAGAGCAAGGTGCTCTTCCACCTTCCCCAGTCACCCTGAACTGGAAGTCCAGCCCAGTTTCTCATGTACACCCTCCGAGTCGTCATGCCACCTCTGACCAGTGCCCTGGATAAAATGAACTACAAAGCACAGAGACAATCCGTATCAAGACAAAGGCAGGGCAAGGAGCTCCTGCAATTTCTGCCATCATGTTTTTCAGCTTGTATGTGAGCTCCCAGCTCTCACTCCTCTGCAGGGAGATTTTGTTCTTACTTCTGACTTTACTGCAACATCCTCAAGATAAACTGCCAGCATAAATTGTGCAGCACCAATAATACACAAAAGCTGTAACTAACCCACCTCTCTTCAGTTCAGGTATCAAATATGCTTTATTTCAATTGAATTTACAGCAGCACCCAAAACTTAACTACCCTCTGTATACTGCCCAAGTTTCCCACACAGTCAGGATTATGTCTTACCATGTGTGACTCAGGACTCACAAAAACTGTCCAGAAATTGGTTTACTGGCTAACTGGATAAAGGATATGAGACTGAAAACAGTTCTGAGTCCCTGCCGTGTCCCTGCAAGGGCCATCCCCAGACAAGCCACAAGCCACCCCTACCTCTGTTTCTTTCAGCAGCAGATCCAGCTGAGTGATGTGAGCTTTCACTTGGCTCTCCTTACTGATGAGGTACTCAATATCTTTTGAAAGCCTCTCCTGTTAATATAAAACAGCAAGCTGTCAGAATAAGGGTATCCCACCCAAACTGACAACAAGCACAGGCAGGTCATCCAGCTAGCGCTTGGTTTATCTCGTTACAAGCACAACAGTCTGCCACCAGTTATGAAGAGCAAGCCTGCTGAGAACTGCTCAGTGACCTGCGATGACTGCGCAGGGACATCAGGCCGCTGCTGTGAGCGGGACTGGAGGTACAGCCTCTCAGAACAAGAGGTAACAGCCTCAGCTGGCTCATTCTTCTCCAGCTACAGGAGCCACCCTCTCTTATGCTAGGAACATCAGGCTTCAGGATGTTACTAAAACTTACAGAAAAGCCTTGCAGGTTACCAACTCATTTGTAGTAAGACTTGCTAGAAAAATTAGTGGTCCAAAGCACAAATTAAGGAGTGTCTATGCACTTCCTTAGCTGCAAGAGTTAACAGCTGTACAGGAAAAGCCTTGCAAACAGGCAGGGAGGCCAAAGAGCAAAAGGCAGGCAGGTCTGGTTGTTTTTTTTTTTTATGAGAAAGAGAGGAAGAAAAGTGAGAAGAGGAGGCAATCATTATTTAATAACAAAGCAATGTTTGCAAGCATTCTCAGTTGTACTGTGCTTAGGGAATTAACAGCTATGCATTTGAAGAAACATCTGAAGTCCCAATAGACACTTCCGATGCAAATTTTTCAGGAGTGCTTGTAAAGTATCAGCTAACTTATGCCACAAGGACGCTTATCTGACCATCAGGATAAAAGCTAGATTGTAAAGTATTAATTTCTTAAACCTTCTGCATTGGCAAGTACTGCTGTATAGCTGGCTAAAATAAGGTGGAAGGACCCCTAAGGGGTTATGTTTCAAGTCTCAAGGAAAATACAGTTTAGTTTCTCAGAGGCGTGCGATGTCACATGAACACAGACATTAACAGCTGTTGCACCACAGCCTGCCTCGTGATCAGTGCGGTGTTCTCCGAACACGCGTCCTGGCTTCCTGCCAGGGGGAGTTTGCCCTTACGCCAGAAGCTCAGTGCTCATCCCCTTCTTAAGGCCAGGTCCAACAATATTTACTTTTACCTTAAGGGTTTTGTAGGCAGTGCTCATTGTTGTTACTCTATGGTTTGCATGACATCCACCCAGCTTACAAAGATGACAAACAGGTCTTCTGCAGATTTCACAGTACATGTTTACCCTCTCCATTTCATGTTCCGGACACATCAAAATCTGGAAAAAAAAAAAAAAAAAAAAAAAAAAAAAAAAGA
>WHYT01016152.1:5613-44621 GCA_009806455.1 Tetrax tetrax
AAAAAAAAAAAAAAAAAAAAAAAAAAAAAAAAAAGAAAATAAAGAAAGACCCTTTGGAAAGGGTTTTTCAAGGCCTGGGTGAACCGGTATCAGATCTCCGGCGCTGGCAAGCGGCGCGGGGAGGAAGTTGTTAACATTTTGGTGTGAGAAGGTACCTGCTCATCCTTTCAGCCTCCGCCGTGCCCCCCGCCATTCAAGCCGGGGCGCGTGAACAGTTACGGTGAAGAGCACAAAACCTTTGCACAAAAACCGCCGCGGAGTGACCCAGTAGCGAAAAGCTCGTTTGCATTCATTAGCAGTCCCGAGCCAAGTTCAGAGCTATTACCGCAGCCCCGCTCCCCCTCCTCCGCGGCCCCCTTACCTGCCCCGTGAAAGGTCCCTCTCTCCGGCGGAAGCTCAGGGGATCGCGCTGGGCTCCAGACCTATCGAGTGACAGAGGAAAAATAATTTGCTGTGAAAGAGGATGCATCCCCAGGGCCGGGCGCTGAGGCCTCCGAAGAGGTGGCTCTGCATCGATTCGGGAGGCTTTGCTCTGCCGGGAGAGGTGTGGATGTGCCCATGCACTCCCTCCAGCCCTTGCCGCTGCCCATGGCGCTGGGGAAAGGGGTGGGAATCCCCGGGATGAGGGGGGCAATGATCAGGGATTTTATTCTCCCCACCCCCTACCCCCCGCTGCATCCTTCTCTGCCTTCTGATGGGTGATGGAGTTTAAGCCCAGCGGAGATCTGGCACCTGTGTTGGTGTGAGTTTAGCACGCCAAGAGCAGGAAGGTTTGCAGAAACCACCTGCGGGTACCACCTGCCTGTCTTGAGGGTCTCCAGGAGCACTGAGATGCTCTCCGAGTCACCCTCCCAGGGTGTCTCCGGGAGGAGCTCTCCTCACCCTCCAAGGGGACTCCAACCACAGTAGCATCCCAGCACGTCCTCCTCAGTTCTGGGTAGAAACCCTACACCCAACGTTACCTTCAGTGTGAAACCAGTGCCCCAAAACCTCCTCCATTTGGAGCCCAATTTGGCACAGCCTCCTGACTGGGAGGATGAGGAGGACAAAGGACCACGGGCAGCAATGCTGTGGGCAGTGCCCACGAGCGCCATCACCGCCACAGCAGCCCCAAAGGATCCTGATGCATCACCAGCACCTCGCGTCTGCACCGCCAGCTCACGACACCGGTGCACGTCAAAGGACGGACCCACGGATGAAGCGGTTCCCCAGGATGAAGGGCCGGGCCGGTTGCCACACGATGCTCACGTTGCACAAGGCCACAGCCTGGAGAGGGGCTGCAAGTTACAAGGACGGATCCCGATGCTCAGAGCTGCCGTAAAATCTCCAGGGCGCTGGGACGTCCTTCTCCATCTCACATTGTCTACCTCTCGCGCTAGACGGTTCTCATTAAGCCCTGCAATTGATCTCCTGTCTTTAAAGGAAACAAGAAAGAAGGAACAAACCAAAAGGGATCCTCCTTCCTTCAGCCCAGGGGAACAAATCTGGCTTTAATTTCTTTGCCTTTTGTCATTCCAGTTGGGGATTTCACTTTAACGACGCTGCCTTCCCCATTCCTCTTCTGCTCTTCGAGAAACAGGAAAGTACCCCCTCTGCTTTCTATGTTTCCTCCCTTTGTTCTCCACGCCGCTCCTCTGATTTATGAAAGGACTTTTCTCTCCCTCTATCTTTCTTCTTGAGAGTGGAGGATCCCCAAAAAGCAGCGGTCCCCACCCCGAAGTTCAGAAGAACCACTCTGCAGCTTGTTCTGATGTTTCTGACCGGCATTAAATATTTCATCCCCATTGGGAAGGTGCCGGAGGACCACACCTTTGGAGCTTTCCTTTGGGAGAGGGCTTCAAATGTATGCTACTGAATGGCTTGGATTTCCAGTAACAGGGGAAAAAATCCACTCCAGCGCCCGGTATAACCCATACCCAAACAGGTAGGAGGAGGTGGACAGACCCATCCATCACGATTGACCTCCTCGGGAGATTCAACTCTGCCCAGGAGCGCTGTAGAAGATCCAGGAGAGATGGTAAAGTGACCTCCTTCCCCTCCCCAGGGCAAACGACAGAAAGTGCAAGGAGGACCCTACGTGGGTCTGCGGGAGCGCGATGGCGATACTGAGAAAAAAAGCAAGGTTCAGGGGTTAAGGTGGGAAGAGACATGGAGCCTAATGGCCTTTTAATCAGAAAATGAGCCCAAAATAATGGCCTTTTAAGCAGCAAATGAGCCCCAAATATGTTTTCTCATTTGGCACATGCATCAAAAAGTTATTAAAAGGAACTGGTTAAATATCTCATTAATGAAGATGAATGATGCCTCAGATTTGTTTTTAAACAGTTCAAAGCAATTTTTTTTTCTGACCTCCCAAAGTGTATGTGGAGGGGGATCTCAATGGCTTAAAGTGTTCCTTTTTTCTTTTTTCCTTTTTTTTTTTTTAAGCAGCTTAAACTGATTTCAGTGCTGCACGCCCTGGGAGGGAGAGATCAGGCTGGGACATGAGAAAAATCAGTTTTCTGAGCGCAGAAACACGTCGGGGATCTCGGGGGCTGCTCTGCAAATCCACACACTCCATCACCCAGCGAGATGCTCATAGCTGGGATTGAACAAGCTCCTTCCTGCCAGAAAGAAGAAAGCCCGGGAAGGAAAAGATCCAAGGGATGAGGCATCTCACCCCCCTGAAATCACAGAACGGTTTGGGTTGGAAGGAACCCTCAAAGGCCACCCAGTCCAACCTCCCTGCAAGGAGCAGGGACATCTCCAACTGGATCAGGTTGCTCAGAGCCCCAGCCAACTCAACCTTGAGTGTTTCTCAGCTGGACCTTCCCCAGTTAACAAGCTCCAAAAGACACAGATTGTCCCACCGCCATGTTCACCATTACCATTCTGTGGTCCAGGCATCCCATCTTGGGACACCAAGACTGGGAACCAAGCCAGACATGGTGTCCACCTGAGCTCTCACTCACACAGTCAAACCCCCATGGGCTGCCCCATGAATCCCAAGCCCCAAATAAAAAAAAATATCCCAGCGCCCAGAAATGCCAGAGAGGGGAGGGAGCGGAGGGCGGGGGAAGATCGTGTTTTCAGATTGGTTTTTGATACACAGCCTAAAACAAGGCAGAGAGGAGCTTCTTTTAAGAATGATTGCGTTAAAATAGCCCTCTCCATGACACAGACACTAATAGAGGCTCAGCGCATTATTCCTATCAAAGTGCAATTTGCATTTACAAAGGGCTCCCGGGAAGTGATGGATGGGGAAGGAATGGAGAAAGGCTTGTAGAGCCGAGCGTGCTCATCTCAGAGGAACTTTCAAGCACAAGGCGTTTTTTCTTACACCTTCCCCTCCAAAGAGACCCGTGACGTCGGCGTAAATGAGCATTCAGGCGCTCGCCTTTCACCCCGCAGCCCATCAATAAAAGCCGGAGGAGCGGAGGCGAGGGGATATTCATTTATCTTCATTAGGACTCTGGCCAGCTCCTCTGATCACCACGTCGGCATCGCCGGGAAGAGAAAAAAGCTTCTGTTCCTTTCCCCGGCTTCCCTGCCCGCACACGTACACCCCACCACTGGGCTCGCAACATCTCGGGGTGGTGGGACCCCACTCAACACCTGCGCTTGGCTGAGGGAAAAGTGGGATTTTTGGGGTATTTCCCTTCTCTCTGCTCCTTCCCAGAAGCCAAGCTCCCGGAGAAGAGTGGGCAGCAAGGGGAGAGTGAAGGAAAAAGCAAGAAAATGTCAGGAGATATCCATTAGTGGAGGCAGATTGAAGAGGAGGGGAACCCTACTAGACAGGCAGAAGACAAAATGGGTGATATCTGGCTTGACTGTTTTCAAGGGGTGGTATCTGTGAAAGCCCCTCCATCTCCAGTTTCTGACTGTTTCGCAGCCCACTCCCACTTTGCCTCTGGGAGAGGCACTTCATCCTCCCTGCCCTGCTCCAGGTTTCCTCCCAGCTCCCTCCTTCACATCCCTTGGCAAGCCTTGCTGGGATGCTGAGGAGAGGAGCCACCTCCTGCTGTGCTCAGGGACGTCACGCAGTCATCACTGGATGCTCTCCCACCCGCTTCCCATGAAGGATGCTCCTGGGAGCCAAGCACTGGCAGTCAAGTACTTAGGGAGTGAACAGAGACATCAGGTTCAGGGTCTGTACCCCTCTCAAAACCCATTAGCAGCTCTTCAAAATCCCCTCCCAAAATGCACCATCAGCTCTCCCCCAATCACCCTGAGACACATCCAGTTCTTCCTTGACCCTTGATAAATTTGAGTCTTGGTGGCTTCCAGAGGCAACAAGGTCTGCTGCCCAATAACATTTTGAAGAATAACCAGGGGACCAGGCCATTAAGAGACAGATGTCAAGTTTCACCTACCTTTTTGCACTGCCAACGTAGAAAATTAAACTTCTTAAAAGCACTTTGTATGTCTCTGTGCTGCCTGGTGCTCGATGTTTCTGTATTTAAGTTCTCACGACATCCCTGGGGATGGAGGTCCAGAACAAGAGTATCACACCTAAAAAGAAATCTCTTCTTTCACCAGGTATTTCCCACCTTTGTAAGTTCTCTTCCAACATCTATCAGAGCAGTCCGCTTGGCATCTGCAAGACATGATCTGAAACGGGAGGGAGCCCACACAACAACGTGTTCCACCTGGAGGAATCACTTCACAACGAAGAAGTCACATCGGGAACCCGCTGCTGACAGTGGGTATGGTTCATCCCACCTATGCGGAGCTGGCCGCAAACAAGGCACCTGCTCCGGGCTCGCTCTCTGAAGTTCCCTGGTGCTTTCAGAGATGGAGGTGTTTCCTCCCAGGACTGGTGTTTCGGAGGGGGAGGATCCGTTTCCCAAGGAAGTGCCCATGTCCTGGGATGAGATGAATCCCTCCCTGGAGGTGCCTCATGGCCTGGCATAGCCCCACTTCAGCAAGAGGAGAAGGCAATAAAAAGATAAGCAGGGGAAGGAATATAGCAGATAGATACCAAGATGGGAAGCGTGACAGGAGATTCTGGTCCAGCAAGGACATTCACTGGGAAGACATTAAGATTCATACAATATGGGTTTCTTTTGGTTAAGCACTAAGATTTCACCCGAGAGCATCTCTTCAGGCTGCCTCAGTACTCAGAGCGATACAAGTCATCTCATCCTGACTTAGCCACCTGAAATCAGGCAGGTGAACCATAGGCTGGAAGATCTACTCTGATTCTTCAGCTCTAGAAAGACCCCAGGGATCTGAAGTTGGGTGAGATGAATCCATGTCCCATGTTGAGATGGGAAAGCAGGATTCAGGGTCCTCACAGCATGGGCTTCAACTTCTCAAGAGCAGCAAGGGAACTGGGTACTAATTCTTCTCATCAGTTTTGGGAGCATTTTTCTGATTTTTTTCTCCCTTGCTTTCACCTGCAGGGTCCTAAGCCACACTCTAGGCCCCAGCAGAGAGGTGACAAAGCGTGGAGCAAGGGGTGACCCCTTCCCTCTTGGCCCTGGGTACGGCTGCTCAACCTGAGGAGGACCAGCCCCTGCCCCGGTCACCATGAGAATCCCCTCTGCCACACCATCCCCACTCACACCTCAGCCTTGTTCACCACCAGGAAAAAAATCCTGGAAAGCAGGTGGGAAAAAAAAAAAAAAAAAAAAACCAAGAAAAACAAGAATAGAGCTTGTGACTGCTGGGCACTAAAGATGATGGATTGACGAGCAGTATTGCTCTCCCAGCGTTTTACAGGCTTCCCCAACAGCAGCTTCTCCACTTCACAGGCGGTTATTGCCTCTATTTTCTCTCTGGTTTATGGGATTAACAACCCTATCGCCTCTGCCCTTCCCAACCCACCGTTCTGCCCGACAGCCACCTTTTTCACCTCATTGCCCAGCCAGCATCATTAAATCACACTCAGTCAGCGCCGGCCAGGACCTGGCCTGAAGTGTGCTCTACCACCTCAATTCAGCCAAGCCACAGCAGTTTCCGCTCCCAGCCCCACGCAGCATTATTTTGTTGCTTTTCTGTTCCTGTTTGCCAATGGAGGAGCCTGTTTGAATAAGGCATTTGCTTTGAGGGCAACGCATAAAGAGCCGGGAGTAGCTATCTGACCAAGAATGACCTTCAGCCCCAGCAGCCTCCCCAAGCAGGGTGCATCTCTGTGCCAGCGTGGCTGCACCTTGCTCAGAAAGCCAACGTGCTCTGTGGTGACCCTTCACATGCTACGCAATATCTCAGAGAGCTCTCCACATCCCTTGCTCAGGTCTTGCCTTAAGGGTAAGCATGGGCATGAGCAAGTTCCTTCGTGTTCTCCCTCCTAGGGTATTTCCTAGTCTATGGAGGTCTTCAGCTCATGCCAACCTACATTGGGTCAGCTGATAGCTCTCCATTGTATTGACTACACAGACTAGGGCTTTAAGGCAAGTCTCAGTTGCCCACACAGAGGTATGAAGCAGCGTTTGAGGTGCTTGGGGCATCCCAACTGTTTATGTGGGGACAACGACGACAGCTCAGCACCTCTGGGAGAACTGCATCCTCCTTCAAGAACAACTGGAGGCCAGGTAGGCTCCCCAGGTCTCTCAAACTGGCACTGGCTTCTGAGATAACCACAACTGAATTTCACCTCTACATTGAGGTGTGGGAGCCTGGGAGCTGAATCTTGCCCAGTGTCCAGCTGGAACCCATCTACCAGGGACAGGCAAAAGCCATTTCTGTTGCTGTGACAAGGCTGGAAGGACCTCAAAGGCCAGGGAGCCCCAGATTCCATGAACAGTGCAGTAAACTGCTTAGTTTCTAATTTTCTGAAAGAAAAATGCACATTGGGAGAGACTCAAGGGAAGAGGGGGTGATGATGCTACTGTGTCTGCAGCAGCAAGGCAGCTGTACAAAGCCCCGTTCCCAGCTGACTTAGCCACAGGCTTATTGAAAAGATCTGGGTTTGAACAAACAAGAAAGAAAACTCCGAAAGCAGTGTTTAAAACCGCTGGTGCTGGATTGTTTCGACATTCAGCTTCCATCCTCGCTACCGACAAGGCAGCGGCTCCCACCACCTCCCAGCCCCGAAGCTGGGGGGACCTGAGCAGTCTCCTGCCCATGCCGCTCCACGGCGCTGAGCATGATTCAAAAAAAAAAAATCTCTCCAGATGTGTTTTTCCGGAGTGGCATGGCACGGTGTGGCGTTCAGCCCATTGCCGACCGCAGATTTGGGACCCCCAGGGCTCCAGCACAAACCACTCCCGACACGCACTGGTCCCCCTTCTCAAACCTCCATGGACAGAGATGCTGCAGCCCCCAACACAAAAGCCTGTCCTCACCATAGACAAATGTTCCTCCTAACTTCAACCTCTCTGGATGGAGTTTAAGCCAATTAGCTCCTGTCCCACTCCCGGTGAACAAAAAGAACCGCTCATCTCCTTCCTCCCTGCAGAAGCCTGTTCCATATTTGGAGGCTGTTAGAAAGTTTTCCTAAACAACTGCAAGCCTTTTGATCTTCTTTCCTCAGCCACCATTTCCAGTCCTCCGGTCTCCTTCGCAACCCAACTCCGGACCATCTCCAACCGGTCTGTGTCCTTCCAGCACTTGCAGCCCCCAAATTTGGGCTCAGAGACTGTGATAGCAACAAGTTGGAGAGGGAGACTGGATGCTTGGACCACATCCAGCAGAACCAAGCTCACACCTTCCCTCTTCTATCATTTTTTGAGGAGGAAAAGAGTTTTCCTGAGCATCAGATCTCCCCAGCTCTACCTGGGGACAGCATTACTCAGACATGGATGCACTCAGCTTCTTTGGGTGCTTTTTCCTAAGTGGGGTGGGGAGAGCAGCTGGAAAAAAAAATATTTAGAAGGGAGCCAAGCAACTAGGTGTGCCTCAAAGCCCAAGATGTACTTTAGTTGTTGGTTTATCCACACAGGAAAGGGCTCAGGGTGACTCTGGGGTTAAGGATGTCCCACGTCACATTCACTTGCTTTCTATCAGCCCTTGGGATGAAAAAAAAAATAATAAAAGATTGTCCTCTAGATAACTAGAAAAAACAAATAAAAATATAATAAGTCAAAAAGCAAGGAAGTCAGTCCCCTCTGCACTGGGGAACTTCCTCGACAGAATTCCAAGATGCAAATCTCACCAGCCCATCCCACCTTCCTGGCAGACGGGCTGCTCGGAAGCGCCAGGGGAGCGAGGGGTTTACGAGGTGCACGGCGCGGGATGAGGAGGAGCAGGCAGCTGCGGATGGTGACGGGGATGTCTCCAGTGTCAGCGCAGCTTTCCCAGGAAGGCTGGGAGGCACGGCAGGAAGGCAGCCGATGGCATCTCGACTGCTGGTGGAAAGTCAAGGGCTTCTTAGGGAATATGGCCTTTCCTGGTGACAATACCCACTGCCGCAGACATGGCCTTCATCAGCAAAAATAAGAAAAAAAAAATAAGATGCTACTGTAAATTAAGATGAATCTTTGCAATTATAATTAATTATCATCATTTAGGTATTCACGGCTGGTAACTAGCCAAGCTGTAAAGACCTGCGCTGTAGGTTTGTGAAACGAGAGACCGGTTGACTATGCCCATGCGGCAGAAGCACAGAAGTCACATCTGCCCCAGCACGATGGACACGCCTGGGACCATCCTCCAGCCCTGAGGCCACCTGGCAGGGACAAGCCTTCACCCAACGAACGGACCTCCTCTGTCTGCCAAAACAGGGTGCCTGCATCCAATCTGCCTCTCGGGAAGGGTCCGGGGCCACGCACGCTCCCAAACCACGCCTGAGAATTACCTGGGTGAGTGCTACTCATTAACAGCGAGGATAATTGGTGTCTGAACCCTGGAACTGTTTAATTTGCCGGTATAGACACAGCCCCGGGGCTCTCGCTGCAGCCCTACCCCGGGAAAGCGTCCCAGAGGCTTGAAAGCACTGGAGCAGGTGTGAAATGTTTTCCCGGGTTAGGACTGAGGGTTTGGTCTGAAGCTGGAGCCAGCGGTGGGGAACTCTTGCCCCGGTAACCCCAAAAGGCCAGTCCCGACACATACTGTGCTCAGTGTCCAACAGCGGGCTGGGTTTTCCATGAAGCCTCACGCGCTCCTTCCAGCCAAACCCCAGAGAGATGCTATCTACCCCGGCGTGCCACCACACGCGTGCACGAGCCCCGGGCCGGTCTGCCTGCAGACAACGCTCACAAACCTCTCCTGAAGTTGGGGAACACTGGGAGCCAGGCAGGAAAGCTGAGACTTCCACTCCTGGGGTCTGGACTCCCCAGGACTGGTTCTTCATGGGAATTTTCTGCCTGTGTTGGTCACCATGGTGAAGCTTTTGTTGCTGAGATGTCCAGGACATGACCTTGAAGGGTATGCGCAACCCCGTCTGCCCTTGGGGGATAAGCTGGCTTTGCATCCCTTCCACCAAGTTGACAGTGGAGTTGTCTTCTCCCAAGCAATGCTGGAGATGGGTGATTTTTGGCCAAAGCAGAAGCCAATACACAGTGTGTGGCTGTGCTGACAAGTCACTTGATTTCTCCTGGTGTGACAAAACAGCTCAGGAGGGTGGGAAATCAAACCCTGCAGCTCCGCAGCACTGGAGCCATTGCTTCCTGGGAAGCTGGTGGGTCTTGCAGAGAACGAAAGGCATCCTGAGCGATGCTGCTCACATCACTTCTGCACGCTGAGGGCTTGCTCCACGCCCTGTCACAGCTCTGGAGGGACTTTTGGCCAGGTCCTTTTGACAAAATACTGGTAACACTCATGCTTCTGACAGCACATGCAACCTCAAACCCAGCTGTGCTGTTGCAACCTCCTACCCATAAAGACTGTTGAGATACCTCCCTCGACCACCCGCTTCGAGACGAACAAAATATTCTCAGCCATTTCAGCCAGGAAATATCCAAAGGGGTCTGAACCCATACATCAAGTACAAAGATGCTTCCATCATCTTGCCAGCCCCATGCTGGGCACGCTTTGCCCATCACACAACCAACCTCCCAACCAGTCCCACCAAGGGCGTTAATTCCCCAGCCAAGTTTTGCAACTCTTCAGCAATTATCTGTCCATAGCAAGGAAGGAAGATTCCTTGGAGTGGGATATCTCTCAGCAGGACACGACAGACCACGATGGGACGGGGCAGACAGGGTTGAGACACCTGGTGAGGCTCAGGGCCTCAGGCTCTTGCACCATGCTCTTTTTCACATCCTGTCCGCAGTCAGATGCAAAGCCACCTTCTTCCAACCACAGTGACTGCAGGCTACCTTCTACCCTGCCCCCAGCCCTCCAAGCAGACGGATGTAAGTGGACACATCCCAGTCTGTACCTAGAAAGAGGTGCATGTGAGAGCTGGAGGGGTTTTGCAGCACAAGCAGTGATGCTGAGGCCAGAAGCTCAAGAGACAAGCTATGGATTTCCACCTCCAATAGCCACAGTTCCAACAAAAGCCAGTCCAGGATCATCCTACCAACAGCTGCTCCAGGCTCTTCTCACAGCATTCTGCTTTCTCATGAGCAGGCGGAGCTAACACCCACCAAGAGCCAATTTGGGCAATATTAAGGATATTCACCTGAAGGACACTGTTCCCCTCCTCTGTGGGTTTCTTCTACTCTGAATCACGGTGCTGCGGTGAAGTGGAAGAGCATAAGGCAGGAAGGTAGGGAAGACCTGTTCCAACACGACAGCGTAGGGGCTGCTGCCCATCCTTGCTTGGACAGAAGGGAACAAAAACATACCTGGAGATCCAGTCACCCACCCTGGAAAACCCGTGGCTTTGGCTTGCGAAGAGGCTGGTAGGGCAGAGTGAAAGCTCTGTGCCAAAGACTTTGGTGGGGAGAAGGGTCAAGTGCTATCATCAGCCAGGGCTTCTGCAGTTCACAGTGGAGAAACGTTACCACAGCTGCTAAGGACAGTGGTGGGATGGGGCCGTAAAGCACCCCCTGTACTCTGCTATCGCAGCTTGAGCCTAAAAAGGGGACAGCAGGGAAAAAGCCTGAAGTTCAGGCTCTTCCCAGGTCCCCACATGACCTGCTCCCCACAGGCACCATGTCCTCCTGGCCCCACTGGGATGGTTTTGTCACCAGGACTGTGGAGGGAGGAGAAACGGGATTGCCTTCCTCAGACGGGAGTCCCACGCACACTGGAGCAACAAGTGCCCAGGGCCACCGAGGGAGAAGAAATCAGGTCTCACCGCTCCACCGAGGACCCGGGCAGCAAGCGTGCATCTCCGCACCCTCCTCAAAGAGCAAGCCGACATCTGCGGCGGGCCAGCTAATGAATACAAACGACCGCCCCGTGCCCCGCCGGGGGGTCTTTAACACTTCACACGTCTCAGCGACGTTGAGTAATCATCTCCCAAAGCCCGCTCGGGCAGCCCCTCCATCCCACGGCAAGCGGCGCGGAGATGAATGACTGCTGAGGAGACGCGGCATCGCAATAATTTTTCATCCGCGGCGTTGCTTAACCTTTCGTGAGCAAATCCGATTTCCCTGACACCGGCCCGGGCGCCATACCTGCATTAAGTATTGCTGGGTCAGGGAGGGGCAGCCGTGATTTATGCCTTCTCCCTGCTAATCCGATTCTGGGGTAGGCAGATATTGATGGGCGCCTGCCTTTGATCCATGGCTCTCGTGAGCCTTCATTCAATTACTGCCCCACGGAATGCAATTAGCAGGGCCGCAAAGCCACGTGGGCCTCAATCACGGCACAGGGTGAAGATGAAGGGGCTGTCACCGGGAGGAATGCCACCCGGTCCCACCTGGGGATCGGATGCGCTGCAGTGCGTTTGGAAAAACACCAAGGAAGTGTCAAGGAGGAAAGGAGAAAAGTCTTCTTCACCCCAAGCGCTCTCATCTTGCTTCTTCCCCATCGCACACCATCATTGCATGATGCGCCCAGCACCTCCACCTTCGTTGCTATCTCCCTAGAACATCCTTGCCCTCTCCTGGCACTGCGATTGCTCAGCCGTGTCACTTCCTGCACAGCCCAGTTTCACACCCCAAACCTGGTTGCTCCACCTGCTGTGTCTCCCTGCCGACATTTCTCTCGCTCTACGTAACGTTCTGTGCTCATTCCTCTTGGACTTCACCCAGTCTTCTTGCCAGGGGAGGTGCAATCCCTTCCCTGGCTGCTCCATCTCCCTCGCCCATCCTTACCGCAGGCCGTGCTATCTCTGAGCTATCTGTTCCTCTTCCTTCTCACATTTGTTTATCTGCTCTAACAACCTCCTTCACCTTGCTCTGCAGGCATGCGATGACAGCTGTCTCCATCAGCTTTCCTCCTCCACTTCTGCTTTAAACTCTTCACTCCGGCAGACTTTGTGGTGCTTCTGGTCCAGCATCCACCCACCCACTCGTTCCTTGCTCTCAGGGGTGGGAAGAAGCGCGTAGAAGATGGCCACACTCTCTCATCCACCTCACACAATCCTCCCCATCCTGCCAGAACTGGTTTTGACCCATGACAGAAGAAATCTGGCAAACCCTCCACACTGCAACATCACCATCAACAGGGATCACGGCGATGGGAACTGGGAAGAACTGCACAACCCCGATGAGCAGAGTGAAGGCAGGAGGGGGAGAGCCATCAGAGCAAAGTGCAGTCACACACCAGGCAAAGAGCCCTTCACCTCAAAAAGGCCAAGGAGAAGAAAGATCTGGATGCGATGATCACTACGTACAGCAAAGCAACCCTGTCCCAGCACTGAAAAAGGGTGGTTGGTATCTGGTGAGATGTTTCCAGTTGAGAGAGTGAAGCATCAACACCCATGTATGTGGCAGTCTTGGCAGCTCTTTGCAGGACACACCTTTTTGGTCCAGCCTCAGATGGGAACACGCACAGGAGACATGACAGTTGCTCACTCACTCCTTCATCACCCCCTCCCAGTGGGATGGGGAGGGGAATCGGGAAAGAAAAAAAGGCAAACCCCCTGGGTTGAGATAAAAAAAAAGCTTAAGAGGACAACAGAGGAAAAGAAAACAACAGAAAAACAAACCCAGAAAACACTTAAGCACATCACTCACAGCAGATCCTGGTGCCCAGCTCCCTCCTGAGCAACAGGAACCTCCCCTCAGCCCCATCCCCACTTTATACCCTGAGCATGGTGTCACATGGGATGGAGCAGCCCTTGGGCCAATTTGGGTAACCTGTCCCAACTGCTGGGTAATTGGTAACCTATCCCAGCTGTGTCCCTCAGCCACCAGTGCCACCAGCTCCAGTTCAGGTGAAGATTAACTCCATCCTACCCAGAACCAGGACAGAACATGTATGGGAAATGGCAACCAGAAAGTGGAGAGGGACAGAGACCCCAGAGCTCCTGGGCTTTGCCAGGCAGCGAAAACCCCAGCTGAGCAGAGTGATTTCTCTCTCTACACCCATCAAGAGAGACATCACTGTCGAGACATGGGACTCAAAGCGGGGGATTTAAACACGACTGACATCGACGTAACACCACAGGACCTAAGGAGATCCTCCAACACCTCCAAGAAGCAGACTCCCAAACACAAGCCCCGGTGTTTCGGGCGGTTTTCCCATGCTGGTGTGCAGGGACCTCCATCTGACTCCGTCAACCTTTGGAGCCATTGAAGAGAAGGGGGTGTCTGGGCCACCACTACCTGGTGCTCAACCAATCTGGGGGTTTGTTGGGAAGGTTTTGGCTCCTCTGCAGTCTCCTGCCTGCAGCCACCACCCGAAATCAGAGTTCAGCGATCACCCAACAAGGTTTTCTTTCTTGTTGTGTTTGCCATAGCTGTTTTCCCAAGAGTTGAATCCCAAACCCACAAGCAACCACAAGCAGGGAGGTTTTTTCCTCCTTATTTTCTTCGAGGTAGGCGAGACAAATACTTCTCAACAGATATTCCTGAGCATTTATTTCCTCCTGTCTCTGTCCCTTCTTGCCTTCACCTCGATTTACCTCTTAAGCTCCTTCCTTGATGAGATTGGCTCATGCTGCAGGAAAGCGAAGTTGTCAGATGAGCCTGTCTCCAGCCCATGGGATTCTCCTCCTTAAGGAAGCCAGCTTGAGCAGCCCCAGGAACGGAGCTGCCACGGGACAGAATAAGGGCTTGGGACTGGAAGATGCCTACATCACGGCGCCCACGTACAGGACAGTCACCAGTCTGCGTGCTCGGTACAACGGTGTCACCCAAGCAAGCAGTTGCAGAGTGGGAACTGAGTGGCAGTGTCAGCTCTGTTGGACCAGACCTAGTGGTGACGGTGACAACCAGGTTGAAGATAAGCCCACAGCTACCGTCCTTGCACAGCAAACTCTGCTCTGGGAGCTGTGTTCAGGCTGGGCAGTAAAAAAGCCTTCGCTGGGAGGGTGGTGCAGCCTTGGGACAGGCCACCAGAGAGGTGGGGGATGTCCACCCTTCAAGGTTTGGCCAGAACCATCCTGATCCAGCGTCAGCAATGGTCCTGCTTTGAGTAGGAGACTGGCCTAAGGACCTCCAGAGGTCCTGTTCCACTGAAGAGGGCAGAAGCATCTCTAGGTCCACTCATGTAAAGGCTGTGCTGGAGCTTCTCCCTCGTGGTGTCCTGTAGACCCCTCAAAGCAATACTGATGGTGACAACCCAGCTAGGCTTGCCACTTGGCCTCCATCCCTCCCGTGCGGAAGCACAAGGCAGTGAGCCGTCGCAAGGAGATGTAAAATCCCGGAGCAGAAACTCAGCACCCCCACAGAAGATGCCAAAATGAGAAACTGTTACTTTAAAGATGAGAAAAGCAAGGCATGGACAACCCAAAGGAGCAACCTGAGGGCTCAGGGCATGCTCCCGACATCTCCCCGGCGACACGGCATCAGGCCAGGGTGTGAGCGGAGGTGCGGGGCTGTGGCTCACCCCCTCGGCGGCACCGTCCCAACTTGCTCTTCTCCAGAGACGTCTGGGCATGTTCCTGGGGAGGGTTTGCTCCAGGGACTGCTCCTCGGGTGAGTGGGGCTACACCGGCACCATCCTCCAGTGCTGGGATTCCAACGTGTCCCCGGGCTGGTGCAAGGGGCTCGCTGCTCTGGCAGCCCCCTGCATGGCCTGGGGGGGGTCACAAGAAGTCCTGACCACATCTCAGCCTGGCAAGTGCTGCAGAGCATCTCCTGCTCTCCTGGCCAGGAAGATCCAAGGAGATCTCTGCACACCATCTCCCACCGGGGCCCCGCGGTGCCGGACCACATCTTGGCCCTTTGGGTGCTGCAAAGCATCTCTGGCTCTCCCGCCCGGGGCTGGGCATTCCCGGGAGCTCAGTCCTGAGCCTGGAGCATCCCATGTGCCCACAGCACCCAAAATAAACCAGGCCAAGGGGACAGGGGCCAACATTCAACTGAACCCAGCACGGAGCTGCCCCACAGGAGGAGACATCAGTCCGATCCATGGTGCTGGGTCCCAGGGTGGGCGGGGGGGCTCCATGTGTTTTCGGGGTCCCACCTGGACCTGCTGTCAGAGGTGGCACTTCCCCTTCTGTTCATGACTGCCTTCACCAGAGAGCACCTGAGATTATGCTGAGGAGGACAGATTCAATTCGGGAGGTTCCCACCTGCCTTTCACCCCCGTCTGCCCCACGTGCACATGCAAACACCCCCGGCAGAGGTTTAGTCAGGGACAAACCCTGAGGAGCACTTCTCCTCCCCACCCCACCGAATTAACACGCGGGCCTCCCTGCCCCAGGCCGTGATGGAAACCAAAAGGGACAAACGGCTTGAAAAAGGGTTTTAGAGGGATTCATGGAACACCAGCCATCCAGGGAGCCCCCCAGCCCATGAACGCACCCCAAATCCTTCCCTCCCACACCCTTCACCCGAGCCCTTCCACCAAACCTCCCCATCGCCCCTCCCCGGGGGGCAGGACCCCCAGATCCCCCTCCCAGCCTGGTGTGCTCAGCATCGCCCGGCCCCATGGATTTACGTGCTGAGATTTCCCAGTTAGACGGTTTTTAATTAGCGTTCGCCCTGTTGGTTTCGTATCACTCCAATTTCCCAACCAACGCGCCGTGCGGTACCAAGTCAAGCATTTCACAGAAACCCAAGTCTACCGCACGCGCGGTGCCAGGGCCGGGAGGTATTTGGGGAATCTAACACCCTGAAAAAAAAAAAAAAAAGGCTAACATAATCATCAAATTGCAAACCATGAAAGAAAATACGCAATGTGAGCGGGCAAAACGATTTCCTGTGGAAAGCGAGCTCCACCAACGGCCCATCATCTCTGCTCTGCCCCCCAAAGCCTTCATTCCCACTCGGGATCGCTTTCCCCATCTGCAAACCTGGGGGTCATCAATGAGAGCAGGGCAGCCACTTCTTCATCTCCAGGCTGGGGTTTAATCACACTCGTTTATGGTAGAAACCAATTAAACCAACCCCAAATTAGCCAAAACTTGGCTTTAGCTCCCAGCACGGCGGGGCGCGAGTGCCAGCGCTCCTTAACAGATCGCCCCCCGCCCCCCGCCCCGGGACAACCCCTAAATCCCTGTGTTTCAGCAGCAAATCCTTCCCGGTTGTACCTAAGGGATGTTGAATTTCACCTTTTATGGGATTTAGGATTTTTTTTTTCTTTTTTCCCGGCGAGGCGAAGGTGACGCACACAGCCACAGCGAGCCCGGGCTTATTTAAACCGGTATATGCTGTATTGTTTAATAGAAGTTACAACAGGATAAATGTACAGTGAAAATCAACATGCTAATTTCTAACGCGATTTAACCTGTAAACCATGCAGTCCATGTCTTCATCAGTCCATCTCTTTTTTTCATCAGTAGCTCTGCTAGTGAGTTTTAAGGAAAAAAAAAAATTCCCTTTAAAGTTAAACCTAATTTACTAAATTTTCCCCTTATTGTGCAACGACTTGTGCAAAAAAAGCTGTTTTCACCACATTAGTTTACAAAATCACATCCTTCTCCCCCCAAAATAATGAGAAAAGGCAATGGAAGCAGCCAGCGGACAGGGAGGGATGGGGATGGGGGCGCGGGTGTCAAAATAAAACTGGAGGGATGACCCGAGGCGGAAAGTAACTGGGTGCAAACTGGATGCCAGAAGCCCGACCCCGAGCTGCCCGCGGAGGTTTTGGAGGGGACACGGGGTCTCCAGGTACCACAGAACCAGCGGAGAGACCCCAGCAGCCCCGCGGCATCCGGGGCGGGAGATGAAGCCAGGCGGGGCGTGGGAGGGGGGGTCGGGGCTCCAAACCACTCCATGGGCCAAAAAAGCACCCAAGCCAACCCAAAATCCAAGGGAAAAGCCAAACTGAGGCGCGGCAGAGAGGTAGGAAAGAGCCAAGGGGGAAGATTTCTCCGCCTGGGGTGTGAGTCCCGGTTTGGAGGGATGCTGGAGGGACGCCTACGCAAACCTCCCTCACCTGCCACCTCCCATCGCCGCCACCTCGGGGGGGGGGGAAAGATTTCACCCTAAATCCAGCCTCAGCGCGGGACGTGCCGGGAGCCGGCGATGCCAGCGCAGCGGCCCCGGCTCCACCTCAGCCTCCGCGTTCCGCGGGGCCTCCCGGCATCTCGCGAACATTTGGGGGCCAGCACGCAACGCCCGCGGCCTTCTGCCCCAAAGATCCACCGCGGAGCGGCACGGAGGCCGCCAGTTTTTAAGAAAACCGAACCGAAGCAGCCCCTCGGACGCAGCAGCGGCCAGCTTCTCTGCCCCATCCCCATCCGAGCGTGGAGCCGCGGTTGGATGTAGAACAAAGTGCAAAATCGCTAAGAGCATCTGACTTGAACTCCAGCCCTAGGAATATTAAAAAAAAGAAAAAGAAAACGAAAACCAGAAAAATCTCCTCCTCTCTCCCAGGCACGCGCTGATGTCTAACGGTCTGGGCTGCGAGTTAGCGCATTAAACCTTCTATAAAATGATTCCCAGCCCCTTGGCTGCCTGCACAACCCCTGAAGATTACAAAGATAAGATGTGCAGACGCTTCTCCGGAAGCCAAACTTGTCTTTTTTCTTATTTTTTTTTTTTCCCCACTGATGCTGAAATATGTTGGCTGGGTCAGGGAAAAGAGGGGGGATAACCTCAACTTTTCTACAGCCACCGCTCAAAAAAAACCCCAAAACCTAAGGAAGATTGAAGGTATGTACACGGAGGTGTTAATAGCAGCATTATTTGGTTTGGGGGTTGCAAATCTTCGATCCCAGAGGGTTCTGCCCCCGTTTCCCACCCCTCCCTGGTAAATTTATAACAACCACCTTTCCCTCGTAAGCAATACCAGCCGGATCGGAGGATACTGGTCGTTAGTAAGAGATTAAGAGGGAACTGGAAACGTCTTCCAGGGCTTTTTAAGCAATCTGTTTAAAAGATTAATTTTATTTTGAAGGGATGGAACTGCATCTCTCGGAACAAAAAGTTAATTAGGACCAGAGCACCAAAAATGCTGTTTTTCATCCCGGTCTGCGACTTGCGGTTAGGCGCTTGACCTCCCGAAATCAGAAACTCGCTGGATCTCTCCCTTGGCCGAGTTTGACTTTCCCAGCAGCGAGTCCTGAGCGCCAGAAGCTGGTTTGCAGGATCCCCATCCCAGCTTCTCCTTAAAGGAGCGAGGAAATCCAGCCTGGGCAGGCACAGCAACGCCGAGTGGCTCCTCTTCTAACTAAAACTTGGTGGAGACGGGAAACAGAGCCCAGATGTGGGACTGGGAAGGCTGGGAGCCGGCTGGAGCATCTGACAGAAGGTTCTCACCCCAAGACCCAGCTGCTTTGGGGTTTTTAGGCAGGCACCCCTTGCACAATGCAATGTAGGGGGAAAAAAATGGAGTTTCGAGGCTGTGCCGGGAGCCGGATGATTTTTTCCGCTCGCACCAATGGCAGCACCAAGCCCCTTCCTCGCGTCAGGGGGACCGGAGGTGATGCTGCCCGTTCCTCCTCTCCCTTCATCCCGCACCTAGCACGGAGGAGAGGAAATCCATCCTGGCTGCAAAGCGCTGCCCTGCCTGGCAGCAAAGCCAGCGGCTGACAAAAGTGATTAAAAATTGGGTTTGACAGTCTATCCTCCCGTTAATAAAAACTGGAAATGCCGGAGCGCCTTATCGGTCATGCTCGCTGATGCTCGGTGACGCTGCTGCCAGCGTCTGTAGCAGCTCGGTTCTGAAGGATTTTAAAGTGCTTGTTACTGTTTAATGGCCCTCAACTGAAGCGCCCTGCGGATTGAAGCTTCCCCAGTTACCGTCACCAGCTGGGTTTTTCTGTTTCCATCTCCATCCTCGGCGTAGGAGCTCAGGTCTGATGCTTGGACTGGCCGATCCCACCTGCTTCAGGCTCCTGTCCCCACATCTCTCCTGCGGTGGCACTGCCAAGGGATGGGGAGGAGGAATAAAAGCGCCCCATAGTCCTGTGGCTGGAGGGCTGAGGGCTGAGTTCATTGTCACTTGTCCCTCTGAAAGCCTTTGCTCGGTCGTACGTAGACGTATCTACGAAGATGATCCTTTTCTAACACCAATTTTCATTCAGCTGCTTCGTTTTTCCTCCGTCCTTCTTACAAGCGCTTCAAAGATGCGTTAAGAAGGAAGTACCCTCTGATCCCCCTCCAAAACCATAAAGCCAAGTTGGGTTCTTTTCTCTTATTAATTCCAAGAATCCACTGGTCCTCGCGGCTGGAGACCGCTGGGATGGGATGACAGCCCCAGAAGGTTGCTGCTGACAACATGCCTACTCACTTTCAGGGTTAAGCAACATGTACCCTTCTCAAAAACAAAACGAGTACTGCTGAGGGACAAGGAGGGGAGATAAAGCACCACCCCCCTTTGTGCATCCAGAGCTTCAGCGTCGGAAGAGCTCTCCAGGCAAGAAAAACACAGAGGAAAAAGTGCACGAGGGTCAGGGACTGAAAGTGCTGCTGCCCTTCTGCCAACGCCACGCGGTGACGGTCGAAGAGGTTGAGCTCTGAGAGGGGAAGGAGAAGGAACCTCGCTCAGTGCGTCAGCGGAGCACCCCTCCGCTTCCAGAACCGGTCTGGGGGCTCAGCACTCACCGCCTTCAAACGAGGGTAGGAAACGGGCCCGGGCGGCGGCCCTGCTGAAGCAGCACTTGCAGGGCTGTAGGATCCAGAAGGAAGATGCAAATTCCCTTTAAGAGCAGGGTTTGGGAGGTGGGGAACGGGCTGGACAAGCTTTCACCTGCACTCACCGGAGTCAAACGGAAAGGAGAAGATAAAGGGCGAAAGTCCCCTCTCTCCTAACCCGAACCCTGGGGTTCAAGCCCTGTTGGTAGCGGTACCGCCCTCCAAAGCTGCCTGGATCTGAGCAGAGGATGTCCAGCCCTCAGAGCAGAGAGGGGAATTTTGTCCGTAGGCACTTCTGAGCAATGCTGCTCCACGGGGTATCTCCCACTGCCTCCGCCCCGGGGCCGCCCGGGTTTCCTCCTCACCGGCCTGGCAGGGCTGCTCCTGGCTTGCAGGACTCTATCCCATCGCACCGTGCCAGGAGAGTGAAGACAGGACACCAGCATGGAAAAGAGGTGCAGTGAGAGGGAAAAAAAACCCCAAAATCCTGAACAGAGTGCCCTGGACAGCGGGAGAGCCTTTGCACCGTCCCTGCTGAGCATCCCTCCTCTCCTGCCGCCCAATCACGCTGGACACCAGCAGCAGCATCCCACCCCAGGACACCCTGCCAGACGATCTCCCGCTTCTCCCTTTCCAAATCTAACGAACGTGACAGCTCCCAGCACCCTTCTACATTCAGGTCCCCGAGGTGGAGCTCAGGGCGCAGCGACGTTGGTTACAGACGCGCCGGAAAGGATCGCAGCTCTGGCGATCGGCAGCCTGTGGTGGCAAGCAGCCCTTCCAGGAAAAAGAGGAGAGGAGTTGGGAAATGAGTTTGCCTCTTTTCCTACCGAAATTCAGTGTGGAAGCTGGCAAGACACGCTAAGGGGTGACCCTCTCTCTAAACGTGCGCATTTTTTACCGGAGCCCGAAAGAACCTGAAAGCACGGCTCCTCCCCGCACGTTTTGTTTTCATAGCTAACACAAGGAAGTCAGACCACTTCTTTCAATTTGGCTTAGATAAAAAAAAAAAAACAAAACCAATAGTCTGGGTGTGAACTTCTCTCTCAAGCTTCAGGATTTACCGTCACTTTACAAACCCCTGAAAATAGGAGTTTACACCGGAGACCGCCCCCACGAGCAGTGCCGCCTGTCTTCCCCGGGATTGTTTAACAAGGAACATTTTCTCATCAGGGTGGGTTTCATGAACGCTATACAGGTGAATAAAAAAATACATATATATATTCTCTTTGAACAAGTATCCCAAGTCCGGGCGTGCGGAAGGCTGCGGCGCGGGGAGCGGCGCGGGCGGGAGGTCCCGAGTCCCTCATGCGTGATGGCTGTTGATCAGGCCGCGGAGCTGCTTGGCCACGGCGTCTATCAGCTTCTGCTTGTCCCTCTCGTTTTTCCGAAACTGGGCAAAAACGTTGTTTTTTCTACTCGTGTCTCTCATCCTGCGCAGAGCAGAAACAGGTTATGGCACAGGTATCGCCGCTCAAGGCCGCACCCGAGCCCCGCGAGGGAGTGGCGTGGAAAGCGCGCGTATTCGGGCTCTGAGAGAGGGGGTGACTGCATCTAAAGGCTCTACCACAATTTTTATCATGGATTTGCGTAAAGATAGGGATACTGAGCCAGGTGCAGGCTTTACACGGTTTTAATTTTCACTTTAAACCCCACAAATCCCAATCACTGTCACCGGGGGGTCTGTCCCTGAGGTCGAAATGCATGAACCCCTCCAGCCCCTCGACGTCCCCTTTCGACAGCTTTCGCTGCGTCCCCGTGTCACCTCCCGAACTGGTAAACACAACGCCGAAATGTTAGGAGGAAATTTAAAAATTAGCATCGAATTCACAGCGTTAAGGCTTCCTGTTTGAAATGGCACGTCGCATGCACCTCGTGCGGCAGCCGGAAAGGATCGGAGTTGTGCACTTAAAATATTAAACGATATTATATAATAGAATTTATATCAAAGGAGGGAACCCAGCACTGGTTTCCCCCATTTAAACATCTTCTCGAGATTTGTATTTTTTAAAAATTTCATTTAACACATGAAACAGCACACGGTCTCCAGGAGGTTTCCAAAAAGCAGGAGACGAGAAGAGCGCGTGGTGGGGTGGGACCTGAAGGCGAAGCCGGTCCAGCTCCGTCCCTCTCCGCCGTGCAAAGCCGGGGCTGCATGCACGCTCGCATTCGCCGACGGGTATTTTTTTGGGGAGGGAAGCCAGGTCTCGTTGCGTGGTCCAAGCGTGAGCTTTACGCAGGCAGGGGATGTGCTGGGAAGGGAAACCACCCCAGAAGGGTCACCCAACCCTCCAACAGCTCCTGATGGCATCAGCCCCAACATCCAACCACCGGCTCTCAGCCGGCACTGCTCTTTCGTAATCCCCCAATTTGTAAATGATTTTCTCAGTAAATCAGTTCTGGCAGAGGCTGGTGGTTTTGGATGAGTCACATAAGCCTGGTTTCGGCTTTGGGGATCTCAACGAGGCGTTAAAGTGACCAGGACACAGCGCTGAGAGTTCCTGGGAAGATGGCACCTCATCAGACCAGGGGGTTTCCAAGTCAACGCAGCGCAAATCAAACCTCTTGAAACTTATTTAACCGATTAAAAAAAAAAAAAATCTAAGGTTTTTCATGCTTTCTAAAAAGAGCCAAAGGGAATCTGAAATGTTCCCAAAAACATTCAGCTTGGAACTGGAAACAAGGATAACAACTTTATCCCAAAGGCTAATTCGCTAAAGTTATAAGTGCCCAAAGACACGGGATTACAACCGAGCTGCTTTCCCAACAGTAACAAGATAGCTTGGAGCACTTTCATTCAGCAAAATAAGTATATTTTTTTTTTTCCATTTTTTCCAACCAAAGCAGGCTGCCAGCTGCTCCGCCGCAAGAACCAGGGAGCGATCGCGCCGACGGGAAGCGGCCTTTTCAAGGTGCACATGTTAGAGGTGTCCCCGAATCGTGAATTTTGGAAACAACCCTCCTCCTGCGGCACACCTCTGCCAGCGCCGTAGGGCTCCAGTGGGTCTCAAAGTGCTTTCCCAGGAGGGCTGAGAGCTCTCTTCCTATTTTGCAGGCTACGCAGGGACATCCACCCGGCGCTGCACTCATCCCGCTCCATCCCTGCCTGCTGCAGCCGTCCCCGGGCAGCGCGTGGGGAATTTACAGCAGAGCACCACAGAATCACAGAATTATGGAATGGTTTGGGTGGGAAGGGACCTTTAAAGCCCACCCAGTCCAACCCCCCCTGCAAGGAGCAGGGACATCTCCAACCAGATCAGGTTGCTCAGAGCCCCGGCCAACCTGGCCTGGAATGTTTCCAGGGATGGGGCATCCACCGCCTCTCTGGGCAACCTGGGACAGTGTCCCACAACCCTGTGTTAAAAAATGTTTCCTAATATCTAATCTCTCTGTTTTGAAACCATCTCCCCTCGTCTTGTCGCAACAGGCCCTGCCGAAGAGTTTAATCCTCAGAGCAATCCTCTGCCCTCAGAGCAATCTCATCCCGGGCATCCATGGAGCCATCTCTGTGGGACCTGTTCAGCTCCACCAAATGTTTCTGGAGGAACGCACGTTGGATGCAAGAAAACCTTTGCGTGCGTTTGAGTGATGAGAAAGGAGTTGCGTGGGTAAAGCTGCCAGATCAGGATGGAAAAGCAGTCAGAGCCCCGACCCCGTAACAAGCCCGTGGAGGTGGATCTGGTGAAGCGGGGACGAGCGTCTGAGGGGGACGGGAGCCGCTGGTATCTCCAGACATCGTGTGAAGGGAGAGGCACTAAGCTATTAGAGTGTGGTTAATGAGTTAAGTTGCCTACAGGACACAAAATCCTGCAGAATTTGGGTTACGCAGCACGGGGAGCGGCTGAGCTTGCTCAAGGAGACCATTGCTGGCTCCGGTCCTGCCGTCGCAGCTCCGTGGACGGACAGTGAGCTGAGTCAGACGTCCAGCAACGCCATCCCGCTCCTTTTCCAGCCTTTGGCTACGGGAAGCACCCAGGGTCTGACCAAGCGGTGTGTCCAGACACCAAGAATTTCAGCTTCGAAAGAGGGAGGCAGGGCTTTTGAGCGGCTCGGCGGCTCTTCGGAGGAGCCATACTTTTATTTCTTTAAGCCTGTGCCCGCAAGAGCCCTGGGACAACCGAGCCCGGATTTGTAACATGGTCCCAAGAATCCAAACGTAAGAGGAAGGGAAAGAGAGAGCTCAGCGCCGTCCCCACCCCTGTAAACAAACACCACCCTCAACAGAGCCAAGCTTTGTTTAAATTAATCTATAAGGGGAAAAAAGCAAGAGAGTAAAAGCTCCTCTTTTAGCTCTAATTAGTGCATTTGAGACGATAAAGTTACCGGAGGGAACCGTTCCAAAGACAGCTTGCATTTAGATCATTTAGTGCTCCATTTAAATCAAACAATAAAGTCACCACGAGGTGAGGGTAAAAGCCCAAGCAAGCAGCATACTTACACTCGCGATATCCTAGGAGAGATGGGTGATTAGGAAAAGAGATAACGGGGAAAACAGGTTACAAAACAAACCGGCGGATCAGGATTTCACGTCGCCTGCCTACGGAGAGGTTGCTGGGAGGCGGGCTCGGAGCGAGGAGGGGAGCGACGTGCCTGAAGCTACGGCCAGGTCAGCGCAGAGCCTCGGGGGAGCTGGAGCGGGTGGGTGAGGCATGGAGATTCCCAAAGGGCCTGAAGCCCCAGCAGGGAGAGGGCAGGGCCTGCTTGAGCATCCCGGTGATGCCACGCCATGAAGATGTGGGAGACAGAATCATAGAATCACAGATTGGTTTGGGTTGGAAGGAGCTTTAAAGCCCACCCAGTCCAACCCCCCTGCCAGGAGCAGGGACATCTCCAACCAGATCAGGTTGCTCAGAGCCCCGGCCAACCTGGCCTGGAATGTTTCCAGGGATGGGGCATCCACCGCCTCTCTGGGCAACCTGGGCCAGTGCTCTACAACCCTCTTGTAATTTTTTTTTATTATTTATCATTTTGGCATCATTATTACTTCTCTGTCAGATCAGCTGGAAGACCAGCTGTGAGGTCTGACGGCAGCAAAAGGGCAGGAGCAGGGCTGACTCTCCCAGTGAGAGCCTGGAGGTCTACCAAAGAAAGGGTCATCTGGGCCACCTCCTACCACGAGCAGTATGGTGGCACTTCTCTCCCACGTGCTAGAGGGGTTACAAGCAAAGCAAATCTCACTCTTTGGGTCTGCGAAAAGCTCATAGGCTTTCCCTCCTTGCTGTTGGTTTGTAGGACTGGCAGAACCCTCAGGAGGGTTCCCAATGCCCCGTAGAGGCCACGCGGCACTCATCCGGTGCGTCCCGGCACTGCCCCTGGTTCTTTGAACTATGGACTTCAAAGAGCCTCAGCTTCAGCCTTATCAAAGAGCCTTACTGAGGGCAAGCCCTGGAGCACACAGCCACCTAAAGACACTGTCCCTGTCCCATAGCTGGGCTTGTAGCACTTGATCCTCTCTGGGGATCCAACGGAAGAGAAGGAGAAGGAGAAGGAGAAGGAGAAGGAGAAGGAGAAGGAGAAGGAGAAGGAGAAGGAGAAGGAGAAGGAGGAGAAGGAGAAGGAGAAGGAGAAGGAGAAGGAGAAGGAGAAGGAGGAAAGAGAAGGAGGAGAAGGGAAGAGAAGATTTTCAGTTGGAAGGCTCCTACAATGATCATCGAGTCCGACTGCCTGACCGTTACACATGCCTGCAGGCTAGCAAATTTTAAACTATTTTAGGGGCTTGAGATACACAACACTGGAATTCTGTTGTGAGACAAGGCAAATCCTGCTTGAGAGTGAAGCAGAAGACAGATCCTCAGTCAAGTCAACGCATGTTAAATGTTAGAATTTAGAAATTTGGAAATTTAGAATTCAGGTTAGCGGGATAAAATGGGATTTTTCTATTTGAGCTACCACCGTCCACCTGGCGCTGAAATCTTTGCTCACCGGATCACGAGCAGCCTTCTGCTCCCCAGACCACTCCGTCCCAGCACCACCCGTGATGGAATGAGCTGCTAAAACACGCGCTCGCCCGAAGAGAGACGGGGGTGAAAACTATCCCGGGGATCCGCACCCACACTCACTTCTCCAGCAGGATGAGCGCTGTCGTCGGGTTCACGCGCAGATACTTGCACGTGGGTTGCCCGTAGTCAGCCAAATACGTCGACCAGTCCCACTGGATGAACAGATCCAAGAGCTGCAGCAGCCACGGGAGAGAAAAAATAAAACAGAAAGAGAAGATTGGAAAAAGCCGGCGAGCGAGCAGGTGGTTTATCTGAAAGCTGGCAAAGATCCTGGGCAGGTGGTGCTAACCACAAAAAATGGTTTGCAGTCTTTATTAATTTATTTCATATCATTCTGCTAATATTTAATTATTAAGCTATTTATATTTCATTATTAATTTATGAACATTTGATATTCATTTGTGTACGGTTATATTCATGTAGCCACGGTACACTCCTGTGACGTTATCTCTGTTTTTGGGGTGAATCAGAGGTACAGGGACTTCTGTCCCCACATAACCCCTGGCATCGTTTGAACCACACCACAAGGTTTTCTCATCACGCTTGCTCCATCTCAACATCTTCTGAGTGCTTTGTAACCACTCCAATGACGGGAGCTCCCCGGGGAGGTGTGGGACCCATCCAGGAGCTCAGGGGTTTATCCTGGGTGAACGCAGCTACCGGAGGAGACTGGGAGTCCAGGTGGTTTCCAGACATTTGTAAGAGAAACCGCCAGCCCCCGGCAGCAGGGGAAGGAAAAAACAGATTAGCTCAAGTCGTCTGTGACAGTCTCTGACCCCCAAAATTTCCACCTGAAGCCCTCCAGCTCCGCAAATGACCCCTTCGGTGCCCCATCCCTCCCAGGCGATTTGGTTGAGGGATGAGCAAACCACAGCCCAAGTTTCCTACGTGCCTTCTTCCACCCCACATTCTGCATCCTTATTTCCCTTAAATCCCAGATGGGAGCTCCCACGTCTTTCCCACACAAGGATCTCCTCGCCCCTAAGAGGACTTGCCTCTTCACCCACCCACGAGAGCACAGCTGAGGACGGATGAGATGCGGCCTTCATCTCCATTATCTGAAACAGATTAATTAAGAGCAGCTTAGTTCTCCCCCCCAACTTTCTGCCCTGGAAAGCTGCTGTGACTGCTCTATTGCGGGACAGGCTGCCAAGCGCACGGACGTCTTCATCGCTTGCGTCTGCGCTTCCCGGCGCCCACCACTGAAGCCTGGAGAAGAAGGACCATCCGGCGGCCAAGCAAGGACCATAGAGGGCTCATTGTCTCCACGTCTCCATGGTTTTCCTGGAGACTCCGGCACTGTTTAACAACACATCTCGCCCCGCCAAGAAGGGGATTTGGCTCCTCCGAGACCTCAAGGTTCAAAACAAAAATGTGCAACAAGATTCTTTTTGACTATGTAGGTCAGGGCAAAGAAAACAAGCCGTCGGGAACAATCCCCCGGGCTGGCGGGGGGGACGGATTAGCCGGGACCTAAGAGGGCTTTTCCAGCCCGCGGTCCCGCGCGGCTTTGTACGGTGGGCCCATTGTGTTAACTACAAACCCGAGCTGAACATCATCAGCAGGAGTTTTGTTTTTTTTTTTTCCAAAGGGTACCTTCAAGAGACAACCTTAACCATGATTTCACAGGCTCTTTTCATAGGGCACAGCAGGGCCAAAACTCTTCTGCCGGGGTCGCCGGCTGCTGCGGGAAGCTGCGCGGTTGTACAGGCTAAATCGGATCCCCCCAGCGCACCCGAGTCCTCTTGCTGGTGGCCCCGGGGAGGGCCGAACGTGCCTCTGGCAAACCACAAACAGAGCAGCACGAGTTATCGCCAGAGAAAACACACAGCTGGCCCATCGAGGGGCCGGTAGTGGAAATAAAGGCCAGGAGAAAGGGAAAAAAGCACAAAAATGAAACAGCAAAGATTAGAAGTGGGTTAGGAGAAGATGAAATAAAAAGTGTGGGGAGGTGTTACGAGCAGGAGGCTGGAGGGGACAGCAAAGGTTTGGTGCACAGCCCTTGGCCCAACGGCCATCCCTGTCCCACAGCTTTGTGTCAACTCTACCACAACTCGGTTCAACTCAACCAGGTTGAAGGAACGCAGCTTTCCCACGTGCGGCTGCCAGGCTGCTGGGCTTGGCCGGCGTTGAAGGTGCAACACCACATCTTCCTTGTGCTGGCATCGGCCTGAACGGATGGTCAGGGTAAGTTATTCTATGGATCTGTTTTAACACGGACCAGTTGGAGAGGGTCCAGAGGAGGCCACGCAGATGCTGAGAGGGCTGGAGCAGCTCTGCTGTGAGGCCAGGCTGGGAGAGCTGGGGCTGTTCAGCCTGGAGAAGAGGAGGCTCCAGGAAGACCTTAGAGCGGCCTTCCAGGTGCTTAAAACAAAGATGGAGAGAGGCTTTTCACTTCTTGTGTAGTGACACGACAAGGGGGATGGTTTTAAACAGAAAGGACAGGTTTAGATTGGAAATAAGGAAGAAATAGACTGGATATCCGGAAACACTTCTTTACTGGAAGAGCGGTCAGGCGCTGGAACAGGCTGCCCAGGGCAGTGGTGGAGTCACCATCCCTGGAGGTGTTCAAAGAACGTGTAGATGTTGCACTGCAGGACATGGTTTATTTGGCATGGTGGTGTTGGGTTGACGGTTGGACGTGATGATCTTGGAGGTCTTCTTTACTGAAAGAGCGGTCAAGCACTGGAACGGGCTGCCCAGGCAAGTGGTGGAGTCACCATCCCTGGAGGGATTCAAAAGACACGTAGACGTGGCACTTAGGGACATGGATCAGCAGTGGACTTGGCAGTGTTGGGTTAATGGTTGAACTTTATGATCTGAAGGATCTTTTCCAACCTTAAAGATTCTACGATTCTAAGGAAGTCCCAACCTAAACGCAGCCCCACTCCGGGCTGGACCTTCCCTGAGTGCAGGGAGAGCCGGACTCCCCCCGGCCGGCTCACGACAGTGACGGATAGCTTGTGTATTTTACAGCTGTTTGCCCACATCCATCTTGTCGGCGAGGCAGGTCTGCGGATAGCCAGGGCCAGCACCTTTGGCCTCGGCTGCCGCGCGGCGCAGGGCATCGCCGGCGCTCGCGGGGCTCTGCCGCGGGTCGTGCTCCGGAGGAGAGAGGTCTTGCAGGAGGAAGCCTGACAGCTCAGGGCAAGCCGTCTCGAAACGATTTATCTGTCACATAAATGTGGTTTTATTGGTTTTACTGTTTAAACTTTTCACCTCTGCTGCTAAATCTGAACGACAGAGGGAGGAAAAAAAAAAAAAAGGAAAGGAAAAACCCGTCTGCGCAGCGGCGCTGGGCTGCGGCGGGCCTGCCGGGGGAGATTCCAAATAAAATATGCAAATACTATTAATTCTTCAAACCAGCATCTCCTTTTCAAGGCTATAAATCAAACTTGACAGCACATACACCGAGGGGAAAGGAAAAGAGGAGAGGGGGGAAAAAAAAAAGAGGCGCTTTTACCACAGCGATATGAAAGCGGAATGAGCTGAGGAGGCCACAGACGTGCTGCGTGCGCAGAGCAGGGCCGCGAACCTGCAGCCTCCCGCCGCACGAGAGGCATCTTTGCTGCAAAAGTGGAGAGGGTCACCTATACTCTTACTGAAACGGTGATTTGAGAGAGGGCAACCCTGGAAAGAATGAAACTGGGACCAGCCCTGCTCCAGCCGCCCCTTGGCACGGGCCAAGAATCACTTTCGCCCCATTTCCCTCAGTTCCACCTCAAAAAACACTTCCTTCTCGCTCCCCTTGCAATCCACCATCTCAAACTCTTCAAAATGTTATTTTTTTTTCAAAGCAAAGCCATATCCATTCTATGATTCTATGATATCAAGTCCAGGGAAAGGATGGTTGCAATCTAATCGCACGCTGGTGGCAAAGGAAACGGGGCCATCGCGATGACTTTTGCAAGCATCTCCCTCCAGATGCCAAGCGAGGCGGGACAGTATGTTCTGTCTGACACGAGACAACGTGAATCTGGATGAAATTCAGAAACAACGTAATGTGAATCCAAACCAGTTTGCAAGCTCTGCCGGCCCCCCAGGACAAGAGCAAAGGAAGCGCCAGCGTTTGCACGCTTGCAGCAGCGTCACAGCGGGCTCTGCGCAACCTGGGAGGTGACGCGCAGTGGCTAGAGATAAAGAAGATGGCAGGAAAGGGAGCCTCATGTTTTCTGAGATGAAAATAAACCCATGCAAAACCCCCTTTTCCTGTCTCAGAGAAGTTGCAGGGACAACTCTAGATACGGGGTCCTCTCGGCCCCCAGGACCTCTCCTGTCCTCCTCAAGCCTAAGAGATGATGGTCAAGTGTTATTGCAGGACAGATGAAAATTCCTGAACTCCCCAACTTCATGCAACATCTGACTCTTCTTTTTGTCTCTTTTCCCTCTTCTGAACTGATGCAGTGCCACTCTGAGCACCCACGAACGGGGATTTGCATCCAAATGCTTTGGCCTGCAGGAAACTTGAGACACACCAAACGCTCTGGGCTCATGGACAAGCCTACTAGAAGAGGAGTGTGACCGTCCCCTTTCAGCAGAGAGAAGAGCTTCCCAGGACAGAAAAGCTTCCCAGGACAGACGGACACGATGCTCCATCCACTGAAGCGGGAAGCAAAAGTTGTCTGAATTAAAAGCAAAGAGCAACTGTCCCAAAAGCAGAGCTGCTCCAAGGCAGGAGGGCAGCCTGCAGTCCAGCCACAAACGGAACCACCAGCAAGGAAACCTTTTGGTCTTTTCAGTCCTTGCCAAAGGGATTCAGCTGCATGAGAGACGTACATTTTGGTCCTGCTAAAGTCAAAAGAGTCGTCAGCACCTCTGCACTTGTGTTTAGGTCTCCCCCCATGCCTCAGCCCTTCTGCATTTTAATATCCTGACTTTTGGGGGCCGAAATCCCAACTGAGTCATCACCAGAGGCAATCTGGTGCAAGAGGCTCATGGCTACGCAGTAACCAGACGGTGAAAGGAGAAACTACCTCATTCTGAAGACTCTCAAGGTCTAGGTCTCCTCTTCCTGGAGAAGCAAAGGCTCAAGGAGAACCTCATCACAGTATTCCAGTACTTAAAGGGTGGCTAGAAGGAGGATGAAGGCTCCCATTTCACAAGGAGCCACATGGAGAAGACAGAGGGTAATGTCTCCAAGTTGCACCGGGAGAGGTTTCATCTCAACATAAGAAATAAATTTCTTACAGTAAGAACTACTGTTCACTGGAAGAACTTCTCTGTGGATGTGGAAGAGTCCCCATTGCTGGAGGTTTTCAAGATGCGATTGGACAGGTTGCTAGATCACCTCATCTACGCTTCTTTTGCCACAAAAGGTTGACCAGATGATCTTTCAAGGTCCCTTCGAAGCTGGGCTGTTCTATGGTTCTGTGATTCTGTCCCAGAAACAAACATCCCTTCCCCTCTTCTCCACTGCCATGTTTGCTCCCAGTGACAAGAGAGGGCATCAAGAGGGCTTGAAAAGGACTTTCCTCTGCCAACATCATCAGAGTAGATCCAACAGCAATGAGACATTGCGAGGGCTGGTGGGAAACATCTAATGAAGAACTAAACCTTCCCTTTGCTACAAGTCCAAATTAGGGAATTCTTATGTCCCTGCAGCTTTTAATCACCCTCGTAGTTCTTTTTCCTCCAAGGACATGTACAGCAGGAGAAAGACTCTTCTCTACTAGAAGTTGTTGACTTTCTGTGGTGCTCAGGGACCACATGTTGGAGCTGGCCGGAGCCAGGCTGCAAGGTGTAACTGCCTGACATGCCTTCTACAAAGCGCCAACCGCTATTAAAAAAAACCCAAAACAAACACCATCAGCACGCGTGCACGCACACCGAAGGATGAAAAGGGAAAGACGACTCAGGACCATTAGCTGGCAAATCTTCCAACCTGTTTCAACAAATTTAAACGCAATTATCCTGGATTTCTCACCTCCAACTGAGCTACGGGAATTAGAGTTAACTTGCTGCATCTTAAAGCAGGAGACAGTCAGGCGTCCGGAGGAGCCCAGCCTGGGTCTAGACAGTGCCAACAGCTGGAGCGTGAGATCTTCCTTGCGGTGGAGGAGGTTCAGATGGACACAGAAGGGACAGCTATGCCACAGGGTTCCAGTCAGGCTTTCACGACGAGCATCGCGTCCCCTGGATGGCAGCGTGCCGAGAAGCGTTCATTAAGTAGGGTTTGGGGGTTTCCCAGCCGGAGGCAGCACTTCTGCCCTGAAACCTGCTGAGGGTCATGCTCATGAGCAACCACTCTTGCTTTCTAGGGGCAGAAAGAGGGAATATTTTCAGGAACAAGCTGAATCCAACTCTAAAAAGCTCTATTATCCCTTTTCATCCTTATAGCTTTTAAGTCTGACGCTCCTCTTCCTTAGTCTTTGTTGCAGACAGCACCCACAATGAACAGCCTTTGACCCGACACCTTCTACAAACCAGTCGTGCTTCAGTTTGCGAGAAATCACACCATTAGCTTACAAGCCTACCGAGATCTTTTCTTTAAGAAGCTCATTTTGCTGATTTAACACCACAGCTCCTTTGATAAAGGTGACAACAAGAGGCTGAGAGGAAGGCAGCACTTGGAAGAGGAAGTCCTACCATGGTCCCACCTAAACCCACCTGGACAAGCCGCTTCCAGCAGGACCAGAAAACACCCAGATAAGACCTAGTCCTACTGGGTACCTCCATAAAATCACAAGAAACTACTGAACTCAAGCCAGTGCCAACTCCCAGTTTGCCCACAAGCCATCCCCACCACTGGTTGAGCAGCCCCTACCGCCAGCCAGCGGGTAATGGTTACGGAGCACAAAAGCTCGAAGAGGTTCCAACATCAGCAGCCACAGACAAGTACATTCAAAATAATTTATTTTGGTGAGGTTTCAATTATGCCTCGTGGGAAAGCAATACTGAAAGAGAAAGAAATCCTCCAACCCATGGGGAGACGCAGGTTTGGACAATAGCATTTCTCAGAAGAAAAGGCACCAGGAATTGGAACATGATGTTTGTTCGTTTCCTTGTGAAAGACATGGAGAGTACAATCACGGCCTAAACGAAAGCAGGAGCAGATCCGTTACTGATTCCACGGGAAACTGAGATTTTCTCTGCGTACTGTGCGTACTTGGCGTGAGGGGGTGGACAGCACCCACAGTAACCTGATGTTGCACAAGCCAACGCGATGCGCGAGCCAAGGGATCAACGCACACGGAGCTCAGGGAAGGTCAACCTTACTTTAGGTGCTTACTAGACCTGCCTGCAAGAGAGAGATGGACTTCTAGGAATTCAAGTAGATCAGAGTGCTGTCCAGCCTGCTTGGACCTCTCTGTAAGGCGCAATAACCCTCTGCTCAAGTGACTCCTCCAGGACTCCTGGACAGATGTCCCACCTCGGGCTGTCCTTTCTCCTAAACACTCACGCTGGAGGGAGGACAACCTATTTCCAAGGCCCTCATCTCATATTTCAAGTTAAGGCAGCAATTTTATCTTTCCTTTTTTTCCCCTCTTTACTTATATCTGTGAAAGGGAAACAGTTCCTGGAAAATACGAGAAGAATCTGGAAAGATTTATGGTAGATGGGAAAGCACGTGACGGAGAAAGGCTTGAGACCAACACAGCCCTACCTGTCCAGTCTGGATCATTTTCAGATCCGTATTATTGCCTTTATAGGTTTTTTTATTTCTTTCAGGGGAAGGTCTCCAGAAAGCTTTTGGCCTGCCCTGTGTGCAGCGGAAGGTCTCCTAGTTTTCCATCTGCAAATGTTCATTGCTTATCAGGAGGAAAACCTCAGGCTTTCCACCTGCTTCCAAGTAACGCTGTAATTACACAGATTGACTTTTCAACTGTTTCAGAAGGTATCTATCCCAAAGATCTCATTAAAATCATAACAAACAGAATTTCACCTGAAAAATATTGTGTTTCTCATTGTAGGTCACGTCCGCACTCATGGCCAAAAAACTCCCTTCTGGGTTAGATATGGCTTTGAGGAATCCACCTTCTCCTCCCAGCCTGCGACACGAAACCACATGAAGGAGCCACGAAAAGTTCTCAGGCTTCAGGAGAAGCAATGCAAAGCAACCCAAGAGAGAAGGGCGGGGGACGTCGTGTTACGGCGACGGTCTCAAAGACGTCTGGAAAGTCCCTACGGGCTTCGTTCACGCTCCTCCTGACTTTGATGGTGCAGGATCACGGCTTTAGTCATTCACTGGAGGCTTGCCCGCAGGGAAGGCTAAACTGAATTCTAGGGAAATCCCACGTTCCTCCGACCATTGCAAAGCACTGTGCAATGCTGCTTGAAAAAAAAACAAAACCCAAGGCATGAAAATTATTTGGTACAAAATCACAAGGATTTCAACGTTTCGGAATAAACTCTGTTGGTTTTAGAGATAATCGCCCAGCCAGGGGATTTTATGAATGGCCAAAAGAACAAAAGGAAACTCTGCCCTGCTGGATTTATTAGCCAATTTGCACTCATAAAACATAATTATTTAGACTCATCAAATTCTCCACGCAGGTTCACAAGTTTGCATGGTGCTTTCCGCCCAGCGAAGACGACCCGCTTCCTTCCCTCCAGATCCTACAATCTGCGGGAGACAAAGAGACAATACTGGGCCGCGGCCAAAAGAAATGAAAGAGCCTCGGAAGACCGTTCTCCAGGGACCGCTATTGAATAACACTTTGCGTTTCCATTTCGCCGTCACAAAGGGGGATTCATTCCCCAAGCAAGATGTCTCCTTTAGAAGCATCCCCCCGGCAGCCTCTCCGCCTCGGATCTTTGGTGGGCATGGCAGGAAGGTGCGTCCATCGCTCTGCCCAGCAAGGATGGAGCCTGGGGTCAGCACCTGACGTTACAGGGGCTGAGTTTGGGACATAATGCTTGGAAAGCGCTCAGTTTGTAGATAATTCTTCTCAGAAGGATTTCTGAAGGTGTTACGGGGAGGAGAAGCTGGATTTGCTAATGGGAAAAGACTCCTGGCTCCGTGGTTGGGAGATGATGGCGCCGTGTGTGCAGGTACCCCTTGTACGCAGAAATGTCTCCTCTGCTGCTGAAGTCCGGGTGCGCGCAGCCTCACACATTTACCTGACTCATCCTGCCTGACCCACGCTTCAAAATCAGCGCCTCCAAAGAAAACGTTATGAAATACTACGGAAAATCCAAATAATCTCCGGCGAGGGGCACTGCACGGCGTTTTCCACATTGAGGGGATCCCAGCGGCACTGGGGAGCAGGGCCAGGCCAGCCAGCAGCGTCGTTCTGACCGCAGCAACAAGGGTCCCTCCTTTCCACGGCAGGAGAAACCACGGAATTTGAATTAAACCGCTCCCGCCGTCCCCAAAGGCACCGGCGTTGCCCTCCCCGAGCCCCGCAGCCCGACCCTCGGCGGGTACCAAACCCCGCCGTGGGCCGCAATTCTTTTTCCTGTTGCTCAGCTGATGCCAAGTCCTCTGCAAAGTTGCATTTTTTTTTTCTTTTGTTTACGCATTAAAAAAAGGGGATTAAAAAAAAAAAATAATAAAAAGAGGTGACCTCTCGCTAACCCCAGCCGGTCTCCGAGAAGCTGCCGCTGCCTTCACCTCCGAATGAACTTTCAGATTATCTCAGACAAGATTCACCTTGCATTGAACTTGTACCCCGCGCGGCAGCACACAGGCACGTAACCTTGATTAAACGTTACAGCGCAACGCGGCTATAAATTTAACGAGCATTATCGGCGCGCTTCCTCCCGTCGTCCTCGGGCAGGGAGAGCGATGGGAACGCCGAGAGCCGCCGGGAACGGAACCAGCCCGGCGCGCGCCGGCACGGGCAGGAGATGGAGAAGCAGCTGTTTGAGGGATCGGGAGGGAGACAGAGCAGCTCCTGTGCTGTCCTCTGCTCCTGCGCGTGCAACGAGTTGTGTGCAGGCTCTGCGGCAGCTCCCGCAGGAGCGAGCGGCTCCGGGTGCCCGTCGTGAGCAGGGACGACCGTGGAGGGCTTGCCCGGCTTTTCTGCTCAAAAGACCCAAGGAAAAGCAAAAAGAAAAGAGCAACAAGGAGCGATAACAAGTCCAGCGGTCCCTTCACCCAGCAGGAAACCTCTCTCAGGCCACGGCCTCCTAAACTCTGGCTGCCCTCTTCACGCAAAGTGCTGCAGCCCGTCGCCGTCCTCCCATTTATTTTCAAGACGCGCGCGTGACGGGAGGCAGAGGCGGCCGCCTCGTCCATCTCCCAGCTGACACGGAGGGAAAGGGAGCGAGCTCAGCATCCGCGCTGGCGGCTGCGATTCCTGCCGCCGAGGTCACTCGGCCGCTCGAGGGGAGAGCGAAATAGAGACGCTCAAGTTCAAGTGCTTGAAATACCTTCCTTTTTTTTTAAAAAAAACCACTCAAAACTAAACTAATATATCCCTTGCTTTTCATGATGACTTCCTCCTTTGCCCCCGCGGTTTTGTTTAGCAGATCTATTGTTCTCGGCCAGCCTTGCCCTGGGGTCCAATTTGACTGCGTTCTCGTTTTTCCCCCTATGTAACTGATGCTTATTTCTTTAAGCTCTACTGTAAACAGAAAACACGCCGCGGTGCCCTTGCCTGGCTTTGCAGGAGGCAGGCTCAGACCTGGAACTACTTCTCTGGGTTTCTTTTTTTTTTTATATAGGAAACAAAAAAGATTGGGCTTGCTCGCTTCAAGGATTCAAACACCTGCGGGATGCAGGAGGGCGGCTGCGGTACCCGCGGGTGGTCCGGGCTGGGAGCGGGGACCACACGGCTCCAGCGCCGGCTTTGCCGGATAAATGGCCTTTTTCTGCTCACGAGGCTGGAAAAGTCTCACTTTCCTAATTTTCCTAATTAACCTCTTCACAGCGTTCACTAGGGGCTGAGGAGGTAAGCAGCATCGTTTGGAGGTGGCGTGAAGTTCTTCAAGGCAGGCAGGGTGAGAGTCACCAGGCAGCCTCCGCCTCCATGGGGTGGCACACGGGGAACAAATCTAAACTAAAAAGAAAACCTTTGCAGAGTGGAAGGCACCTCGGATGGTTTCAGGAACACAACAGGAGATGGGGATTTGGAGGCATCAAGACATGGTTTCGTGGTCCCCATCACGTACTTGTCATAGGTTTGGTCCTCAGCCAGAGAAACGTCCTCGCCTCAGCAGACAGCAAAGGAGGGGGGATGCCAAACCCGCTCATGCTGCGGCGCTGAGATATTTTGAGCAAAACCGGCCATTTTCTTCCCCCATTTGCTCTCCTCGTGGCTACTCGTCGCCCCGGTTCCTACACCAGCCTCCCAGGAGAAGACTTACTCCAGCACAGCTCATAGGAACCTGTCCAAAGAAGATGGATCCGGCATCACTGCTGAAGAAACTGGTGATACTGGGATCTCTGCCCGAGGCAGGGGACGCAAAGGCAGAGACGAGAAGATGGAGGAGGTGGCCTCAGCTTCTTCCACCGAGAAGGTTTCCTCACCCTTGCAAACAGTTCGACATCCAGAGATGTCCCCTCAAAGGTGCCATCCCTCTATCTAGCAGCATCACCTGCAAAACTAATTTGGCCCAGGACATAACCTGCCAATTTGGGTGGTTGATTAGAAACTGTTTTTATAAGGCCGCGGGATAACTATTTCCAGTCTGAAACAGCGTTTGGAAACCAGTGAGAGCCATTCAGAGGCGTTGAGCATATTCTACAGAGAGGCAGACGCACATGCAAATGGATATTCAAACCAGCTGTGGAGACAAGGCTGGCAGGAAAAATTTGGCTGAAAGCAAACACAGAAATAAAATAACTTTGCAGAAGGTTAGAAATGAGCAAATCTGGTAATGCCCCACTTAAGGAAAAATATAATTGTACTTCTTCAGCTTCTAGAGACTAATAGATTACCACAGAAAAGATTAAGATTGAAGTCCATTATTTCACCTATTATTTTCCATCCATGCTGTAAAAAAGTCTCTTCTGAGGTTGAGTGGACACCACCGAACTTCCCCTCGGGAGGGCTCACCACTCCTCGCAGCACCTCCAGGACACAGCAGATTTCACAGGCCAAGGCCACGAAATCGCTGGGCTCCGGCCGACGGCGAGGGCAGAGCTGATGCTCTCTGGGGGCCTGCATGCTCTAGACCCCAGTCTCTCACACGAGCCCCAAAAAATCCCTCCAGGAAGGGTTAAAAGGAAGGATTTAAAATCCACGCTCACGTCAGGTTTGTTTGGAAGCCTGGCCAGCCACCCCTCGCTCTTCAGCAGCCCTCTTCTTTTGAGAAAACACTGAGTTTATCTGAACCTGTTCCATTCTCGGTGGGTGCAAGCTATTTTGAGAACTTTAAATTTGTAGGAAATTAATGTGTAGGGGGGAAAAAAAAAATCAAAATACAGCGTTTTGGTGTGGAAAGTGTGTAACGCTTGCTTTGGGCCTCCTGAAAAACCTTCTGAAAATACACAGGGTGACCAAAGCCCAGCTTCCAATTAATTAACCCCCAAAATTCTGCAGGATATGCTTTTCTGTAACTAAATAGGATGCGCTGGAAGAGGCTGAGCATGGGGAGGGGTCCCAGCCGAAGCAGCGCTTCATCCCGCTACCGCATCTGCCGGGCCTGCGCTGGAGCCGGGCAGCCCTGGGCACGGAGCGACCCAGCGGGATTTATGGCTGTTTGTCGTAGATAAAAAAAAAAAAAAAAAAGTCTTCAGAGGTTTTTCCTTACGCGGTGTCACACTAACCTCTGGATGGCCTCGCGTTTATTGTCACAGCCTTGGAAAGGTAGAAACAAAGGCAGATTTGGGATGCCAAGAGGCGGGTCAGGAGGGAAAGGAGAGGCACCGCTGCCGCGAAATCACCTTTGCGCTGACATCCAGGGCAGAAATCCGGGGAAGGGATGGTTTACGACGTGTGCACCGAGTTATCGCCCTGCTATAAAGCAATTCGGGGTGGGGGGAAAAGGCGCTAGCGGACGGCGACGAGGTCCCGGCGGAGCGGGGAATCCGACACCCGCGGCCGGGGCGGCGATGGGGAGGCGAGGCTTTGCGAAGGGCTGGAGGGAACGGCAGCAAGGCTCTTCTGGGGTTAAACACGCTGTACTGCGAGGGAGGGCTTGGGGTGAGAGCGGTTCCCCAGGGCTGAGCTGGGACCCCAAAAGGTGCTGTCCTGCTCAAGGAGAGGTCGCACAACGCGCTGCCCAAACCTGA
>WHYT01016152.1:49685-97671 GCA_009806455.1 Tetrax tetrax
ACAAAAAAAAAAAAAGGTACAATCCCTAATTAATCTCAAATCCATGCACAAAAGTCATTTCACTCCGGGAAACTGAGCGAGCCTGGAGTTATGAGGATAATTTAAAGCCGATAAAGATCTGCCCCAAGCTTTGTGGGTTACGGAGTCTGAAGGGAGGGAGCCCTCCCCAGCGCGCTTCCACGCGCGCGTCCTCGTGGAGGCAGGGAGAGGGGAGGGCTCGCGTCTCTCGTTACTCCCCCCCAAGGCCTCGCTGTACAGTTTACAATTTAATTTTCTGCGTTTGTAATCTGTAGCCCGTGTGTATATAACGTCTAATGAAAAAGGCCTTTTTTAAATTAACGTGGCATTTGGAAAAAAACCCCATGTGTTTCTATTTCATTATCGAACTGCATTTACAAAGAGAAAAAGTACCGGAGCGGGGGGCGATCGGATTTAGCTGGCAGGGACACCGGACAGTCAGAAAATATCGATATCCTTACGGGAACATCCGCACAACATCAAAACGCCTTTGGGTACAACTTTGGTCTTGCTCAAGTTAACAAAACCCCTCCGTGACTCAGGGCTTGATGCGTCGGCGGCTTGCGCGTCCCCGGGCTCTTCCCCTCGTCCCTCGACCCCGGCTGGTGGCGACCCCACGATTCACTCTCCTGCTAACACCACAAAACGTGGATGCTTTGAAGAAACCACTCTGCTTTTCTCTCCTACCTTACTGACTCTTTCCTTTACGGGTGGGTTCCGCTAGAAAATGAGGCTTAGGTGGTTATTCTTCATCAGTTTAATACTTATAAGGGTCAATCACAAAAACAAACTCACAGGTGGAGACCTCACGGTTGTAAACACAGAGAACCAGAGAGTATCCAGGGCTTGAGGGATCCCTGAAGGTCATTTTGTCCCTGCTCAATGGAGCTGGAGCAGCGTGCTCAGGACATCATCAGTTTGGTTTTAGGTATCTCCAGAGACAGAGACTCCTCAACTCCTTGGGGCAATCACCCTCCATGTTTACTCAAAGCAGATGGTCACAGACAAGACCACACAACAGAAAAGCTCAGCTCTATCAGACACTAGAGAATCCCAACAAGAGCAAGCTGATGAAACCAGCCTTCCTAACGATACTCCTCCCAGGACAGCGATGTTTCCTCTGTTTCAGGTATTTATCAGGGTTGGAAAAGATGCTCAGCAAATCATCTGTGCAACTTCAAGAGGGCATCCAACCAACCTCCTCCAAGAGGGCTCCCACTGCCCTTTTGAAACCACTTCCCTCCCTGCTGTATTTTTTGATATGCACTTACTTTTTTTTTTTAATTCTCTGTTCTTTTGTTACCATTATGTCTTCTGGCTCTGGGCTTTTCCTCATCACTACTGCTTCATTTTTTTTTAATCTCAGCACCTCAGAGGGAGGAAGCCGTCCTGTTTTCCTTATTAATCAGAAATCTCTGGCATTGACCACAAGAAAAGCCTCCAAGAATGCTGAACTTTTTGGTTCAATGCATTTCATCATAACAGAGCTACCAGCACGCAGAGTTGATTTAGTTTTGCAATTTTCTGTGGAAATACCTTCCAAGCGCTTGCCTCAGCCTCCAGAAATCCTTTGCTATGTTCAGAGACACGGCAGGAACACCTCAGAAAAGCAGTTGTGCTTTTAGTAGCTAACCAAATTCCTCAAAAACATCGTCCTGACCTGTGCTGAGCCTGCAGTGTTTAAAGTTGTGGGTTTTCCATCTGAATCTTGAAGATCTACCATTAAAATGTCATTGTGAAGGAAGCCCATCACCAGCTACACAAGCCCACCACACGTGTCTGGAAAGCACCTACCACAACCTCAGCTGGTGTCCCAAGCCGCGGACAACTTGTTCCTTCAAACATCCTCCTCTGCGCTTACAGCTCGTCTGGCACTCCCCGTGTTTACTATTGCAAGGCTGACCCAGGAATAATCTGTCACACCTGCATTTCTTCAGAAGAGTCTAGGTGTGGACAAATCCAGCTCTTCCGGTCCCCTCTCTGAACAGAGGGCTGTTTCTCCAGAAAAGGGCATCTGAGCGTGTGAAGTAACAAGGCTCCCCTTGTCCCAGAGGGGTTGTCCCACGTGTTAAGACAATCTAAGCACCCCAAGTTCAACCACCACCTCCTCTGGGTCTGTAACTAAACCCTGTCTTTCTTCTCAGATGATTCAATACCTTCCCAACACCGGAGAAGAGCAAACTGGTGCAACCTGGATCTCTCCCACTAAGCAATACCAAATGCAAAGGTGAATTCCCGATAGAAGGGCACAGAAAGCAGAGGTGGAGATGGAGAAGGGCAAATATTTAGCTACTGAACCTGCACGGTGATTGAGACAACAGCCATGTCCACCACGGCCTCTGCACGGCCACCGCGAGGTTCATCCATAGGCAGCTTCATCTGCCCTGCACCCATCCAAAATTTAAGAGCTTCATAGAGGAGATAAGGTAAAATAATCAGCATCCAGGGACAACAGAGGCGCAGAAACGTTCTTTGTTAATGATTCAATACATTTCCCGAGGTGTAGGGCCTGAACCCATCCTTAATCTTCCTAATGGTTTTTTAAAAAAATCTCATTTAACCTTATTATTCTCAAGCCTCTCAAGGCGAGCTGGTACGGTTTCAGGCCGGGAGAGGTCTGAGCTCTGAGTTTCCTTGATTTTTATCAGGGTTCACTCAGACTAACATTATTCCAAGATTACTTTTGGTACTCAATCCTGTTTCAGCGCTGGATCTGACCTCGCCGTGGCGCGAACCGTAACGCGAGCGTTCCTCCGAGGTTACGGCCGCGAGAGGGACTGGGGAGGGCAGCTGGCAGGGCCACAAGGAATCAGTTTTTCTGTTGCAGGGCTCGTGTAATTCTATTCAATGCAATTTATTAATTGTTCTGCCAGCATCTTGGAAATACTGGGTATCACCGTCGACGGGAGTTATGCGGAGGGGATGAGGGACAGCATCCCGACGGGAAGGAACCTCATACCTGCAGCGTTGCTATTGCGTGCCCACAGACCTCTGAAAATTCAGGATATTTTTACCCAGCACAAAGCACGCACGTTAACACGGAGAGACGATGACAGCTTTCAAAGTTCTGAGCTGAACCCTGCGAATGTTGGATTCTTTACAAAGAAAGGAAGGGAAAACCACAGCACCTGGGAGGAAAGCGCACTTTGCGTTCCCGCCGGAGCCTCCTTTTCCCTTGTCCGCTCCTTTCTGAGCTCGCCTTCGGAAGAGTTCGGCAGTCTGTGTTTTAAATTCAGCCACATCAGCTTTGATTTACTGTGGCAGCAAATTGCTATTTATTAAAAAAAAAAAAAAAAATAGAGAATTTTGTCAGGATTCAAGCTCCCATCCCTTTCAGTTTAAGAGTCTTTAACTTCATTACCTTGCTCTCACTTGATGGGACAAAATAAAAAGCAGGACTGAACGGATCTTTCTCGCCTCATTTTTTTTTTCCACTGGTTTTCAGCTCGTTCATCCTCTCACCACCAAGGAAAGCATCACGACTCTTCCCGGTTTTGCAGGGCCTCAGCTACCCATCTCCGTCCACGACACTGTCCCCTCCGCTCTGCTCCACGTAACAACTCAAAGCTCCCTCTCCGCATCACAACTCGTTAGCAGCGATTCCACGCGCGGTTAAGTAAAGGGAGTCGGTAACTCGGTTAGAGAGGAGGTGAAGATGGGGCTTTTGCTCTCACATTAAAATCCTTCAGGTCCAAGAAGCCTGGTGAGAAGCATAAAGGTGGAAAACGAGAGCAGCAGCCTGCCCTTAATCCGTGGCCTAGTGCAGGAGAAGGTTTGAACCTCATGAAGCTACGTTGGGGCTGGTGGCAGGAGCTCAGCTCCTGGTTTTTATGGCTGCTTTGCCATTAAATTCAACTTGTGCCAGGCCAAGGCACCCTGAGGTATCCTGGGATGCTTCACTGCAGCTCTGATCAATAGTTCCCTCCTCAGCTCGACTCACTCGGCCGCGTTCCTCCTGCACGGTGTAACCAAGCGTTTCAAAACACGCCGTGATGTCGTTTATGAAAACCAATCTTGCTTTAACGGCGTTCTTTTGCCATGCAGATTTTGCTATGATTTCATACCCAATATTTTTGTCACTACAGATGTCTTAAATTTTCTTCCGAGTTTATTTATTGACCATATAACATCGATAGGATGTTCCAGAGATAACTACAGACCAAAGGCAATTAACCCAGCGTTGAACTTCAGTTCCGAAAAGCGGCAGCGCAGAATCGTGCGTCCGACGGGATGCAAGACTTCTGCAGTCATTCATGGTATTGCTTTACCTGGTCACGAATAATAAATTGAGATTGCTCCTCAGCAGGCCGAGTCCTTCGGGTTGATAAGCTTCAGAAAGCCTCCCCGATGGAAGAGCCACCATCTGACACCATCACATTTATCCGAGCACATCGCTTGCATCGGGAGCCAACAGCAGGGATGAACCCAGGTCACCACCTCCGCCGAACAGCTCCACGACGCGTTTCCTCTCAAACGAAGAGGTCAAGGAGAAATTAAAGTACAACCAGCTCCGTGCTGGTGGAGCTTCTTATTGACCTTGGGGAGTTTGCAGGGCACCTACGCCGCAAACCGACCCTGTGACTCAAGTTCACGTGGATGCGCTCTGTGCGGTCCACATCACTGGGGGTTAAAACAGTGGTCATCCCCCAGATCCCCCCAAAAATCTGAATTAATTTTCTAGCCATCTCATATCAGAGGCACATCCAGGAGGACTGAAGGTCGCTCAGCCTTTCCCCCACATCGCTGGCTGTTCACACATTCCCCCTTTCCTCTCCCTCTGCAAAGCCTCTGAAATATAAATTACTTTCACAGGAGAAATGGAAACTTGATCATTAAAATTCGATAACTGAACAAACTCGCAGCCGGGGCCGGGGCCGGCTAAATCCAAAGCCAAGATCAATTTTGTTAGGAGGGAAAGCTGTCATTTCGTCGATCGCCACGTGCAACCTATTATTCCGATCCTTGACAGAAGCTCTCGCACGGTGCCGAGCACGGGAGACCTCGCCCAGCACAGGCTGGGCCGCTACTGGGAACACCGCGACGATACCGTCTGCAGCGCCTTTAACGCTGAGGTGACGTTTTAGGTGGCCGCTGAAGGGTGGAAGTGTTTAATTTGGGACACTTTCCGGTACAATCATAGCAATAGGAGATCTCATAGATAAGTTACGCTCGCCAGCATCCTTCTGGGAGATTTTTTTTCTTCCCCCCTTTCGCTGCCCGACAGGACAAAGGGGCCTTTATGGCGTTCTTAGCGAGTCTGTTTATTTAGTCCATATTGCGGCTGATCCGCTGTTGAAATATCATCCATTTCCCTCCCCTGAGAGACACTCAAAGGAGCAGCCAGTAATCAACTTTAAACAAAAAGGCCATCTAAATATACTAAAAGCGGAGAACAATAGCAGCATTAATTATAAAGCAGGCAGGCGGGTTTCCAAGGGGAATCCACAGGCAGGGAATTTGTTTCTCCACAATTTATTTCCCTCCTGGGGGGCTCAGAAGAGCAGCGGCAGCAGCTCGGAGAGGCTTGAGCGGAGCGTTATCGCGGGGGACGAAGCGGGAAAGTGAGGACAGAGGGATGGGGGAAGAGAGAGGCATCAAACAAACTGGAAGCAAGATGGGCCAAACCCAGCAGGGGACCCAAAGCCACGTCATTTTGAACTTGGAAAAGAAAAGCGCGCGCTTGGTCCTGCTTGGCTGTTGCAAACAACAAATAGCAAAGGCGGGGATGCGCCCCACGTGATCTTCTTTTATCAATTTAATCACAGAATCCAGAAGGGTTTGGGTGGGAAGGGACCTCCAAAGCCCACCAGGTCCAACCACCCTGCAAGGAGCAGGGACGTGTCCAACCAGATCAGGCTGCGTTCAACTAGATCAACCGCGTTCTGTCACAGCCATTCGCCCAGGACCTTAAATCCAAGGAGAAAAAAACCCCAAAGTGACGCGGTGCAGCAGCTGTTATCCGCCACCTCGGGAGCGGCGTTCATCCAGCTCCAAACAGGCTCAAAGCATCGAAACCATAAAACCTTACAAGCAGCCTTCAAAAGCCATCAAACCCTTTTTCTCCTTCCTTTCTAAAGAAATCTGAAAATACATCTGAAACATCCCCTTTCCACGCAAAACAAGGCCTCCACCAGCCACCGGACGCAGCACAAAAGGTGACTATTGAAGGAAAATCCCAGGATTTTGCCCTACCAGCATTCCCGAGCGGAGCGAGGCAGGCGGAGATGCCAGGTAACGCCGAGGGCGGGGAAACCTCTTCACGCGTAACCTTGCAAATCGAACAGAAAAGCGATAAATATTTGCACCGTACGTCACGGGCCTACCAAGACATGGAGACCCTGCGTCCCATCTCCCGGTGAGGAAGCCCTACAAGGTGGACCTGAGGCTCAAGGTGCGTGGAGAAGACACATCCTTAGTTTGCAGCGAGCGTTCCCATCATCTTTTGTCAAACCAGCGGTACGGGGCGGTTTCACGAGGTGTCGCTGGGCAGGTGACCGCGGGAGGTACAGACCATTACGAGAAACCACCACGGACCCGAGCATCCCAGTCTGACCACGGGGATCTCCCCACTTGTCTGCTTCAGCACCCACAGCACTCAAAACAACGGGGGAAATTCTTATTTAAAAACATCACTTCCCAGGAAAGCTTCACCTCAAACCTTAGCGCTCTTCTACAACACAGACAAGGATCTGAAATACAGCACAAACCACATTTTCATCTCCGGATTTTTCACCGCAAACAGCAAAATCTTGGGCTCCTCAGCAGTTTATCGTTAAAGCCCTCAACTGAAGTTAACGGGGCTTGGATCAAATCACTTAAACCCTGCTTTAGTTTTACAGAATATCTTACAATGTACAAAAAACGGCGACTTTTCAGCAGAAAACTTTTATAACTTTACTTTATAGAAATACATCTTCCCATTCTCATTAGCCCTACGACCACAGCGTGTGACGCTGTACAAACCACAGTTGGGCGTGACGTACCACGGGGTATCTATGTAAATAGATGTTTCTAAGTGATTACCAAACTCTCCTCTTCAGGGCACAAATCTCCCTCGCAGAGCTGGGGGTGAGGGAGATGTTTCTTCCTGGAAGGTTTCTTGCACCTCCTTGGGAACAACATCGGGGGTGCCAGGTCTGCTCCGAGACAGCAAACGCTGAGAGAACGTGATACGGCCGTGAAGCAGCAAATTCCAGCTCCGTTTTCCAGCTTCTTCCCCCTCCTGGCTACAAATCGATGGTGCCCTTTGATTCGGGACCAGGTGACATCTTGCGTCCCCCCCGAGCTGACGCCCCAAGTCTTGCTGGTGCTGGGGAGCCCAGGCCGGGATGGATTTTGCTCCACCTCCTCGTGCATCCCCGACAAAAGCCTGAAGCAGCGGGGCGAGGGCTGGTGCGGCGCCAGCAGGTCCCTCCCGGCACCGGTCCTGCGCCAAGGTCACCCCGGGGTTTTGGTCTGGCTTTTCGCGTTCCTCCTCCTCCCCAGCGCCCGCGTGCACACGAGAGGTTTGGCAGCCAGACCTCGGCTGTGTTATCGCGGAGGGAAGGCAGGCCGGGGTCAGGCTGGGGCAGGCCATGGAGAGCCCTGGGCAAGCGAAGGCCAGGCTGGCAAGCGGCGGGGTTGGCCTGTGGCCACATGGCTCACCTCAAGGTCACCCTTGCATGTGGCGGGCCCCCCCATTATCTAAGGGGGGCACAGGGGGGACAACGCCGTCGGGAATGGCGAGCCGGCCCTGTATCTCAACCAGCACCAATGAGGCAGGCGGACGAGGCTGGACGCTGGAGGGTCTCACCTGCACGCTCTTGGTTTTATTCTTATTTTCCCTCCTCTAAATACCTTTTTTTTTTCCTTTTCTTTGAGCAAAAAGGGCTTGGCCATGCTCTGCTGACACCTCGGCCATCACCGTCCCACCACAGATGTGCTTCAGGTTCCTTTCAACTCCAAATGACCTCACCTGCTTAATTTTTAAAATTTTTTCCCCCTCCCTTTTATCTACGTGGACTAAATTTCTGTCAACAAAGCTGAAAGGCCAAAGAGAGTTCACGTAACAATTCACATTTCTCAGCAGGTTGCCCAGAACTAAATCCTGAACTTCACCACGAACACGCAGTGGCTGTAAGAAACCAAAAAATACAAATCCTAGCACAGAAAATATGAGTCCATCAACTCCCGAGAGACCATCTCCTACAAGCCGTGGCCATAACTCAGAGGACCTGCAGCACCGCATCTGCCGGATATTTCTGTGCTGCTTTAATTGCAAGAAGAAAACCAACTTTCCAAGCCTAGCGCGTGCCGAATTTTGAAAATCCTGGCCACGGTGGCTCTCGGCGCCGTAAATGACGCTCGTCCCCCTTTCGCAGAGCCAAAGCAACACCTGGAGCTGGAGTTCCCTTCCGGCAGCTCACTGGCAGGCAGGGTGACGCGGGATGAGACGCCACCTTCGGCTGCGGGGCCGGGTTCAGCTTGGAATACCGTATAGGGATTTATACGAAAGAAAATAAGGATTTACATGGAAGAATATAGAGATTTATACGGAAGAATATAGGGGTTGGGTTGGCACACTGCCTTGGGTACCACTGGCAAAAAGCCACCAAGCATCTCCTGCCTGGCTGCGGCCGGCTATAGAACGAGCCCAAAGCGATGCTCCCCGAATCGCAGCATCGGGGGTCCAATCTGCAGGAGCTGCAACGGAATTAACCCCTTCCCAAGGGAAGCCCGGCCGCCTGGCGTGGTGGCAAGGCTGGAGTTAATTTTGCCATCGCGCTGGCCGCGTTCACACCTTCCACGGAGGATTTTGGGCTGCAGCCCTGCCGTTGAACTCATTTTAGACAGCGTGTTCAAGGCAAACGCCGCCCTCTGCGAACAGCTCGGCTGTCCGGATCGCGCTACCTGTACCCGCGAGCCACAGCCCTGCTTAAACGGCAAACCACTCACCCGCAGCGGCCCAACGGCGTGACGGTGGGCTCCGAGCTCCCGTTCAAGAGTAAGAAACGGCCAAAAGGCTCCCCGCACCCCTGAGCCGCCGGGCGAGGGATTGCGTTCGCCCGGCCGTCGGGAGCCACGGGCAACGCCAGGGCCGGAGAGCCCGCAGCGGGCTGGAGCCTGGGGCCACGGCAGGACACTGCCACATTATGCTGCTTGTTTTCCTCTTTTCCCCTTTTTCTTCCTTTTTTCCCCTCTTTTATTGTTCCTTTTCCCCCCCTTTTTCCTCCTGTTTTCTGTTTTCTTTTTCCCTTTTTTTCCTTTCTTCCTTTTTCTTCCTTTTTTCTTTTTTCCTTTAGTTCTTTTTCTTTTTTCCTCTTTTTTTTTCTTTTTCTCTCCTTTTTTCTCCTTTTTTCTTTTTCTCTTTTCTTCTCTTTTTTTTTCTTTTTTCTTTTTTTTTTCTTCTTTTTCTTCTTTTTTTTCCTTTTTTCTTCTTGTTTTTTCTTTTTACCTTCTTTTTTTTCTTTTTTCCCTTCTTTTATTCTTTTTTCTTTTTCTCTTTCCTTTCTTTCCTTTTTTCCCAGGGAAGAGAGACGGAACACCACGAGGCAATCCCCACAGCCAAGGGTACAAACAGAGAGCAGGAGCGATTCTCAGGAAGGACACCTACGTGATGCCAAGCCCATCCCTGCGTTTAACGACCTTCGCAGCTCGTTGGCTCTAATAGGCCTGGGCCGCTCTCGTGCCTCACGTTCTCCTCCGCCAGCGGCTTTTCGGCCCTCAGTTCGCCCCTTTGCAAACCTGCGGTGGGAGTGCGAGGCTCTGGGACACCTGACAGTTGTTTTGTGTGGCTTAGTGTCCTCAGAACATTGGTTTTGGGGGAAAAAATGGATCACATTTAGTAACATAAAGGTTAATAATACTGGAGGTGAGCGCAGGTGAAGCCAAACTTTCCTGGTCTAACCAGCTGTAATGCTCCAAAGTTACGCGTCATCCAAAAATGGAATAAAACCAATACATATCCATGTTTCAAAAAAAAATTAAATAAATCACCTGTACTCAATTACACCATCAAGGAATTCCACTGACATGGCAGAGCGGGAGAGCACCAAATTAACCCTTTCCGGGCCAGTCAACCGGCCACGGCCGTGCCTTACGTTAGCCATCCACATCCCCAGCACCATCACCACCTATTTTGCGGGTTTCATTTGTCTTCTGAGTTTTCAAGGCACTCAAAAGTAATGGGAAAGCGGTAAACACCCCTCTTTAGTGGAAACGGTAGGAATTTTAATGTTGACTCAAAGCTCCTCCACAACCTCCAAATCTAAACGAGCGGCGGATGATAAATGCTCCGAGGAATCTCAAAGCCGGTACCTCACAGCGGTAAACACGCTGTCATCCATCCTTCCGAAAATGAAACACATCGTAAGGTCGGCCTTTCCACCAGGTTTCCCGGTGTCTCACGTGCTCTCTCCCTGCGCCAGGAGATCTCAACCTTTTTTGATCTGCTGAGCTCTCCAACTTCAGCGGAGACGCAGACCCCTGAATAATGAATTGAAGCTTACTGGCAAGAGGCTTGTCTGTCTGAGTTACCTTTTCTGGACTCCTCAGAAGTCATCCAGAGACTCAAATCTGCTGCTTTTCCCTACAGAATCTCTGGGACAAGTGTTCAAGCAAATTAAATTCCAGGACCCAGAGTTTGCTTGCTCGTGCTGGTGGGAAATCAGACTGTTGGGCAAGCCAACGCTTATGGGGAGCATCTCTGGGTACTGAGACGGTGCTGTTCAACCTGAAAAATTAAAAGCATTTTGAAATGGGGCAATTTTGAGGTTTGCAAGGTGGCCTTGCTTGCTTTCATGTGGAAAGCGAGACAGGGATGTGGCTGAAGATCTCGGCGTGAAGTGCTGTTGGAGATGCGCCATTCAAGAGAACGACTGCACAGAGAAAAGCCTTAGCTTGGTTTTGGAATCAGTGGCTAAGCAAGCTGTACTATCATCCCTTTGCCCATCCACAGAAATCCCATAACCGGCTCCTGTCTTGGGTTTCCGCTACCACCGACAGCGGGAAAGGAAAAAAAAAAAAAAAAAATTAAAAATTTGATGCTACAGCCCCTTTCCACTCATCAATACCAAAATGCTTTGCAAACCATTGGGCCCAGACAACCCCACGAGGTCCCGGGGATTGTTGTTATTCCTGCAGCGAGGGACGTGGACCCTGCCAGAAGCTGTACCCCACGATGTCCGGACCCCCCCAGGTCTCCCCTCTCCTTGCTGGACATCTCTCACCCCTCGTCCCCGCGAAGGCGCCGGTGCCAAGGGCGGCGCAGCTATAATTGACATCATGTGTGCGGCGGGCTAGCTACGTTAGAGAGCACACATGGCACCAAATATCTCTGGAAAAATGAAATAATAAAAAAAAAATTTGCATTTTCCTTCCCCGCTCAGGAGCGGGGCCTGCGTAGCAGCATAACCCAGTGTACATACGTCGTTAGACACAGTTTAAATATAGCATCTGACTATGAAAACATGAATAATTGCGGTGCTTAAAACGTCTGGCTAATCTTTAGCAGAACTGCAATCAATCACCGGTGTCAGACTGGGAAGCATTTCTCAGTTTCATACACAAAACCTTCCTTCAAATGCAAACTATATCCACTTTCAGCGCTTGGACTGACTTTCCCATCTGATATTAATGGAAGCGCTCTCGGCATGAAGAGGCACTGGGCGGAATTGATTTTCTGATTTAAAAAAAAATAAAAAATAAAAAAAAATACCTCCAGTTGGGAATGACAGTAATAGGAAAAAAAAAAAAAAAAGTCTTGCACTCCCTCAACAGTCTTGCACTCCCCAGATGAAGGGGAATTTGGATGGGTTTGTAGATTTATGAAAGAAAACACAGGGAAGACGTTTGGCTGATGTTGCTCTTTGCTCCCCGACTTTGCAGGCCCACGAATCGCGGCTAGAGAGAAGCAGCATGGAAAAGCCAAGCCTGCTGCTCAACCAAAAAGCCCCAGAGTGCTCTGTGCCCGTGATCCATATCGCCTCTCCTCCTCCTCTGGAAGCTTGGCAGCGCCACACCTTTGGATGGTGAAATACATAGTCAAAAATAGTGTATTATTGTTAACAAAGTGGATTTTTTCCTTAATTGCTAGCTAACATTCACCCGTTTGAAGCTCAGCTGCACAGGTCCAGGTCCCCGCTACGCTGAAGCTTTGCCCGTCTCTCGGTAGACAATAACACATCTCCAGCTTCTCCAGGAATGTATTTCTCACGTTTTCCCCAATTTTCTAGAGAGTAGCTGCATTTTCTACTGCAGCATGGGGCACGCAGCTGGCTCACGTGTCTTCTTGAACAGAAGCAGGTAACAACAAACTAACCTCAGTTTAATTAATCTGAGCTCCAAGCAATGACTTACGCACTGAGCACAACCATTCACATGAGACCAGGGCACGTCTTCCAGAAGAGCACTCTCACTCAACCAGAAGATGCGCGAGCAAGACCAAAAGAACCGAGTCACAGAATCACAGAATCTTTATGGTTGGCAAAGACCTCTAAGATCATCAAGTCCAACCATTCATTAAGTTGAGTCAAGTCTCCTTCTCCCCACCAAGATGTTGCTGGAGACCCTCTTGAGGGTCTACCCGCTGTGACCAAGTTAAGCTCACCAGTGAATGCAGTTTTACAGCCGGGATTATTTTTCCCACTTTATTATGGCAAAGACAGAAGGGTCCTGCCACCATTTACCGTATTAAATGAGAAAACCTCAGAGCTGGCAGCAGCAGAAGCACTAATTATTCTGGTTGCTGGCATCAGACCACTGCGGAGCCCAGACTCCATCTGAAAATCTCTGGCTGATGAAGCTCACTGAGTGTTTTTAAGCTGTCAAAACCCTCTAGGTTGGCTTGAGGTATGAAGGAACCTGATCTGATCGGATCCTAAAGCAATTCAAAGCAGACACGGGCAAGCACGACCCACGTCGTTATGCATCTCTTGCTACTTTTTCCCTCTTCATCTTCTATGAATTTATTTATTTATTTATTTATTGGGGGGTTTTTTTTGCGGGCAGACTCCAAAAGGCAAAATGCCAACAAGCCAGCTGACAGCTGAGGCATGTGCTTAAAACCTGACATCTCAAACCAAGAAAAGAGAGTTCATAAAAATTCAACAGTGCTAAGACTGAATCGGCAGCCGCAGTTCAGGTGATGGCACCCGGAGCCCACGCGAGGCCCTTTAGGACATGGGAAGATCACCTTTAGGAATCTGGTGAGCAACACCTGTATTTTTAATCACTTCCTACCCCTTCCTGCGTTCCCTCTGTGCCTCGATAGACGTTTTGCTCCCGTAAACGCGACGTTTGACACACAAGCGCTATTTTCTTTTCTTTCACACCTATTTGGCTCTCATCGTCTCGGCATCGATGCAAATCTTCACGGCTGAAGTCAGAAACCCCTGTCTCGAGACGCTCACCGCCACTTCCAGCCCCTGGCTTGCCCTGCGCACGTGAGCTGTAACCCTGAGTCACGTTGACTTGGGTCATCCCAGGAAATTCGGTGAAATCAAAGCCAAATTTTTCGTTTGCTTGCAGGGTCCGGGTTTTTGGGATGCATTTTTGGAGGTCCTCCTCCATCTCACATGGTTATTTTCCAACCCAATTTCTCCACATTTACACATTGTCCTCACTCTTAACACCGTCCGCAAATGAAGGAAATAATTGCACCGCCACCAACGATGCCAGTTCTCTTTCAGCTCTGCCCATTTTTGGGACACGCTATCCCATCAGGACACTGCAGTAGTGGTGAGACCGGGAAGAAACACATCGTTCAGAGCCCGCTACTCCGTCTGCAGATCACCACGAGCCACCTCGGGCTACCATCTCTTTCAGTCCGCTTTAAGCAATTTCAGCAGCACTTTCCCCGCTGAATGCTGAAAGGAAACGTATGACGGCGCAGGGAGGAGATCACCATGCAGAAATAAACCCAGCCAGACCCTTGGATGCTCCAGGAATTGCCACTACAAAGTACTTCTGAGCCGACGTTTGATATTCCCAAATGCAAACCCATAAGCCAAGCTTCTAAAAAATAAAATAATCAGCTCGTGAGAGGTACCACACGCCTTGCACGCCAGCTGACGGCAGAGCCTGAGACGCAGCCGCTCTGCAGAGGTGGGGATTCGTACTTTGCCTCAGCCAAAATATGTTGGCACCTATTTTTGGCTTCTCCTCTCCTCCAGGCAGGTGTGAGCCCAGCCTTCTCTCAGAGACACCCCACCGCGCTGGGAGGACTGGGGCCGCTCCGTTTCCTCGCTCATCAGATAAGTCCTTGCGGGAATTTTGGCAGCGAGGCTCCGAAGATGAGCTCGGCTCTGCTCCTAACAGTTGGGAGCACCTTTGAGGCAGGATTTGTTTTGATAAGGCATCTCTGGCTTCCTCCTCTCCTTTGCCCCAACGTGTCCATGGGTTTGCTGATCCCGTGAAGCTCTTACTCCAGAAGGACAGCACCGTTGGCGTTGCCTTGGACCTCACCTCCTTGCACGGCTGCTAAACCTCATGGGTCCAAGCTTTGCCAATGCATTATGCTACACGTCCAAGGACCCTCAAACTTCTCCCATATCGACTCAGCCCCACAAAACCTACAACAACAAAAGATCAGCTGCTTCTCTCAAGGACATGATCCCATCCAACACAGAGGAAAACAGTTAGGGCTTTATACTTCCCATGTGATCAGGATAAAGCTCAATTGGTCTACTCTACCTTTTAGGAGGACTTTGTTACATGTCATTAAGGTTTCTCATCATCCTTCAAGGTGGGTAGATAAGGAGATTTAAATGACATTCCTAAGGCAAAGGGCAAGCCAGTGGTTGAGTCCAAACCATGGAAAGAACCCTATTTCCCTGCATTCCTAAGAAACCCAATGGTCAAAACACTCATAAACCATACATGCCATCATTCGGAGATCCGATATCAAAATGCCTTAGACAACGGACGGTCCATACGGACCCATTCCCACACCACCCCATGGCAGGGACTTGGATATTCTCACTTGAAGCGTCAACCAAAAGCAAAGGGGTGAAGAGTGGATTTATTTATATAGAAGGTTTTACCAGCTGAGCTTTCTGATTTGGGGCTGTTAGGAGATTTGGGATGCCTCTGAAAGACAAACTCTTCCTGGAGGCATCCAGCCTTATTTAAACGAAGGATTAGTAAAAGCTGCTAGCATATGGTAGAAGCATTTACTGTCTCGTGCAAGAAAGGACACTGGGATATTAATCACTCGTTCCTGCAGCATCAATTACTGGGGTTGCAATGACAAGGATCAAAATAAGGCAAAACCTGCCAGTCAAAACACTAAAGAACTCAAATTCCTCCTGTCTCTTGTCCTCCACCATGATCCTGAGCTACTCCAAGCTGACAACATCGATTCCTCCAGGCTGCAATTCAGCAACTCGCTGTGCACCAAGGGCTAATTGCTTTGGAAAAATATAATTTACTAGCAAGTCTCCCAGCCATCCGTTCTTTGCCAACATCCAAAGCAAGAGCAGATTCTGCAGGAAAAGATCTGAAAGTTTCTCTCTCCTGGGGGAAGCCAACTTGGTCATATGAAAACTCGCTATTTGTGGCCTTCAGATAGGTGGGTCACGGGAAATTTGCTTTGTTGGGACATTTTCTCCATGAATAACTCTCCCTGGAGAGACTTTGCTGGGCACATGATGCAGAGCTGTAGAAGAACAGGCTCTGGAAGTTCACAGAGAGGTAGGCAGTGAGGTCTAAGGAGGTCAAACGCCCATTTAGCATCCAGTATGGGGGCAACACGAGGCACCCAAAACTTTGGGGCAAGGAGCAACTACGCCGTTGCTCCGAGCTGCCTGCTAGAGACGACAGTGTGCTTGAGGTTAGACTTAGAGAAAGCTTTGCACATAGTAAATACGAGGCAATTAAGGCAGAATGGTAGCAAACACACTGAATTCCAACTCTGCTTTGCTCCTGCCCATCGCCCCGCAGAAACAGCCCCTTTCATCGACGTTAACACAACTCGCCCCATCAGCAGGCATCTCGCTGGTGCAGAGCTGCTCACTCCAAATTAGCGAAAAGCCAGCAAGAAAAAAAAATTGACACTAAGAGGCATTTCTGGATAAGCTTCCACCCCGTAAACACGGCGGGAGTTCGATCGCGGCTCCGAATTCCTTTGCTTTCTGTTATAACTTAGTTCTTGTTCGCCTGCCAGCTTACATAAGCGAGGGAGCCCGGCTCCATCGTTAGAGCGCGGAACGAAGGACGGGAATGGGTAGGTGCCATCAAGGAGCCGCTGTGCTCCACTGCAATCATCATCTCCTCTCGCCGGGTACCACTCGGGCAAGGAGAGACGGTCTCTCCAGGGAGCAGAGGCTCTTGCTCAACGTACCCTCGCGACCCGCAGAGCGCCCTGACATCTTCCCGGAAAGGCGCTAAAATTATCTGTTGTTAGTCACCGAGCCCCGAGTCAAACAGAGGTCAGGATAAATTAAAGACATGAGCGTTTAGAATTGTGCCGAAATGAGGATTTAAAACCCTGCCTTCCCAAAACCGTGTTTTGGTCACTCCGGATGGATGAAACCGCGCCTGCTCCTCGGGGCGGCGGGACCGGGGCTCAGTGCACATGTGAAGGGCTGGGGATCCCCACCGGCGCCAAGCAGAAGCTGTCAGAAAGCCGAGCAGATGTCTGCTCTGCCGCGGCCACCCCTCCAAGGGAGGATCCGTGGCGTGGATGGCAGCCAGGTGGAGGAACAAAAGGGCGCCTGCTCGGTTTTTCCTCCTGTTATTCAATACCAGGGCTTAGCGGTCACACCACATTTGCCTCCTCTCCTCTCCGCTGATGGATGCTCGGTGCCCATCCCAGCTCCAACACACGCAACGCGGTCTCACCTTCCTCAGTCTGTGCCGCCGCACGCTATCGCCGCTCGATTCCTGCAAGGCAGCCCAGGCCAAAATATAATGTTCCTTAAATTTGCTGGATGAGAGCACGTTAACAGGCTGATCCTTTTGAAACTCTCCCATTCTTCTCATAATTTATTGATGAAAGGATTCCTCGTTGGTTAGGCAATATCCCTTGGGATGAAAGCCTGGCTACGTTTCTCTTCTTTCTACCACCCTCAGTAACGTACACCTCCTCTCCAAGGGCCCCCGATGAAAAATTCACTACTCGCCGGGCTGCGCTGCCAGTTGTGCTGCTGATGGATCGCCTTACTTCGTACCTGTTCAGATTAATCAGGTTACAGCTCCAGCCTGCCAACAAAGCACGGCCTCACACCTCAACTCCAGGACCTAAATCCACCTCCAACTTCCAAGTCGGGCAAACGCCGCAGATGTAGGCCCGAGCTCGAAACCAAGCCTGGTGCTCAGGAGCGGCTTTAGCCCCTTTCTCTTCACCTCTTCAGTTCAGGTGAAGAGAAAGCTTAATTTGCACCACAGCTAACGCGTAAAAGCCATTTACACTTGCAAACAGCAACATGCTGGCCGGTACCAAGAGCTGGGTGGTGGGAATCGAGATCGAGGAGCTCTGCTGCCCTACACCACCATCTCCACGTGAGCTCCCAGACTGTAAAACCAGTGCAATGCTTCCCCTTCCTCTTAGGTAGGGCTGTCTGGAAGCGTAATCTGTGCTTTTAATGATCTGAGACACTTCTGAACAAAAGCTGGGATAGAAATACTCCTAATTAGTTTGCAAATTCAGTATCCTATCAGGCAAAGTTTATTACTGGGAGCAACTCCTCTCACCAGAGGACAAGGCTCATAAATCTTTGCAGTGCTTCAAACCAGCTTAGTGGTCCTTAGGATTTTACTGTTTTGGAGTAAATCCTGACCCTGGACTTGTTTGACGGAGCACTTCCACCACCAACTCAGCCTACGACTAACACGGACGTCCTGGTGCTCAGCTGGACGGCACGGAGGAAGCGACCGACCTGCCTCAAATTCCAGCCTTCACTTCATCCACCCATTTTGCTCCAACCAGAACTGTTGCTCAACTTTTTCTTCTTGGCTTCCCCTTAACCAGACAACCAAATAGTCGTTAAATGAGGTAAGATTTCAGCTGTGGGAAACGCAGGTAATTTCTGCAGCCAAATTCCTCAGCGGCGCAGTTCCACTGCCGTAATTGTATTGTCACTCATCACGAATGTCGTGGAGCTCATTCACCAATTAAAACCAACTTCTGAGAACTGCAGCCCAAGGACAAACCGAAGGCATACGAAAACACAACCATTTTTAACTCATTCCATTTCCAGCGATATTCAGAGGCCCGGATGGCAGCATCTCGGGCAACAGCTTATATTTTCAGAGACAACTCAAACTGTAATAGAAGAAAATAATAATAGTAATAAATAATAATAATAAAAACAGAGACAGTAAGAACTGATGAACACCCTTCACAATTTGGATTTTCAAGGTCAGAAGTGCAGCTCATATGAAAGAAAACAATGAGCTTGAGCAATTTTCCAACGAAATTATTGCAGGTTTGGAGCAACGTTGAAGCTCACAGGAGGAAAAAACCACATTTCTTAACTTTTCCATATTTATCACGAAATTAAAATCTACTGGTTGGCAAGGACTGGCCTCATTATGGTATCTTACTATCATTGTACATAGCTGTGGAGTTCTCTATTGCCTTTTTTCTACGAACTAGAAACCACCTTATGAACTTGAATAAAGCCTCAAGTCCCACATTAGGTAGAACACGCCCATTCAACAGCTGTGGAAAAGTCAAGGACACAAGTTGCCCAATATTATCCAGATCAACTGGCAAAGCAAAACCTAGAGCCTCCCAACTCCCAGAACTATCTATGGAAATTCCCCTCCTTCTTCTAACTAGCCCTGGAACAAACTCTTGGAAACAAGGTTGAAGAAGGTTCCTCCAACATTTCTTCTTCTTTTTGGATCTACTGCATGTCTTGGGGTGGCTGTGGGTCTCCTGGCTCTTTATCCCCCATGGGAATGAAGCCAGCATGTTGTTTGTTTTCTGTAAATTACATCTTTACTTATTTTTTCCTGAAATGTCCAGAAGTAATTTATTAACAATGACCAGGGTTCCCTGCAGAAGGCGATATTCTCAGAAAAGCGAAGTGCTCCAGCAATGAAAGGAATGTGCGCGGACCGACCGGCGAAGAACTAATGACTTCAAATAAAGGCCGTAACATCTGGCTTAGTTTAGCCTAAAGCTATAACCAAACCACAGTCTCCTCAACTCTACTGGCACCGTGCTCGTGAAAAATCACACAACTATGAGATGACAGTTCGGAGTCGGAGCGGCAGCGAGTAAATATCATTTGATTAGGTGTCAAGTAAAACCGTCTTTGCTGAAACAAAATTGATGAGACACAGCTTTGATCCCCCGGGACGTCGTTCGATCGTGTGGCTGGATGGCTTAAGCAAAGGTGTAAGCATTTAACCCCCTCACAGACACGGTCAAGCTAAGAGGTGTTGGCAGAGCACCATCGAGACTCTCAACTGACCAAGAGCTTTCTCCACTGCCATGCAACGCAGAAAATCCACGTTCTCTGCTTCTGCTGCGTTTCTTTAAGTCTGTTTTTCAGGAATTACATGGGAAAGAAGTGCACGAAGCAGCTCCTGCAGCTCACATCAGCGTCCATGCCTTCAGAAACACCTTCATGACTCAGGTTGTAGCATGCTGGGCGTTGAAGCCGGGGGAAAACAAGGGCATCAAGGCCACCAAAAGCACAAGAATGACACAAATCTACTTCTATTCTTCTATTCACTTACTTTTAAGGCAAAAGCTTGCAGCTTTAAAGGTTAGAGTAAATGGGCTGGGTTTTAACATGCTGCCAGACTTCTTTAAGACACCGTCGAAGCAAATTTAATCTTCAAGCCCATTTCTACCAGAAGGAAACTGCTCTCAATGTCATCTCCTCACAGAGATGCTGTTTGCGCCTTCGCAGGGCGAAAGGCGATGGGGAAAACATAACATAATACGGCCCTGACAAATGTTATTGTGTCACTGTAACAACTGTAAAACTGACCAAAACATGTTGTTAAAGGCTCCAGCTCACGGGAGGATGAATGTGTGCACTATACAAATCCTGCGAGCACAGCAAAGCTCTTCGTTGCTGGAGCCACAGGAGAGCGAAACCGGAGCAAAGCGAGAGGATGCCGGGTGGGATATGTTATCTTCAAAACAAATACTCCAACCCATCAACCATTTTTCATGAGTTTTCAACATGTAATTTCCAAGGTTGTTTGTTTATCTGGAAAGCAGCCCGGCTGCGCTGCCCTTTGCTTTTCGAAACACCACGCTACTGGGAGTCTGCTGTGGCAGGCGGCGAGTGCGGAAGCTCAACATTTGGTTTTCAAGCAAGTCGCGCGTGGGAGCGGCGGAGGAAGGATGCTGGGAGCCTCGCCCACCTCCCAGACCTGGCTTTTCAGCATCTCCAGCTCCCCACGCAGCTCAGCCTGCTCCAAGGGCTTGACTCCCAGGGATGAGAGGCCGCAGCAGATCCAGAGATCCCAGGGCTCTGAGCTCAACAGGAGCCTTTCTATGGGCAGCAGCTGCTCCTACGGCACGGATAAACGTCCTCAAAAAACTAAATGCCATCACACCCGTGGTGATTTCCAGCCTCATTGATGGAAGACAGATTTCAGCTGCAGCGCAAGAGCCAGGTTGCTGTATCCAGATACATCCCCACCCCACAAAAAGCTGATTTCACCAAGAGATCCCATTGCAACCCCATCGTTTACCAAAGAAAAAAAAAAAAACCAAACCATAAATATCGTCTTAGCGTAATATACTTGAAAAACTAAATCTCATTTGTGGGTTATTATAGCTGCTACAGTCTGTAACATCTGGGCGCGGAGCCCTCACAAATTTTGAGGAGGGGGAGCAGGAGCCGGTTGGCCTTGAGCGTTTCAACAAGTTTCTGTGAGGCTGCATGCGGCCAGCTCATTACCCGCAGCGCTAGCCACAAACAGTTTCAGCAACTTGCAGAAAACGCCACTTGAAACGACAGCGGAAAATATATGAATAAAAACTCAAATAAAAACAACGGCATCAATGAGGCCTGAGCTGAGTTTCAGGGCTCAGCCGCTCAGCTCCAGCCACCATCTGCGCGGTTTCCATTTAGGCCGGGCTGACAGGAGCAATAATCCTGTCTTTGCTGCTCTTTGCAAGGCACCTATCACACTTCTGGGGCAAGACTGACCCTAGTTGTCGACCATCAACAGCTAAAATGATCCTCTTCCATCTTAAATTTTAAAGTGTGTTTTAAAAGACGAGCATCAGGTCCCACAGGAGTTTGCAAGAAGACAGTTTCCCTGCGAGAAAAGGAAATAAAATATCTTTTTTTTTTTTCCTCTGTTACTACTTAGCTTTTTCTCAATACCCACATACATCAAAGCTTTTCATAGAGGAGAGGAGGAAACTGAGGCACAGGGACTCCGGTCAGGACGACAGCCGGCGCGGGGTGCAGAGCTGCAGCCCCAGCGCGCCGCTCCCCAACGACTCCGTCCCTGACCCGAGAAACCTGGATCCGATTAGTGGCCTTGGCAAAGCCTTTGGGCCAGCGCTTTGCTCGTGTGAACGACTCCCGTGACTCAAACAGCGGGACTTTCCTGCGCCGTGATTCAGTTTCCATCCCAGCGGGGCTGCCGGGCCCGAGTTCAGAGTTTTGGGAACATCTGAGGAAGAGGGACGATGGGATGCTGGGAGATGGGCAGTCTCCGCTTTAAATAACTATCAGAAACACCGATAATTTACTTTTGGAGCTTTTAGACCTGTAAACCAGGTGGAGGTTCATCCCGAAACACAGCAACGCTCAGGCCAAGAAGGAAAAGGCTGGCCAGTCAGCAGGCCTGCAACGTTTTCCCATATCTTTTAAAAGCAAAGCCAACGCCAACCCTCAAAATGACCCAAAAAGTGAAGGACAGATGAATCCCATTCTTCTGTGACGTCTGGGCGGGTCCTTTCCCCCGAAAAACTATTTTCTAATTCTTCCAACTTTCCACTAGTTTCATTTTAAATACAAAACGAATTAAAAATAATTTCTATTTTTAGGATTAGATACTAAAAGCTGAGGGTTAGGAGGTTAAGATTTTTGGTACCTACCAGCCTAAAAGGCAGCTACAGAGAAAAAAAAAAAAAAAAACCAAAAAAACCCCAGAACCTTTTCAAGGTGACCAGCAAAAAGCCAAGAGGAGAGGCACAGGTTGCAACTAGAGAAATCACAAAGACATACAAGGAAAAAATCAAATCTTTCCCAGTGGGAAAAGGTGTGGGAAAGGAGTCCAAAGGTCCTGAGCAACCTGGTCTAGCTTTGGCATGAGCCCTGCTCTGGGGCAGAGGCACCCAAGGGTCCTTTCTAGCCAATACTTTTCTGCACCACAGACAGTCATGTCCTGGAATATTATTTTTTCTCCAAAGAAATGAAAGTTACTTTAGAGATTCAACCTTAAGACAGCTCAGTGAACGTCTGAACCTGTTTCCTCACTGTTTTTCAGGAAAAAACAAGGATTAGAAATGGGAGGGAACAAGATGGGTTTGAGAAGGACAGAGTAAGGAAAGGAAATCTGTATGGGGAAGAAAGCGATAAAAAAGACAAAACGAGAGCAGATACGTATACACAGAGGTAAGTGCCTGCATGCAGAAAGGTATCAGAGGCTGCCAAGAATGAGGAGAACACACCAGTGCTCCCAGCTGGTACAACTTTCCCATTAAGCACAGCTAAACGCAGCTGTGAGAAGTCACCTAGAAGGGCCTGATCCTGCCCAAGACTTCAGCAGATTTGCCATCGGCTTCATTTGAAAAATATCCAACTTGCTTGTCTACTCAGGCTCTCCATCTTCAGCCAAAGACTCGAAGTCTACCATCAGTCTTGCTCCCTATCACCACATCCAGGCTTCCCAAGCACACTGGAGGTTAGAAAACTTCCAGAAAGGCAATTTTGAATAAATTTCTGTAGAAACCCACATTTCCATCTGTTCCACAGCAAACAGCTAAAAGGAACCGTGCTGCTCTGCCCTGGGGCTGCAACGCCCTTGCTGGGGTCTCTCACGTACCTTCCACCATGCAGGAGGCCTTCGATTCCGATCAAAAGCCTGTTGAAGTGCTCGCCGAATATCATATTATGTAAACTCGGCACACAGATCCCAGACAAAAATAGAAATGAGCTTTCCAACCTTGGCACTGTATCTAAACAGTTCTGCCTTGCAGAATAGATGTGCAAACACTTTGCACGCGCCCTTCAAAGCGGCCTTTAACAGGACATCAGCAACCCCAAGGCTTTACTCTGAGACTCGATTTCTGCGTTAACTCACCGCACTGCTCTGTTCTGACCTGGAACTGAAACGTCCCATCGCCCTGGGCCCGGCGCTCCAGCTGGGATGGCTGGGAATCTCCAATCAGAAGTTTGCCCTTGCTCTTCACCTGAACGTGAGGTGTCAAGAAACAAAACCCACGCAGGAGTCACCCTTCCCTTCCTTGTCCACGTCTCCCTTCGGGATAAAGTCCACAAGTTGGGCGTGGACTAGGCTCCTTCAGAGAAAGCAATAATTGACATTATTCCCACACTTCTTACAACGGCTGCATCCGATTCGCTGTTTCCAGAGGCACAGGAAGGTATTCCCCGGTTGAACTCTCATATTCACAACAAAACACAGCTTGCGCAGTAAATGGCAGGTACCGCATCTGTGCGATGCTCGTTTAGAAATAAAGCCAATCAATACAGTGTCAATGGATAATTTGAGTCAAACACGTACACCGCGAATCCCAGCGTAACCGCAGAGCGCCGGGGTTCCCTTCAAACAAACCGTTGGGTGTTTGAGCGCAGAGAAGAGTTACGCAAAGCGTCAGAGCAGAGACAGAGCCGCAAATAGACAGGTTGAGGAGGAGAAATGAGAAAATTAAACCAGAACATTCCCAGTTCACGTTGTACCTCTACAGTCACTGCGGCAATGCAGTCCACGAAGACAGAGAAGTTGGTCTTTGCACTCACCGAAAGAGAAGACATTCATTCAGACAACGCAAGTGCCAGATAGAAACAAAAAGCTGGCATTACTCAGAGTTGGGCTTGCTTAGAAAGGGTTTAATAACACGGCAAGAAGACAAAGACAGAACTTCAGCTGCCCTAAACCCAGTGTTCTGCACATGCTGCACGTAGCTGCTTGCCCAGCTGCGCCCACTATCACCACGGCAATGCCCAGCTTTCGAAAGGGAATGAAAAGGTGGAAAGAGAAAGACCAGATCCTCAGCACCAGCCAGACAGGGCTGCTGGAAAAGGCAAACCAACAAAGCCCTGCTGTTCTCTAAGTGGCCATGGATGGGTAACAGTTCAGGCTTAGAAACTCCTCCTGCAGACATCTCCAGAGGGTTGAGCGCGGGTTCCCGCGGAGCAGACCTGCTCTGAAGATGCCGCACCAGGAGCAGGCAGGTGCTCCCTCGGCAGCTGCAGAGACCAAAGCTGGTGTTTCTTCCTTCAACTCAGCCCGCTGGCAAACAACTTTGTTAGAAGAAATAATTGAAAGCTCAACCTCAGCTCTGAGAACAGCAAACACTATTACCTGGAGCTCTTGTTTGAACTTAATCCAAGCTGAGAGGTGCCCACCAGGCCAGAACCTCCCAAGTGTGGTGCTGGGACATGTCTGAGGGTGGGTTTGGAGAGGACAGGTGACACCCATCGAAGCACTGGTGCTGCTGTTGACCGTGCCTTGACCTACTGGGGACAATTCCAAATCCCCTGGTAGAGCCGAATTACCCTGACCCAACGACGGAGGGCGAAGGCAACGACTTGGTAAAGGTCTGCATTACACACGCCTCCTCCAGATCTTCAGCCTTCCCTTCTCCCATCTACATGCTGATTTTCTAGACTAGTTTGTTTTTTTTTTTTCCTTCTAGCCTTGCCTAATGAACTGCTGAATCGGTTCAACACCTCCAAGCCGTGACGGATGGCTCCACACGTTGCCGTTAATGTGCCGGAAACCACCGACGGCCGCCGCTCGCCGCCTGAACCCAGCACGCAGCGACGGAGGAGCTTTACCGGAGTGGTTTACTTTTCAATGGGTTCGTGCCTTTTTCCACTATTTATATCGTAAGTGTGATCAGACGAGAGAAAGAATTAAAAAAAATAAATAAATATTTCCACAGGCCATTACGTCATCTTTTCCTCTTGGAAAACTTTGTAACTTCGGATATATTTATTCATACAGCCCCACACACGCTCTGCTGTCTCTTTATGAGAGCAGAATATTCTCATCGTGTATATGAAAGGATAATCTATAGGAAAAATATGCTACCGGAGAGAAATTTGTGCTGGAGGCTTCCTCTGTCTTCGGAGAAAGCTGCAGGTGGCTAAAAGGCAGCGGGACATGTAAGTGCCCTGACTTACAGAGTCCGCAATTAAGTCCATGAGCAATGCTCCTCTTCGAGGCAACGAGCGTCTGGGATGCCAGGTGACGCTCACGGAAAACTTCCATCCATTCCATGGGATAAAATGGAAGCATTTTTCCACAAACTGGGAAACGATTCGCACACATACATTTCATCAACCTGCTTTCCACACAGAATAACGCGCCCGAGAGGCTACGGAGCAAGTTTGGACCCCAGTCATTTCAGACAACAACGCCCACCTCCATCGAGGCAGAAGGTCAAATTGTGTGAACTCAGGCTGACCTGAAAGAAATCCCTTAACCTAAAAATATAAACGACAAACCGTTTCCACTGAGAGCTGCTACATAAAACCACTCTGAATAAAAGCACTGGACTCCTTTCAAACTGACCTCAAACCCGAAGCAAATCCCAGCCTGCTATTTTCCTCGGGCATCCTGGAACGTACTTCTCAAGGACGGAACCGGCTGCTCAAATTAGCTCCTGCTCCTGCAGAAGGGATCGTTTTCAAACGCTTCTGAAAAGCAATTCCACACCGGGTGTGCACGCCAGGTAGGATTCCCTCCCTGCTCTGGATTTTAAACGTTAAGAGGAGCAGAACAAGAGACAACAGCGATTTTGTGCGCTTCAGGTCCAAGTTGCCACAAAGAAAAGACGCATTATATTTCTTTGCTGCTTTTTTTCTTGATAGTGTGCTCACAACAACGTAATACCACACAGAATTGTAGAACCATTTACGTTGGGAAAGACTTTGAAGATCATCAAGTCCAACCTAGATGCCTCTGACCTTGGACTGGATCTTCCAAAGGCCGATAACAGGTTTAGATGGGAACAAGCCAAGCCATTTGCAGAAAGATCCAGCGTTCATGAGCGGCGTTGCGCTCTGAGTCAGCGCATGAGGACTATTTCTGGTTACGGGGCACACCCGCCAAGACGACCTACTCGGGTTCGCTTAATCTTTGCAACAAAAGATTCCTATCTACCACGGCTGTCATTCCTGATTACCACATCATTTCCGCATCAGCCCTCATGTCAGCAACCAAATTAAGGTATTACACCCTGGAACATTTAACGTGATTAGATCGGAGGAGTATTTACTCTTCCACCTGGGCAGATGGGACTGCTGCGAAGAGGAGGATGGGGAGACGCCAAGCGAATCTCGGCGCGGTACACGCCTATTGCTCCTTCGCTGTCTGGCTGGCTGACACCCCATAATACAAAAGATGGATTTTTAATTTTTTTTTTTTTTTTATGAGATTCAGCATATCAGTGTGCTCCAGCCCATGCTCAAAACATACCCATGCTTTAAATAAAATTCAGACACACGCACCCACCCAGGACAACCTGAATTTTCAACGCCAGAAACTCCCAGTTGCACCCAGCACCAGGGGAGACAGAACCAGACAGCTCATGGGAAGCCACCAAAAAAAAAAAATCACAGAAGTCAAACAATCTTCTGCTCACAAGACGTCTCATCCCAAATGACACAGAGCTCCCGACGACGGACCAGAAACAAAAGCTCTGCAACCTCAATGATCAAACCACGCCACGGCCCAAACTTTGACTAGCCGACAACCGTGTTAATCCAAAGCTACAAGAACCGAGTCACAGAACCGAATTAGCCAGCTTAATGAACTCAGGGTTTGCTCAAGCAAGATGAAGGCTCCTGGTGACGCATAGAATCCAACTGTCACCATCCCAGCAGATTACCCAGTAAGCACAAGTTGGGTCAACAAAGATGGGCCAGCTAACATCTAGTATTACAGTATTTATTTATGGTTTTTAAGAGAATTCTTACAGCTGAATTCTCAAACTTCAGTCCAAATAACTCAAACATCTCCTGAAAACCTTCTTCCCCATGACAGAGCTGTTTCTCGGCCAACATGAGCGGGTATCAGGGAACAAACACCAGGATCTCCCCATCACTCCTCAGACCTTTCCAAATCCATTCCCTGTGCTGTTTCTCCCAGGGACCTCTCCTCCAAATTCCAGAACTTCTGGTACTCACTTGGCTCCAAAGCATGAAAATTCTTAAAGCAAATAAAAAGTTCACCCCCGCCCTCTGCAAACAGTCGGAATCGCTCTGGAGAAGGAAAAAGGCAGACATTTCTCCTCTCCGATAGGATCAATGAAGGACCTGAGCCCTGGGACAGGAGGGACAGCCCTGGGACCCACTTTCTGCAGCGCGCAGCTGCTCAAGAGCGAGCAACAGCTACATAACCCCACTTAACCACAGCTCTCATACGGCACCAAGCACAGAAAACGTGGATCCTCAAGAGATCCAACATCCCGCATCGCACCAAGTGAGCGGCACAAGCTCCGCAACGAAGAGTTAAGACCAAATTTGGTGCTTCACTCTTCTTCAGCGAGACCTTCCCGTCACGATTATTTTTTTCGGTCCTTTCTTTGCAGCAGTCTCAAAGGATGATGCAGCTCCCTGAAGCCGAATTTAATGGATTCATTCAAGCAACAGCCGCGCTCTGCAATTACCGTGCCTATCCGGTCCAACTAATGTGCTTGTTTACGCTACCCGGCAAACTCCAGATCGAGTGTCATTTCATCGCCGGCATTCTTTTGCCCAAGCCAAGACCAACAGACCATGGTGGTAATTTAAACGCTGAAAGCACGCACGGTATCGATCCGCCAGACTTGACGCCAGCTAGCTGTTACACGAAAATACAGCCCCCAGGGAACGGCCGTCGGCGGAGCTTGATGGAGAAGAAGAATTGAAATGAATGAAGGAGAAGCTGGCTGGAGAGATTAATATGCATGAGCACATGACCTGAATAAATGCAGCACTTCGTGTGGTTTGTTAGGTTTGTTAGAAAGGGCGAGGGATTATCCGAGAGAACCATGTGAAAACACACCGTAAGCTGGTGATGGGTCTCTGCAGCAGAAACCTGGCTGGCAGCTTGGACCAGCCCCACCGCCGCAGACACGGTGCCTAAGAACACGTTAAGGGATCCAGTGATAACGGGCACTAAATGAACAGAGTACAGTTATATATAATAAACCCTGCGTGGAGCCACAGGCCTCCCTTCCCCCCTCCTCTCTTCCTCCAGTTTCGGGGTTGACCTGCCTGCAAGCAGAGAAAGAGGAAGCTCATGGTGGAAACCACCCCACTCCTCACGCCTGCAGGAAGCAGCAGACGTTTCTGCTTTTTGGTGCGGGAGAGTCAGAAGTTCAAAACCCTTAGAAAACACATGGGTTTTTGGCAAGAGGGGCATCAGCCACCCTCTCCATGTGTGTTGGAAGGGCCTCCTGCAGAAGGCTTTGTAGATATGTGGTCTGAAAGGCACTCGCATCTTCCCATTAGCAATTCCAAGGAAGTAGGAGGTGGAGGAGAAGACTTTATGGTTCTTCCATTGCTTAATCTCAACCAAGCCAAGTGAGATGCATGTTTTCTGCCTGGACTCGTCAGAAGCCATAGGGATGCCATAACAACTTCTGGAGAAAAGCTCACCTCAGCTGGAACCTCAGCAGCCCTTAAAGATATGTCAGCCCCTCTCACTGGAAAAAGGGTTGAGCCTGCAACGTTCAGCCACTCGGCTTCACCTCGTCTCAGGCGTTACTGCAAGCCACGTGTGATGTACCGCGAACCTTTGCAGAGCACAACCAACACGCTCTCCTGCAAAGCAGAAACTCCTCAGTGGGCCACCACTATTGCCCAACACACAGATGTACTGTTCCTCACTGACGTTCACTCTCCTCTGCATTACTTGGACAGTCCTGAAAGCGCAGGAGATCCTCCGGGTCCAGAAGGAATGCATCTTCGCTTTCTTCAGTCTTCATACCTGCTCTTAGGTCCAGGTGCAAGATCTGTGTGTGCGTTAGACTCGTTTCAGCCTTAGCCAGATCTTCCAACAAGCCCTACAGCAGAAAACTGCCACTCCTCCATGCTGGCGGTCAGACCACCTCAATCTTTATCAATTAAAGACCATTAGCCTAATTGCTCTCTTCCTCCCCAATGTATGGTAGCACACAGTGCGCTCTCAGCACTCTGCTGATCTCACATACCATCTTGGAAGTCACACATCCTTGTTCTGAATACGTATAAAAATAGGCAGTAATGAGGGTACTTATGCTAATATTTAGTCAAAATTCCACCCTGGGTTTCCAATGGTCGTTAAATCTCTGATGCTTTGGTGACGTTTGTTACTTTTCTAGGATTAAGTGTTCGTTTTACTAATGGGCAGCAAAGCAAAGTCAACCTGAAAGCTGGAGTCAGCTGAGGGTACGTCTGGTTTGTTCACTTTAACACCGGGTATGAAGAATCACGGAATCATTTAGGTTGGAAAAGACCTTTAAGATCATCAAACCCAACCGTCAACCTAACACTGCCAAGCCCACCACTACACCGTGTCCCTAAGCACCACGTCTATACGTCTTTTAAATCCCTCCAGGGATGGTGACTCCACCACTGTCCTGGGCAGCCTGTTCCAGTGCTTGATAACCCTTTTGGTGAAGATTTGTAACATCCCACCTAAACCTCCCCTGGCACAACCTGAGGCTGTTGCCTCTCATTCTCCAAAAGAACTGTCTATTGGAGACTGTGTTCCCAACTCTCTGCTCCCTCAAATTGCACAGGTACATTTAAAGATAAAAACTGAAACCACATAAGCACACACACCTGGAACATCACCAGCCATGGGCTAGAACAAAATCCACCTCATTTTCTTCTCCTTCTCCTAGTAACAGGGCTGTGACCTCAAAGCTCGATTTTGTCACTACAACAGATGTTGATGTACGTCTCATACACCAACCACCACCCACACAAAGCAGTTCAGGTCCTGAAGAGAGGCAGCTGGTGCCATTTTAGGCACCTATGGGCACGCTCCAACTGCTACTCCAGCAAGGCACGAGTCTCTGGAATGCTTGCGTCCTCCCTACCTGTTTCTTGTGGACATGGAGGATTCCTCCACACTTCTACAACAGCAGTAGACATCCACACCTGCACCACTCCCCTCCTATTCTAGAGGAAAATTGCACTTAAACACTGAAGCACCGATTTGGAGCAAAAGCACAAAACTTCCAACTGTCTTCAGATCAATCTGTAAACTTCCCTAACGGAATCGACCTGGAAAACCACCCATTTACACATCCGACAGCAACCACACATGCCCCGGCATCAACAGAACCTATAGGAATACAAATTACTATTTTTATCATGGGAAGGGGGCGATTTAATAGAAAAGTTGAAATAAATGGTACTGTAGCGTTCCTTGCTGTACAGTGCCACCTTGCTGCCAACCCATCAATAAAAATGACAACTGGGAACAGCCGCTGCCTTTGTGCGGGACGCGCCGTGCGTTAACCTCAAGTGACAGAGCTTCACGAAGGAATCATTGGCTGAAATATGACATTAAAGTCAGCTTAAAACACAACTCTGAGATCTTGAGTCTCAACTTTTTTGGAGGACACATGTCCTCCAAAGCTCGAGTATCGTTGTCATTCCTGTACCCGCTCTCCACCGCTACGGCCTGAAGCATGAAGAGGTCGTGTTCCCTCTCCTCCATCTTCTCGCCTTCATCGAGCGCTTACACATCAGAGCTGCTTGCCTCTCCCCACAAACCTCACCTCATTTATTAACCTCTTAATCCGCGTGTTCGGCGCTACATAAGCGCTAGTCAATACGTGTACTCTTTAAATCAAACGGGAAAAAAAAAATCAATGACAGAGTCTGACAACAGGCTGCTCTGGGACCTGACGTCTAAGAGGCAATTAACAGTTCATTCCTGAAGGACATGGGGTTCTGAAGGCTTCCCACCTTGCAGCTGAAGTCACCTTGATGGATAAAAGCACCAGTGGTCCTGTCTTGCGTGCTGTCCCCAGACGTTCATTGCGTCGCTGGTGGCTTTTCGATTTGTGCGTGTCATGTCAGAAAGTTGACTGCCTGACTGGCAGAACATCACACCAGGCTTTCCAAGAGCCGTTTCCTTGCTCTGAAACAACAAGGCAGTGATCCAGCTGCACTCAAGAGATCCCAAGGAGAAGAATTACATGGATGCATGGGGATACAGTTTCCCTTATGGCTTCAAAGTCACGACTGCTCGGCAAAACTGACTTTACCACCCACGGAGGTCCAGCTGACGCATTCCAGGGAGACCCAGCAGCTGAGCTGAGCAGCTCTTCACTTTCACAGTAGCAACAGGAGCACTCGGAAGGAAAAAAAAAGCCCACAGTGCACAAGGTGAGGCTAGGATGTCATGAAAGGCAGCTCCATAAAGGCTTCTTTATGGATGGTTCTTCCTCGCTGGCTTGAGAGTGACAGCTCCCGAGCACGCACAGATCGCTGGAGCGGATTCGGTTTCACAGGAGGGGATGTTGAGGTGAAGGGCAACCACCTCTGGCCCTCTCTGTTCCCCATCAATCCTGCCTCAGTCAGCAGGTTAAAGGTGAAAGTGGGCCTTATAACTCCAGCGGTGTCCGTTTCCCTGGTCTGATGACTGTCTCACAACCTCCCGCAATTAGAGGGCACAGCGGGGAGGAGATCCCTCATCTCTCCTCCCACCAGCACAGACCAGCTCCTGCTGTTCATGCCCCGTGGCAGATGCCTGAAGTAACAGCAACCTGCTGCAGGGCTGACGGACCAAGAGCAGCCAGAGCTGAGGGTGCCCAGGAGGAGGCAGGGTCTACGGTTGAGTCTTAAGAACAAAACCCAACTACGAGAAGTTCCCATTCCGGTGCAAGGTCCCCTTCTGCTGAGTTTCTCCACAGAGTCCTGTCTGAGTGGTTGCACTGCTTGTTTTACCATAAAACATACATGAGAACAAGAGAAAGGAATAACGAGCGACCACATAATGTTCTATGAATCGCTCTCGGCACACCGTCTTGGGAAGAAAAATGCAATTTCTGCGTTAACCTCAGCAGATGGACACAGCGGCGTGGGGCGTATGGGAGCAAACCCCAGACCTGGGGGTGGCCACAGTGCGAAAAGCCCAGTCGTTCCCGAGCAAACCCCAAGGGTCAACCTAAAGCACAGATTAAGGTGGGAACAAGTATCTCCCACCCCACCATCTTCCGATTTCAACATCCAAACAAGCGCAGTGCACTGTTCACATGACGGCCGAGGAATTTAACACCCACCCATGAGGTAGAAAAGTCTAGTTCTTGCTTTCAAATTCCTCATTTCCTCCCTTTATTTCTTTTGTCTGGCCCAAAAAATCTCCCAAAGAAAGAGGATTTGATTGTTTGTTTGGTTTTATTGTTCCAGTCTGTAAAGTGTCGACAGACTCCACAATTTCCACTGCCATGCCCTAACGACAGAAACCCAGGCAGTGCTCTTCGCCTAAGAGAAGTGCTAACAGAATATGTTTGCACTCCTGATTTTTATTTTTCGTTGTTGTTTGAAGGCTCTGGGGAGCACCCAGGCATTTTTAATTCCTCCCCATGCCAATACATCCTTCCTGGATCAAGGGTGATGGATTCTGCCCAAGTCCAAGCACTGAGTGAACCAGGGATCTGTGCGATTTTAAGATAACTGAACTACAAAAAGCTGTGCTTGAAGTAACACTAAGACCAGCTTAAACCCACCAGAGCAAGAAAAATCAGAGTTAAGGCTCTAAATCCACTCTGAGCTCACGCCTTGTGTGCCTTCCCCTCTCTGCAGAGCATAGCAAGCAGCAGCTTGGATTTTCAGCAGAAACTTTGAAGCATCCTTCCTTTGTGAGTCAGACAGTTAACACTGATTTAAAAATAAATAAACTACTTAACGTGCCCTTTTCAAACGCTGTTGGTTTTGGGGCACTAACAAAACCCGTACCCTGAGCCTAACAAGTAAGAAACACAGTGGTTTGGCCAAGACCCTGGAATGTCCTTCCTGGTGCGCTGGGTTAGCCGCAGCCCGGGGGATTCCTGCCCGGCTCCCTGGGCAGTGCCTGCCCAACAGTCCGTGTCTGAGCACGTCTCCACGGGTGATCGCACAAAGACGCACTGGAGTGGCGAAAAAATGCCTTCATCTGTCACCTGTGATGGGTCTCCAACACGGAGCACCTTTCCTGGTGAGCACTCTGCGTACTGCAGGATGCCCGGAAGAGTACATCCACACACTGGAGTCCAGCCTGACCTTTAGGAGGTTCCACCACAGCTTGCAAACCCTCTCTCACTACTTCTTAGAGGTGTCCTAACTGCTCTGAGACAGCTTTTAATCAAAGCCCAAATGCACCTAGCTCCAGTGTTACCAACAAGGGTTAAAACGCATGGTGCTAACGCCAAGGCAGAATGATCAGGGGATACTAAGAGCATGAAACAAGGCAAAAAAGGCCCCTCATTAAACATCTGCAGGGTTTTGTTTCTTAATTTTGGTTGATTTTTTTTAAAGGTAATTCCCTCTTTATATTTCTTCACCTGTCTCCTAGGGAGACACAAGGTGGGAGGTGGATGGATGGAGACACCTAAATACCTTGACTAATGGAACTCAAAAGGGCATTTGAAGCACAGGAGGTGACATGGAAACAGGTCCCATGTCCTCACGTGGTCTCCAGATGCTGAGGGCCTTGGCCACACCTTGTTCACGGGTGAAGCAGGTACCATGTTCTCACCACAGCAGGTTTCTAACTGGAACCAAGGGGTACGGCCAGCTCCACCTCCCAAAGACTGGACAACTCCTACAATACGGGTTCATGAGATTCAAGAGGTTTTAAATGGGCCTTACTAAATCTGTAACACTACACAAACTGCTGCTTTCCACCACGTGATTACAGCAAACATTTTCAAAAGTCATTTCATTCCAAATACGGATTTAGAAAACAAATCCAGGCATCCCTTGAGAGAGAAACCTAACGTATGAGTCTTTTTCTTGTTAAAAAAAAAGTTATTGTATTACCCCATGCAGATAACTTTTGAGAGGAAACTCAGCATGATGCTGGAGTGGCCCAGACACCACTGAGGCCCACCATAAATTAACACCAGACTACAGCTTTGAAATTGGTTTCCCTAGGCAATCTGGCCTTTAGAAAAACCAGCATAATTTGGGTCTGTGGAAGCAGAGAGGTGTGACAGAGGATGAAGGCGATTGTATCTCCACTGCTGGGAAGCCCATGTGGCTATGGGTTCTGGATGCCTAGAACAGCATCTATCAAATTCATGGGTGTTAGGAAACAAAATACCATGTAATCGGCAGTACCGCGTTCGGCTGCAAGTCAGATGCACTTGCCCTGCCCTTCCTGGTCTCCATCATCTATTTAGACTCTTCAGGTCTTCGTGTTTGCACAAGACCCAGCAAAATGGGCAGTTATTAGTTGGCCCGTAGGCACTACCATAATGAATGTGATTAATAACGGTGGATGAATTATCCAAAAGATACCGATCAGTGGAAGGAACTCGGAGAGGAGCAGCAAAACTAATTAACAGCCTGGAGATACGATCTTAACAGCAAAAACCTATATTTAAGGGTAATGATAAAACTCGCTCAAACCCATCGTTGTGGGGTAATTAAGACTTAAGGCTGCAACTGGAACATGCGTCTTCACACCTCTTGTTTCCTTAGTGCACAAGAAGACGACATTCGCAATGAAAGATTAACAGAATTCAATGTTTCACTCAGCGCCGTCTGGGAGGCAGCTCCGGGCAGGGCATGCAGGACTGCTCTTGAAAGCCAGTGAAGGGCTTCAGATAGTCCTGAGCTGGAGAGAACGGGGCAGAGGCCGTGCAGAGGCCGTGCAGCAGTGGTTAAATAATTAAAGCGAGCACAGAACACAGGGTGAACGCAGGAGCTACAGGGTGCAGTTAAAAGGAGAGGAGAGAACATAAGTTGAGATGCAAAACATAAATGTTGGCTTTCTATGGTAAAGGCCCCCTTGCAAAGGGCCTTCAACACTAAAGATGATCAGAAACCAAAACGTACAACAGTGCTCCACAAAAAAAAGAAAAAAAAAAAAAAAAAAAGAGTATCTAGATCCCCCATGCTGCAGTCTTTGGCAGGAGCCCCACGATGGGCACTCAGGAGAACTGCCGAGCTGTGAGGCTGAAGACAGGTGAGGTAGTGGGCCAGGGAGGTGGCAGCCTACAGAACGATCTGGAGATGGGAAATAGCGACTGCCAAGGAAGTAGATGAGCTGAAACCCATGAGTCACCTTTTCATCTCTGCCTCACTGCACTCAACGATTAACGCGGCAGCTACTCTGTCTGCAACTTCTCTTACGACAGAAACCTGCGCTTCAAAGCTGCAAGCAAGCACATGTGAAGTGGAGACATCCCGCCGAGATAGTTAACTTAATTGATCCTCCCTCTAACATAATTTTCAACTTCTGTTGCATCGACGACCAAAACAAGCGGGGAAAAATAAGCCAAACCAGTTTCACATCTAACAAGCCTCTCTCCGCGCCACTGCAGACTCATGGCACTGGCAGTCTCTCTCGGCAGGCTCCGGACTGGCTCCAAGGCTCACCCAACACCTTGTTTGCACACTCCTCATCAGATAATTTGACTTTGCTGGGCAGGGAAACCACATTTAACCACAAAATATGAAAACAAGTTTAAAAAAAAACAAGCCAGGGCTTCCTGCCTGGTGGGAACGAACTTGCACGCTGCCTCAGAGCTCTTGGAGGGACTGTCTCCATCTTCCTACTGTTGAACCGCTTAGGCAACAGAGTAGAGAGGTGGCCAGAGCCTTGCAATGTCATTTCAAGGCATAGACCCATGGGACCTTCGCCCTTCAGCCCAAATTTGCAAAGGCTTCCCCTTGGCCAGCGTGCCCAGGGCTGGATATGGAAGCCCAGGACCACGCGGTAGCTGTAGGAGAAAGAGCTACATCTCACTCACAAGTTCACCTTGAGCAAGTTCAAGCCTCCAAGTGCCTTTAAAGCAGCCAACAACCAAGTGAGATGGAGTTTTAAAAACCTCATTTATCACCTGATGTTCTGGTAAGAAGCTAAGCTGGACATTCAGGAATGCCAGCATTACTGTAAGGCTCAACGTAACCCCACAGCTCACTGCTCCCCACAACGCAGCGGGTGGCTCTTTGAAACCAACCACAGAATCAAGAAATCCAGGCTTGCCCATGAGTCTCTCTCAAGGCCAAGACTGAGGGATGAGTTCACCCTGCAGCTTCTCTCCTCTATCTTGGTTCCTATTTTCAGAAAAATCTGTAGGACTGTTACACCTTTGAAGCCCACCAACCATCTATGGCCAAAACGGGCCAGAAGGTTCAGAAGTCATTGGGGGAAAATTAAGCTGGACACAAAGACAGAATAAGTGCACATTTCATACGGGTAAAAGTTCCTGCCTAACTTTCTTTTTTGCGTCTTCTAAATGAAAAAAAACTCTCCAGTAACTACGTGAGCAATGCGGGAAAAAATAGGAAACCTGTAATAGGGGAAGAAGAAGAGGGCACAGAGCTGGGATGGAAGGGAGTTGTGTTCTTGAGGGGAGCACTTGTGTTAAGCATCTCTATCAGAGGTAATGGGAAAAATTAACGCACCAGAGGGAGACCTCTCGTTACCCAACTGGCCACCACCCAACACGAACCCACAATAACCACAACTGGCTTTCGAACACAGCTTATTGGACAGAAAAGCTGTTCCACACCCAGCGACAGCGCTTGCCTGTCGTAACCTCACTGATGGCGTTTAGCTGATGCCCAAACTCCTAACTACTGTCCAGTGGCAACCATAACGTAAATCAGAAAATGATGGAGCAAAAGAGTGGAACCTCCCTGCCCGTATCCCTTGCGCATCCATGTGCCTCCAACAAGACAGGCTCCTGCCGCCTCTAAATCCCCCCGATGCTGAAGTTTGCACTTCCAGAGGAAATTCAACACACAGGATGCATAATCCGCGGGACAGACGGAGAGGTCTAGAGTAAGGAGCTCTAACCCACCGAGGACGTTCGCTCACTAGAGCCCAGAGGGAAATTCTTGAAGGGCTGCAGGCAGATTTCCTTGGCGGGCAGCCACGAGCGTCGATCCGGCTTCTAGGAGAGATCAGCATGGCTGTGGCTTGCAGCAACTTCACAGACAAACGTAAAACCTTCCTCTTCAATCAACTTGCTTACAATAAACCCATGAAAATGAAAAGCTAAAATATTTCCAGCTGGCCAGAAGCCGCAGAGAGAGCAGGGAACTTATTGCACGTGCAGGTTTGGGGATGATGTGAAGTCTCCTGGAGCTCTTCAGGGGTTTTTGGACATTCAGTCGCATTTGGACAGAAGCGCCTACGTCATTATTAAAGGAAAGATGCAGGAAACTAAAATTATCTAGGCACCTTTCATATTTTAGTAGAGTTATTTATGGAACTAAATTTATTTCAGATTTCTAACATACAGCATCGAGCGCATAAGAGCAAATTTTAAATCTTAAGAGGGAAAAGGAAGAATTCCTTCCTTGTAAAGCCTCAAATATTTTGAGTATCGCTGTCAGACCCTTGTTAAAAAAGGGCTCCTACACAAGGATTTGAGGTGCGACTTGGTTTACTTTATCACTTCATTAAAGGTATTTATGGACTTAGAATTGTCCCAGGGCGGGACACTCGTATTTTAACTTACTGTCTGCTCAGAATAGCAATTTTCATTCTCTAGGCTTGACTCTTTTTCCTCTTTAACATACAGTGATGGAATTGCTCTCAGTTTCCTTGAGAACAAAAAGAAAATCAGGCTTTCGACGTACAGAGGGGTCTTACACTTGAGTCTGCTGCACTGAACACGGAGGATCCCGGATGCTCCTAGACAATGACATTTTTGTACGGCTCATTTTCCATTACAGGGATTCATAACCAAGACAGAAACCCAATCACCACATTTTTCTACCATTTTACAATTTATCGTACTAAGAATTAATTTGGGTCATTCCCTTAAACTTAATCATCCCACACTACTTGGAATTTTTTCTCTCATCTACAATTGCTCTGCACCAGCTAGTACTGAAATATACTGGGAAGGGAAGGGGAAATCTCGTTCATCTCCCTCCTTGCTCCGTGCATTTTTTGCCCAGTCAGTTTTCCTCCCCACACAAGCAAGCCAGAGCGCTTCTGCCTGCACACGCAAAGCCACGCTAATTGATGGGAGAGCTCCAAGGTAAGTACAAACCCACCTGAAATATAAACCTGAAATTACTTCCAACGTTTTGAGAAGCCTGTTTGGATTTCAGGTTGGAAACACCCCTTCACCAGCTACGCTGGCGTTCTTTCCGGCGCGAAGGAAACCAGCCAGAAACACCAACACTTCCAGGTGGTATCTCTTCCCCATTCGTCATTTTCCCCCGTTCCTTCTTTGCTGTCCCTTCATCAACTCACCCTTTCAGCTTCCCTGCCCCCAGGCTTTGCGACTGGAGTTGCAGGCCAACACGAAGGACCACTGCAGAGGAACCATTAGACCTGTGATGGCCCCAAGAGCAGCCAATGGAGCTTCACACAGATGGGGTTTGGTGACACTACACGTCACGGGATTAGGTCATTGACAGCATCAAGGGAGGTGCGAACTACCTCATCTTTGCACCTTAATGCTGATTTCAATAAGCCATTGATAGGTGGAGTCCTCTCTACTTGGATCAATGAGATGTTGGCCATTATCTGTACACTTGGCATCAACAAGCATCCCTGTTCTCCAGAAGATGATCTAGGACTGCCTGTCCTCCACCTGAAACTCAACAGGTCAGAGCACCTCCCCTTTCTCCTGGTAACATTCTTTTTAAATGCAAGGAAAAAAGGTCGGGACTATCTTCCAAAACAAAGAAGAAAAAGAAAACGCCATGTACAAAGGAGAACCTTTGACAGAGCAGAATTGCAGAGGGCTACCGTTCAGCTTCTCCTCCCCCGAGCTGAATCCATTTGGCCGCGTTCTGCACTTATGAACCGTACAAACATTTCACTGGCTCAGAGCAGCTGAACCTCACCAAACATTTTTAAGGCATTTCCCTCTTCAAACAGCCACAGCTTTCCTCTTCAAAACCCCTGCATTCAACTCTTCGTGCTTGGAAAAGGACCAAAGCCTCCCCATTTCCCTACACCCAGGAGGCTGCAAGCACGTTGCGTACCGCAGTCAACAAAGTGCCAAGAAGCTAATGAAGATGAAAGTGTCAATGCGGAGCAGCGATAACACGCACCTCTCCCACGTAGCTATTTCGACCGTTCTGCAAACAAATTTGGCAGGTACTCGCCGGTCCGAGTCCGAAAAGCGAACGCGCGGCATCTCGACGTTTTTAAACATATCGCTGCTCCACAGAAGTGTCACGGGGTGACAGATTGCTCCCTGCCCACCAACTGGATTCAGAGAAGTTCTCAAACCCTTACGGGTTAAAAGTGGCTCCAGCGTGAATCAGAGTCCCAGTGGTAAGGCGATCATCGATACAAGGGATTATGCAGATTTAAGAAATACCCTCGGCACCCGAAAGTTTTCAGAATGCAAACTACGTCAACCCTGAAAACAAGAGGCACTGCATCATGATGGCAGGAGGGACAAAGCCAGGGGGGTTTAACAGACAAAAAAAGATTGTTTTAATAGGAGAGAAGCATCAGTCATTGAGTCTTACTTCATTCAGACTTTCTCTCCAACCCATCCATCTTCAGCGCCAAGAGATGACAGGACCACCTCACTTTTCCCCCCAGCCTACTATATCACTAATGCCCATTTCTACCCCAAACAAATGACTGGCTGGAATGGCCCCTTTCCCGAAACCGGCCTGCCAAGCCCCACAAATGCCTTGGTACCTGCTATGGTCAACTTGGCTCCAACGGGGCCCCCTCGAGAGGTGGGCACCGATGGGTGGAGCCTTCCCCGATCATCTTCCCCAACAGTCACTTTGTCATTCATGGCTGGGGACCATCTGCGGAAGAGGGGATCGGGAAGGGGGGAAGGCGAGCCAAAGACGGAGGCGAACAGGAGCGCACGCACTCGTACCCTCCCCACACAAGCCCAAATGCAAATTCCTTTGCCCTCGCAAAACGCCTCTGCGGGCATTATCTGCGAACAAAAGTCCTCGAGGCGGGCGGTCTCTGCATCACTGCTCTCTCTGTTAGCACCACCTGCTTGGCGTCAGCCGGGAGAGTCGCGGAGTTATCTTTTCGCCGCGTCTGCAGAAGCCAACGGGAACACAATGGACCCCATCGGCCAGGGTCAGGCATGGCTTTCTTTCTCGCCCTCGTACCACCAGCCCTTTTCACCTCCACCATCTCCAGGACCCCGGAGCGCTCAATAAGGAGGTGGCTTCGAGCATGGGGAGGAGGAGGAGGGGGGAAATATAGGTCTCTGGCGTAAAGTACCGACGCCGTTTCCCCTCCTCTCCCCTTCCTTAAGACCTGATGGTCTTCAGTCACACATCTTAAAAGAAAAACAAAAAACAAAAACACAAAGACTTACTTGTCTCAAGTCGATGAAGGCCAACTGCAGCGTGTCCCCTTGGAACCCAGGCACTGGGCCGGATCTGGCAAACTCTGTGGGAAAGAAAAGAGGATAAAAAGCGCCTTTAACTAACCATGGACAGGGAGATTGGCAGACGGATGACAGGGAAGACAAGAGAGGCTGGGGGAGAGGAGGACCGCGCTTCTAAGGAGTCATGTCTCCCTCCCTTCAGCGTCTTTGTTCGCCCTTCAAAATTCGTGTCATCAAAACACCATTAATTCCACCGTCCTGACAGCAAGGAAACTGTACTAATTCGACCTGAAATTTATTCCCATGAGCCGCACTGGGCTTCAGAGTATTTGTTTTGTGAATGGACAAACAACTCGCCGAGAAGAAAGGGGGGGATGGGGGTGGAAAAGTTTTTCCTCTCGACACAATAAAATCTTCAGCTGTGAACCTCTTTTCAGTTCCGAAAGCTATTTATATTTTAGGGCGCTGAAGGAATTTTCTAATTTCACGCCTGTCACCGGGCTCCATAAGCATTCATCAAAAAAATATGCCCCGTCACATCATTAATTATTCGGCAGCGGATTATTTGCATTATCTGGTGCGGCGCGCTATTGCTAGCGTACGGTCACCCCAAATGGGACGAATCGCGGCCATTATGCGGCATATTTATTTATGTTGGATGAAGACGTCTGACAACTGAATAACATTGGCTTCTAAAGCGAAGAGAGTATTTCCAAGGGCCACATTTACCTCCTTCCAGTGTAATCTGGCCAAAATTTCATACTTAAGTCGTTTATTTTTCTTCTAATCTATTATTTAAACCAAGTCTAAAACCACTGAGCAAATCCACGTCAGACCGCCGTAGCTCTTCCATGCCGTGTCACAGCTTTTCCTTGGTAGCGCTCATGAAGCCAACAGCTGTGCACATTCCAGTGTGTCTTTTGAAGACATGCCGGAGGTTGATCTTGCTCAACTTCGCTCAGTTGTCACCCTCTTTAGCTACAGAAGTAACGGCTTTATCTCTGCTCTCCATGCAACTTTTCATCACCGATGGGACGTAATTTTCAAAGCCACAACTCATCATCATGGAAGACTCAAGAGGGAGCTTCTGCCTTCGGCTGAATTTTGATGCTCCTGCAGACACTGAAAATGTTCCATGCTGGAATGAAATGTTTTCTTGAGATGCAACCGAGTTTGATGGCAGAAAGGAAGAAGAAAGGGAAAATATACACGAACCTACAGATTTTTGAGTTATGTATGGCCCATTATCACCCAACTATTCTGGTTTTAACCATACAAGAATCTTCAAAACAGCTCCTGTGGCTCCACAAAGCTGAGGACTAAGGGTGGCTCAGCAATAAGAAATGAGGGTTTTGCCTTCTGTCTCCACGACTGCACAGAGGTACTAAAGGACAAAGTCCGGCCTTAAACACTAAACAGAGTCATTTCATGCCAGACAGTCTTCTCCTTGAATGCTTCTCCTTCCAGAAGTTCTCTCGTTTTCAAGCAAATGTCACAAAAGAAGGAAAACAAATTATCACAGCCCTATTTTTAAAGACTTCCTATAGCAGCCGGTCATACAAGCAGTCCTCACGGCTCTAACAAGAAGAAACTAATGAATTAATTAACTAATGCCCCATCCCCAGAAACATTCCAGGCCAGGTTGGCTGGGGCTCTGAGCAACCTGATCTGGTTGGAGATGTCCCTGCTCCTGGCAGGGGGCTGGACTGGGTGGCCTTTGAAGGTCCCTTCCCACCCAAACCCTTCTGTGATTCTATGATTCTATGAATCACACGCTGGGATTCAGCCCCGTTCCTCAGCTGCCTTATTTCTGGAAACCCGAGAGGGGTTATTTGTCAGCTTTCTTGCTCCGCCTTCCATTAAAATCTTGAGATGAAGAACATCCTTCAACACAGACAGAGGTACCTCCAGGGGCTCAGCGGCCAGTTTTCAGACACCCCCAGCTCTGCTTTTTAATATTTTCGGATGCCGGAAGAGCTCGATGATTGAAACAATCACTCATCTTCGCGGCGAACGCTCAAGTGACAACTGCTGCAGGACAATAAGAAACGCGACTCTAAAACCATTACTTTTATCCAATGCTACTACTAGAAAGGTATAAAAAAATACAAAGAGAAAGTCAGTACTTGACTGTTCACCTTGAGATTTTGGACAGGAAAAGCATGGATGAAGACCAGGAGAAACCATCCCTGGTTGTGCCTACGGACCGTTCGCCACTTTTGCACAGGCTGGGACTGGACAGAGAGAGGAGCTGCTCAGCTTCCAGCCGGTTTCACCAACCGATGCCGCAATATTTAGGCTGCAAACAGTCCAAACGGAGTTTACAGTGAACCCTCCGAGACCGTTTTAATTAATTCTAACTGTAAAGGCACTTTAACTTACGTTTGTTATAAAATTTGAGTGTCGCTTGCCTGTGCCAGCACGCACACGCAAGGGAGGACTTGCAAGCTCACTGACTACGATCTGCAAGGCATAAATCAGCCTTACACATCTGCTGTACACCCCACCGTCTCACCTGGAAAAATCATCCCAAAAGCCACGTCAATCCTAAAACGCCCCCACTTTGGAAAAGCACGTACCTGAAAAGCTACAAACTTCTAAAATAGCGTCTGAGCATCCTCTCAAGAGATGAAACTGCCCTGGGAGGCTCAGTGGCCCTGGGTTGAGGTACCCAACCGCTACGTCCTACCCTCTACAGATGGGGTCACATCATGCTGCTAATTGTATCTGAAGAAACGTTGGAAAGCAGAAACCCTGAAAGGACTGTGATGAAAGAAACTTTCTATTTTGGATTGAAGGGCTTCGCAGCTGCTAGGAATCTACTTCGAAGCACGCATGGAGTTGTGAAATTTAAGATCTTCCCAAACGCATGAATTTTGAACCCTCATGAGAAAATGCCCGTGACTGGGTCTTGAATATTTTCACAAGTAATTTGCTCACAAGCAACCCAAGCCAGGTTTCGTCCAAAGACATGGTTGCTCCTTACCAGCTCGCCTTTAGCTGTCTCTTGCTAAGGAACCGTACGGGAGGAAGGCTGGGAGGGTTACGGAGCGACGCTGCCCTTTAACGCCACACGCTACAACAACGGTAGCACGTTGACCCAACAGGCCCTGGAAGGGTCATTCCCATCAAAAGAAGGGATTGGAGTCCCTGCTGCGCTAACAACGCACTCAACGTCCAAGAAGTGAGATGACATACGTGATCATATTCTTTGCGTTCCAGAAGAAACGAGAGCAAGGATACGGCTCGGACGCTAGAAGCAAGCTGCTACAGCCCTTGGCTGTAAGGAGTGTGAAGAGGAACGAATGTAATGCTTCACCCCACGGTTGTTAGAAAAATAGCCGTGTCTTCTGTAATCACAGGTCACACTTTACATACCAATGCCACAAGCTTATTTTGAAGGAGGAATGAACAAAGTCTTAAAGAAAAAAAAAAAGAAACAAAGAAGAGAACAGAGCCTTAGAGGAAAGACACAGCCAGTTCTTCTTGGTTTTAATCTCTTCAACCAGATTTCGGGATAATTTTCTCGGAACAACCAAGCACAGTGCTGGCCTCAGTACTGTCGGCTTCGTTCATTGTACCGTCTCCGCGACCAAGGCAAGTGGCAAACACTGCAAGCCACCTACAGTACAGCCCCTCGAGCAGAAAATCACAGGAGAATAGAGCGGATCAGTATGCGGCTGTTTGTACAAAGCATTTAGCCAGGCTAAAGGTTTGAGAGGCTTGTGTTCAGGCCAAAAAAGTAATGTCTTTGCAAGGTCTACAGGCTTGGGCCACCCAGGGCAGGTCACAGAGGGACTCTAACCTCTCTTCCAAAACATTTCACCGATGAAAGAATCAAGGAACAGGAACCGTTAAGCCCTTTACAATGAACAAAGACTAAAGAGTTCAAACGCACACCAGAAAAGAGACATCCACTGTAAATTAATTATACAGAACGGGGGAATCTCTGCTCGTCTACCGTAGACGGCTACGCACACAGGGACAGCCTTACACGTATTGGGGGTTCAAATAAACACAGCTGGCGGCTTCATTCCTCAAAACATCATTTTGAGGGTAACATTTTTTCTAAATTACACGACACTGACAGAATTCCTGACAGCAGACCTGCGGGATCGAGGTTCCAGCAGCTCCTGTTGAGGGGAACCTGGACAATCCACTTGCGGTCGCATCAGTCATGAACAAGATTTTGTATTTGGGGAAACAACCATCTCAGTATTCCGTGAATTCTTACAATGGAGAATGTGGGTCTCAAAGTCACCCTCCTTAGACAAACCCTTGGAAGACTGTCTTAGAAAAGTAAGCAACAGGACTTCTTGTTTCTTACCCAGAGACACAAAATGACACCTTGAGGACACTAATGCTGAAGAACAAATCTCTTTGTGGACCCTGGAGAAGCTCGCAAGGGAAAAAAGGTGAGAAATGATGGGTAGGAATGGAGGCGAGTGGAACAGAGAGAAGATGAGGGTGGTGGAGCACTGGCCCAGGTTGCCCAGAGAGGCGGTGCATGCCCCATCCCTGGAAACATTCCAGGCCAGGTTGGCCGGGGCTCTGAGCAACCTGATGTGGTTGGAGATGTCCCTGCTCCTGGCAGGGGGGTTGGACTGGGTGGCCTTTGAAGGTCCCTTCCCACCCAAACCATTCCGTGATTCTATGATCCCAGTTTTCCATATTGAGCTTATGCTGCACCCACACCCTTCCCACACAGCCCTGCTCTGAAGCTGTTCCCCATTACAGGCCAAACCGCTCATCCCCATCTGGCAAATTCCAGAGAGCTGCGGGGAGAGGGAGGAGTTATCCAAAATACACTGAACTGGGGCAGATTAAATAAAAATCTCTATTCCCCTCTGTCAATTGTTCTTTTATGGAACAAAGATGAGCCTGGAATCCTGTTATTGCACAGACATGAGCGGTCTCAGGGGCCGTGATGGTCTGCTGGCAGCGCTGAGGAGCATCCACAGCCCCAGGGAGGAACTCCTCACTGATGGACCACTGGATGTTTTCAAATAGAAGAAAAGTAAGCTCTTCAGAGGAAATTGTATGACATGTATGCCAGGAAAACTGGTCCCTGCCAACCCATAGGACAGGTCTACAGAATCAAGTTACAGACCTACAGAGGTTCCCAAAGCTGGAACTCAAAGACGTACAGTGGATGTCTCTTAGCAGCTGTGAAGTTCTCAGCTCCACTAAAATACCAGTGGAAAAGCGGAATGTGCACATCTCACCATTAGCTCCCTTGAGCTGCAAAGGTTGACAACCATCAACAGTGTGTGTCCATGACAGGAGGGTAAGGGAAGGTGGGTACAGAGTTGAGGTGTGGACAGAGGTGTCTTCTCTTCCTGGAGTTACAAAGGACTATCAGGATGGGTAAATAAATACCAGTGGATATCCTGGTAGCAAAGGAGAACACAGGAAGGGGTTGCATATGGAGGATATCCAAAACATTGTAGTAGACAGCAGAGGTTGGAGACAAGAGGACAGGAGAGATGGCACCGTGGGATTAGCAAGAGGTTTACAAAGCAGACAAAAGAGAAGGAAAACAAGAGAAATACTAAAGCTAAAATGTTGAAGGAGACCAGGTGATGGATTACAGGACAGATTAAGGGCTAACAGAAGGCAAAAATCAGATGCTAGAGCTAGCAGAGGCAAGCAAGAGGTCTCACTTTAGGGGCAGGGTAAAATGGCTGGAGAGAAGTCCATTTCTCTTTGACATCACACAAACTCCAAGGATTTGCTCAAGGCAAACTTGCAAAGACCACTTCAGAACTGTGCTGAAGCGGAGAACATCGCCCAAACACGTCCTACCAGCATCGAAACAAAAAGGACGTGGTTTTGATAGCTCATTGATGGGGAGCCGTGCGCTTCTCCTCCACGCGTATTTACACGCCCTGATTCTCCAGGCATCACTTCCTTTGCCACTGCGAGCACTCTGCACCCTCTAAGAAAGGTCACCTGAAGGAAACGGAGCACTAAGTAACTCAGGCAGAAATAAGAGAGGATAAATCAAAGTGTAGGAAAAGGCGGCACAGCTGCGGACCAGAGGCTCCCAGTTCCACGTCCGGTGCCACCCAGCACACCAATAACCTACCCTTCCCATTTCAGGGAGCACGTGCAGCAGCTTGGAAGATGGCTCTGCTGTCAGGACAAATCACCCCACTCGGTTTTCACAGCAGGAAAACGCAGAGTTTTGTTTCCCAGTAAGGGCTGAGTTTTGATGGACGAAGAGGCGGGAAGGAAGAGATCTGCTCCTCTCTTCCTCTGAGGGAACGGCGCAGGTCACTGGAATCGCGGGTGACAGCCAGGCCTGGGCAAAGGAGCGGGCAAGCAGAGGGTCTGCAAGTTCCCAAGGAACCACGTGCCTGCACGCCATCAGGACCTGCGTGCTCCACGATGAGAAGATTTTCTTGCAAGCCCTCCATGCAGGCAGCTCATGGAAGCTTGCGCTCAACCTTTGGGACAGTCTACGACACTGATGGCACTTTAAGCCACAGACCGCAGCTTTCTAAGCTGCCAAAATCATAGAATCATAGAATCATAGAATGGCTAGAGTTGGAAAATCCATGATCTGGTCCATCATGTCCCACACACTCTTGAAACTCAGGACTCTTTTCCCAGAATTGTTTTTTTTTTCTTGCTGCTCAGCCCCACGCCAGGTCATGATGTTCCAGGACGCGGTGCCGATGTGTGACCCCAAACCACCCCATGGAGGAAACACAATGCCTGGCAAGCTTAGTTGTGCACACAGTGCAATAACCTAAAATAAGGGAGTTTGTCCTCAAAACTGCCGTGCTCACCTCTAGCGCGGAGCATCCCCAATGGGTTGCGGGTTGGAAGAACACCAGGCAGCCACTTGCACGGTGCCAACCCCTGCGCGATGGAGAGACCTTCTCCGGCGCGGTGGGCCAACTCCGGCGGCTTACACAAATAACGGCATTTCCGTGTGAGAGTCCTCGGAGCCAGGCAACACGGCCAAGGAGGAGGTGGCGAACGGCTGCGCCGGGACCCGTCTCGGCGCATTCTGGGCGTTGGGCTGGAGGATTCCTCAAACCAGCAGACACGCGTGTGTTTCTTATTGACTGCCCCCAGGAGTGGGCTGAACAAAAATTGGGAGTTTAATGAAATTTGAAATATAATTTTTACAGCGCTTTTGATTTCTCATAAAGCAGCAGTTAAAAGACTTTAGAGATTACGGAACTGCTTATTTTATGATCTAAGTATTGTAAAAACAATCTGCCTCAGCCACTGCTGGAATCGGTTACGTCGATGGGAAACACTTTTGTAGGAGCCAGAGCAGCCCCCTTGCTTTTTTTTTTCTTTTTCAGTCATAATTTCCAAATCTAGGTCATTACCTTTGATTCTCTGAGGTACAGGAGATACAGAAAAAAAAAAAAA
>WHYT01016152.1:97691-118069 GCA_009806455.1 Tetrax tetrax
TTTTTTTCTCCCTCTCCGGATTCATTGCGGTTTTTTTCTCTTTCCAAGCTGGCTCGTTGGGCTGGAGCCAGGACTCACTCCCAAATTGAGACATAATTCGACATGTCCTACTGAGTCTTTCTGGGCAATTCACTTCACCCCTCTGCCTTGTCCCACCGCAGGTTTAAACAAAGAGGTGAGAGAACCTCTCTTGACCGTGTAAAGAAAGAGCTACGGAAAGCCAAGCCATAAGAACAGCAGTTCCAACGAAGACCCTACCAACAGACTTTTAAAAAATTTTGCCCTTCCCTGAACGTCAAAAGACTTTCAAAGCTCTAACACATATCTTGGGAAACAGCTTTTTGCTGGGAATAAAAAAAAAAAAAACAAACAAACAAAAAAGGACATCCACCTGGACAGGCAGGAGCGGTGCCTGGCGTCTCCTCAAGGGCTTTGTCCAGTCGGAGGGATAACGCCACAGGAAAACAGCTTGGATTTTTCCCAGGTCTCTCACATCACTGCCAGCTTAATATGATTTTTACAACTTTGTATCTCCACTCTTTCTTGCCTCTTTTGCACCAAAAATGCTGCTGGCGTACACAGGACTACTCATCCAAGCAAGACACACAAGATTTGGCTCTTAATGTCTATTTAATTTCCTATTTCTCCCCAGTCCTCTGAAAGCTTTCTTTTTGAAGGCCATAAAATTAACAAACCGTGTATTCAGTGCTTTGGAGACGCAAAACCATCGCGTTCCTAGGGAGGGGGTATCTCCAGTGGGGGCAAGGGGTCTGAGCGCGACCACGCGCTCCTCCCGAGCACCGGCCAGGCCTGCACGCGCCCGCCGCCAAACCTCACCCTGACCCCACGGCTCATGGAGCCGTTCCCCTTTCGTGTTGATGGGACAGCAAATTATTTATAAATCAGGAAATAATTTATGAAGCCACAAGTCTGGAGAATTAATTTACCGGTGTCTTGTTTTGAGCCTAAGCCATCACCTTTCTCACCTCTACAACTTATCTATTGTGTACATAACCTCATTTTCTTGTAATGTGCACTGTATCTGCTCTAATATAGAGCCAATTATCTGCACCACCTTCAAAGCACGCTTAATATACAACTAAATCCTTTCATTAATTTGCCTCACCACCCTCTTAACCGGCTTCTACCTCTGGCACCCACAAAAGACTTAAACAAAAGCCTCATAAACTCTGGGATCGAAACTCCGCAGCCCCGTTCCCACATCACAGACCTCACTGGAAGTGCTCCAAACAGCTATAAAATCCTATTTTAATATGATAAGTACACGATAAAGCTGCTAAACGAGGGAAGGCTTGGGGGTCTGGGGAGGGGAAGAGGGCTGGAGGCAGAAATGAAGCCGAGTGTGCAACGGGTACAATAAGAATGTGGAGATCTGTACCCGCGCTTTCAGGTAAACAGTAAAAAAAAACCAAACAAAAAAATCCAAATAAAACCATTGCAGGTGGAAACATATTTTCTGAATATAGCAGTTCACTCTCCAGATTGGCTTTTCTTCAAATGAAAACCTTGATGCCCCTCAAAAGCAGCACTACCATTACGCCCAGCGGCAGCCAAGCCACCAAACCCAAACCCGCGGGGACGAGGGAACGCATTTTCGCTGCCGAAAAGGCAGAAAAAGACTTTCCCTGTCGCTACCGTTCTGGGGCTGGCCGTGATGGATGGGAAGGTTCCAGCACCAGCATCCGCCTCCGTCCCCCCGCCCGTGCCGGCATCTCGGGCCGGGGCTGGGGGCAGCGGGCCGCCCGCCCCGCCGCTCAGGGCGGGGTCACCAACCTGACTCCTCAAGGCGCTCCCGGGTTCGTCGCGCAAAACAACTGGAATTTAAGGAATTGCGCTTTTAAACCGAATATTGAACGTCGTCCGTTTTACTTGGCGTTGGGGCCTTTCAGGGGAAGGATGCTGCCCAGTGACCCACGTCGCCGACGGGGCGGAAAACCCCAAGGTTACCAGCCTGTCTGCAGCCAAAAGAAAAAGGAGGAAATGATTATTGACGACAAATGCTTCCTATTCCGCTCAGCGCCATCGCCCGTCCCTCTGCGGACACCGACGGGGAACACAGCCGCTGCCGGTGCAGCCCCGCGCGCTGGTGGGACGCAAATTAGCCAGAATTTAGGGCTGAAGGCGCTGCTGAAAGAAAATTAAGGTACAGCCTGCATTAGCACACACGATATAGCGGCAAATTCTGGGTATGGTTCATCAAGTAGGGATCCTTCTCCCAGGCTGCTCAGCTGAGAGTGCTGGGAATTTGCAAAAAGACATTAAAAATTTTAAAAATGCTCCCTGGAAACACCAAAAATCTTACTGGGGGATCTTTCTCAGAAACAAATTGAAAATAGATGTGATCTCACTATTGATGGGCGCAGCTGAACTACAAGGCGATCAGCAAGATGCTTAACAAAGGGTGGCAGAATATTTTTTGTCAGCGTTAAGTGCCAGACGCCGATGAAACCAACACAACTGGTTTCACTGAGTTATCAGAGACAGGAAAAGCAAACCCACCCCTAATTCTGGCTCCGATCCCGTTTGCACTGAGCCCGGGGAACGTTCCGCTGTGGGGTTTAACGGGGGCCACATCGGGCCAAGGAGCACTTTGGAAGACGCTGCAGTGACGAGGTTTCTCATGTTCTAAAGAAGATCCCAACCTCCACACCAACCAAGAAATTCAAAAGGTATTTAGAAAAAAAACCTGCCCTAAAATACTTTGTCCTTTCTGCAATTAAAAGATCTCCTGAACTCTTTATTGATCCTATCAAGCTCCGTGTTTTCCATAGCCAATCGCTGATCCATCCCATTATTCATCCCAAGGATAAATCCATGCCCCTCAAAAGGAAGAGAGGCTCCTGTGCAGAAGCGTGTTCACCCTACTTTAGCTGAAATTATAAAAATAATAAGAAAAAACCCACTTTGTCGGTTTGTGCTCTATTCTCTTCATCCTTGTATGGAGCAGGATAACAAACAACTTGAGCGCAACCCTAGGATTTCACCGCTAATTCAGGTGGAGGCTAGAGGAACCAAAACGAGCAGGACTGAGAGCAAAGCCGCGGGCTGTGATGCTCCGTGCACACCTCTAGGCAGATGGAGTTCTTCTGTTGCAAGACATCTCTTTCCGTAACAGTAACTTTGCAAAAAGGGTTCACTTTGAGGAAAAACTCCCCAAAGCAGACAGAGAAGACAAACAGCTGAGGTCAGGAGAGGACCAGAACTTCTTCGGAACAGAAGCCAGTTCTTGTCTGCAGAAACAGTCACAAGTCAACTGGTTTTTGTGAGCCCTCCTCATGTCCTACCCACTCTAGTCCCTCTGATTTTTAAAATACTCCGTCTCAAAAAGCAGGGACGGTCTGGAAAGCATCAAGGCGGCATTAAAGAGAAAAAGGAAGAGTAAAGCTTTGATCTCTCAGAATCTGCTGGGCTGCTCCTGTCCTGAAGATACCGCCAAACGTCACCGTGAGCTCTGCAGGTTCTCACCGCTCCCAAAGATCAGACATCTCTGAAGCCCTGGCTTGGGTCCCAACATACAAATGGGAAAAGCAAGAGATGGGAAAGGAGATGATTTGGCATCTTACGTTCGCACTCCTCCACGTCCAGGTTGAACTGCTGCAAGGCGCCCAGCGTCAGCTGCCGCACTTCGGCTTCCAGCAGCAGCTGCATCAGCGAGGTGGAGAGGTGCTTGCATGCCGACATGCAAGCCGTCTGCGCCACCTTCCCCTGCAAGAGAAAAGGGAGATTTAGTAGGGCCATCGAGCGCAACATGAAAGAGGAACTTCTTTAGCCCAGGACTCCCCAGTCCAGCCTCTTTAACGTCTTCCATCTGCTATGGGACCTTCGTGTAGTGCTCAATCTCGCAACCACCGTCTTTCACTGGAATCACCTTTTAGGACTCCCCATTGCTCCTTGGAGGGTCAGACCTCGTCGGGTGCAGAGTGACTGGGAGCCCCTCAATTCCAGTTTAGAACTCTGAGTACCTCTCATTAGCGCATCCTAACGTACTGCGTTTTATTCGACATCCTATGTAAGATCGCCTGAAGTAACCTTGTTGCTAGGTCAAAATAGTGCCGATGACAATTCCAAACTCAAGCCTACAACTAAGCCAGCATCTATAGAAGTTCCAGGATAGGAATTTGAAAATCCTTTTCCAACAGCAGAGGCTCATAGTTCAAAGTTTAGCTTTGGCTACTGGGGAGCACAGAGCCAGGGCCACACTGCTGTGACAACGGTGCCTCCAGCACGTTGATGCTCTTCAGCCCACTCCCACCACTGTGCAGCACCTTCCAGACGCCAACAGGGACTGAGGAGAAGGCACAGAGATGACTGAAGAAGTCAGTTGTGTTTACACGGACAGGATTGCTCCCCAGGGCTGGGTGGTGGGGAATGACCTCAGTCCCTCGGACTCATCCCGTGCCTGCCTGTACCACTGGGAACGCAGTTATCAACACTCGCCTTCTCCCCACCCCTAATTCACGGCGATAAAACAGGAGGTCTACAGGGAAGAGGCTGTGTCCGAGAAACTACTGAAATCCCTGGAAATGCTCGTACGTATAACAGAAGCGTGACCAGTTATGAGTTTCAGCTACTACAGAAATGGAGAACATTGCCAGTAAATATTTATTTTTAACACATTTTCTCCAAGTCACTGGTGGCTATTCTTCACTTTTGAGATCTCAAGCTATAAATCGTGTGAACAGCTTGTAGCAAGAGGAGTTACCCCAGATAAGCCTTCCAATTCCCGATCGAGAAACAACTGCAAGGCGGGACAAGAGTAATCACAAGAGATAATCTAATTAGCATGCTTAAATTTTTTAACTGTTGAATTTGAAACAGCTGATTTTCAAATTATGGGTGAAGTCCCTGCATGAGCAGAACTGAGCTGTCAGGTAGGAAGGTGGATGCCTCTGAGGACTTATGATGTTCAAAAAGAGTGGTATTAAGGAAAGGGATAATGGTGGGGCTAGGGATGGGCTGTGCAACAGGAGAAAGGGAGATGAGTGCTCAGAAAGCTCCATTTCCTGCAAAAGGCCAGAAGAAGGTCACGTAGCTTGAGCACCCAAGCCCTGACCCGGCAAGAGCACCAGCTAACAGGTGAACCACTGCCAGAAGAGAAGGAAGCTGATGAGCATGGACATGAAGAGCTCAGATCCTCCATAAAGACCTACAGATTCTTGGTCATCTTGAGACACCACGAGGGGACAGAGGAAGAGAAGACCCTTCCAAGAAGGTCCTCCTGAGAACCAGGCTCAGGAGCAAGCAGGAAGCACACTCTGCATGTAGCCAAGCGTGTCGGAAAATCCAGGTTGACCGATTAGAAGCATAAAAGGAAAACCACAGCACCCGTAAGGCCGCGAAAACAACTCAGACCATCTCACGCACACAGTGCTTACAACGCCACAGTTCCTTTGTTCTTATTGCACTTATTTTGCACCACAGCAGCAAGTCTCACAGGTCACAGGTGCCACGCTCTCAGTGAATTAAAACCAGGCATCGTTTAGGGGCACTGAACATGTGGGAACATATTTATTTTCCCCAACCTGTCCAAATTTCTCCCTCATTTTCAAATGCCCAAAAGATTTCCCCCATTCCTCAAGCATTGCTGCTTGCCATCCAAAAACTGTGGTAGGTAAGATTTGGGTAAAGAAGATTTCCACGGGTTTGCAAAATATATGAAACCCATAAAAATGGAGAAACTCTTTCACACAAGAGCACAGACTGGCACAAACCCACCAGCTGACGATGCAGAGAACGATGCAGATATCCGCGTGACGATATTTCTGGATGATGGTTCTACCATGAAACAGCTTCAGCAGGAGATTATGTTTTCAAACGCACACAAAAAGACTTTAACACGCTTTCTTGCAAACAAGGAGTGGCTCAGGACATCTCGCAGATTTTTACAAGCTCGTTACAAACTGTATTTAAACTGGGATTAACGCGAGGGGCTGAGGCGCCGGTTCGGCTCAGGATCACAAGTTTCACCGCCGCGGCACGGACAGATGAGCAAATGCTTGATGCGTGTGCTGGGAAGCGCTTTTACCAGCTTTGCAAAGTTGTTTTGGATCTTCAGACCACATTAATCTTCAGTAGGAGGGGAAAAAAAAAAAAAATCATTTTTTATTACAAAAAGAGCAGATCCACGCGTTATGGGGCCAGGTACTTCATCTCTGCTCGCTGCCGTGCCCAGGCTCCAGCAGCGCTCATTACTCACCTCCAAGCAAACACCTTCACGAAAATTAAGATGAAGCACGGCAACCATAAAGTTTAGCAAAGCTCTGGGCTTTTTTTTTTTTCGCTTTTCATCATTTACTTGTGCCCTGCTGACACATTTGGTTATTTAAAACAGCGCTCGTGCCAATTCCTCATCCCCGACCGCGGTGGGAAGTGCGCTGCTACCCAGCTGTGATTTTTCTTCATTACTTCCAAGAGACACTTGAGTTTTTGCTATGACCAAGTGGTTTTGGAATCACAGAATAACAGAATTATGAAATAGTTTGGGTTGGAAGGGACCTTTCAAGGCCATCCAGCCCAATCCCTCTGCAAGGAGCAGGGACATCTCCAACCAGGTCAGGTTTTTTGATTTAGTTTTTTAGTTTTGACATGTTATTGAGCAGAAGATCCAGATGGAAGTAGAGGATGAGCAAGCAAAGCCCTGTAGCCATGCCCTGGGACCTCCACCTGCACTGGGTATGGGGACGGGGCTCCTTCCCCTTCTTAGAAGAGAAAATCCCAACGAGTAGCTCATGCCTGCCCATCAGCAGGACCTTGCATAGAGGGCTGCAACCCTTGGAGAAGCCTTGGAGATGCCCATCCCCAGGTGAAGTCAAAAGGAAAACCCCCAGGAAGGTTTTCTGCCCCACTGACAAAAATTTACAAGGAACAACCTTCTTGCACGCCAAGTGAGGGTCCAATCAGCATGGGTGGAGGTACCTAAAGGGTTACTTACGCCCGCGAGAGCCGCAGCAAACACGCATTCCTCCGGCCAGCCAGACTTGCCTGAATAAAGAGTGAATGACAAGCGACACCGGGAGGGCGTGAAGAGCAGCAAATAATTGAGATGAAACGTCAAGTTAATAAGCCGAACGCGAGGAAGACGGGCTGGAAAAAGTGATTTAATTATCAGGGCTTGACAGCACAACTACTCTGCCGCGAAAGTGGCGTGTAAGTGGCACTTTAGGACATTTTTTGAGAGTATTTTCTACCAGGGCTTGTGGCAGAGATGGTGAAGGGGATCCAGTTCCTGGCAGTTTAGATCCCAAATTACTGGATGAAAGACAAAAGTTATACACAGGTATTTTTCCTCCCTCCCCATGAATCTGCTTTTCCTTCTATTTATTATTAGCGGGCTTGGAGACACCACAGCGGTTTAAATCACGGTGCTACATGTCTGGCTAGGGAAAAAAAGGTACCACCAGCGTCTCACTCCCTGCGCACAAAGATTTAAAACCCTTCCAGAATTATGTTTTTCGCTCTTATAAATAAGAGTGAACCTAGCCTTATAAATAAGACCGGACCCTTTTCCACCTCACCGCCACACTCAGCACAACAGATGTCCGCTTACAGCAGCTCCTCACCAGCCCAGCAACAGCTGCTGAACATCAATTTTTTACTATTTCCCCAGAAATACAGGGCAAAATCTGCCTGATAAGCTGACGTTGTTGACAGAAAGAAAAAAAAACAGTGCTAGGACGCTGATACATCACTACTAACAAGCTGCCGCAGCAAGCGAGGACGGCTGTTTGTATCCTCGCTCGGGATGGTTGGGGCTGCGCGCTGGCAGGTATCGAGCACATCCCCCACCACGACGTGCCCACCGTGGTTCTTGGCATTTATTTACCGTCGAGGTTGAATCCGGAGTGTTATTTATTTTTTTTCTCCCCTTCCCCAGCCTTGGTTCATTTTTCAGCTTTGCCGCAGCGCTGGGAGGAAGAGCGCCTGCTCGCCCCGGGGTGCCTGCCCGGCACGCCAACGCGCGGAGCTGAGCCCGTGATGGACGTGTTCTCCACCAGCCTCGCCCCCACCTCCCAAAATCATTAACTGCACCACCCACGGCCGCGGTGTCGGGACATGCGCCTTGGCACGGAAACGTCGTCCCAAGACGTCGCTGCTCCTAGAAAAGCCTGCGGTTCAGAGGAGCCGCCGCGCTCAGCGGGGCCGGCCCAGACCTTGTGCTAACGACGCTGACGATTTTCGCGAGCGCGTGGCGGAACCGGTGCCACTCCCCGTGAGAAATCCCAAGGTTATGTCCTGATCCTGCTCCCCAGTGCGGCTTCAAACCAGCTCGGTCCCCGTTTGTATTTCAGAAACTCTTTACCTGCCTGAACGCTGCAGGCCCTCCAGCTCAGGAACAATTCATCTAAAACACGAGATGGGATTTGGAGAGGAAGCTAAAGGAGGAGAAATGCAACGGCGACCCGAACTGTCTGCAAAAAAGGCCAAAAAACCCCACTTTAAGGTCACCGGTAGCTCATCCACCAACCTGACAGAAAACTGCAGGGCTTAAAATCTCACCAAGCAATTCCAGGAGCACGTCCATAGTACCACTCGTTTATTCGAGACCTTTGCAAAGCTCATTAAAAATGAGCAGGATTTGTGTGGGGGAGAATGGGGCTCACAGGTCAAAGCTGAGGGAGCTCAACAGCCAAGAGGCCCAAGCGCGTCCCCAGCTCCACCAAGCTCTGGCTTGGCCCAACGTTCAGGGAAACAAAGCAATTCTGAGCGTATTATCGGAGCAGAAGCCACGGGGTTTTGTTCCATAACCATATTTCTGGCAAGAAATCCCTCTGTCCATGGCTTTTGGTGCAACCTATTTGCAGTTGGTGTCTGGAATTAGGCTTCCAATGACACCTCTCAAGGTGACACTGCCCTCCCTGTCCCACCCAGGCTTCCTCTGGGCACAGGGGTAGGACATCCAGAGAGGTTCCTTGTGGCCATGCCAACCAGCGAAAGGGCAGAGCCAAATCTCCGAAGCTTTCCCAAAGATGCAACCAAGAGGCACCTACCAGAGCACATCGCCATGGGCTGCTCCCCATGGACCCCACCAAGTCAACCGCACTCCAGGAGACCAGCCACAAAATCATCTCATTTTATTTGGATTTCGTCCTTGGGCAACAGAGTGAAGCCTCCGGGTTCCCAGGAGGACGGGCAGCGGCTGCGGCGAAGGTCGGCAGCGAGGCTGTGGAGCCGGCGCTGCTCACGGTAGTGCGTTTGTTTGAAAATAGCAAATCTGTTAACAATTAGGGAAAGGAAACGCCGAAAGGCTGCCTTGTTAATTAAGGAACTTGCTATCAAAGGACTCATTAAAAGCTACTGAAACTGAATGGTTGTTAAAATAAATACCCATTAATCTTAACGCGCAATCAGGAGTACGCTGCCACTACCCACCTCACGGCGGGGGGGAGAGGGGTTCCTCGGCACCGCCAGAGCCGCCGCGGTGGCACGAGCCCGCGACGGCCAGAGGGTCCCGGCAGAGATCCAAGCAGGTTGTCCAAGGGTCTCCACCCCACCACCCTGCAGAAGCACCTCTGGCTTCGCCAAGGAGGAATCTGCTGGTGGCTCTTGCTTTTTGCTCGGCCAAAATTCGGTGCAATGTCACCACTGAAATGCAAACAAAAGCCCTGTTGTAGCGCCGAGAGCGCTTCCACCAACCCGCCGTAGGACTAACGCAGCATTTCCATGAAAAATAAAACCTGACGGGTTTCAAATGGTCTCAGAATTTCCAATTTTTTATTTTTTTTTGCTCACAACAGAATTTCTTTTTCAATCTGCAACGAGCGTTGGGACGGACGTGATGAAGTATATTTAGACACGCAAATCCACGGACCTCACACAACAGAAAAGCGGGCCAAAAATTGGAACTCCTCAATTAAATGTCCACTTTTTGATAAACACCACACGTTGGCCCAGTAACTTCAACGCCAAATTTGCTGACTTTTCCAATTCCTCCTGCAACACGGGTGGAAACGTGAGGCTGTAACACAGCAGCATAGAACCGAGACCAATCCCAGCAGACCCCTTCTGGGCAGGCACAGTCTTCAGACCCTGCAGACCCCCAGGCGTGACGTCCTCCTGAGCATCCATGCTGCTGGAATCACCGGAGCCCTAAATCTCACTAAACCACGGGCAAAATCAGTCAATCAGCTCTGCTAACTCTCAAAATGAAAATTTCCCGGCTTGCCCGTGCCATCCTGATTTGCCAGGTTCTCAACACCACCCTGATGCACTTTTTATTGCCTTTTTTTTAAAGTAATTGTTCTGCAGTCACTGAAGATGGCAAAAAAAACCCCAAACCATTACACTTCCCGAACAGTCAAAACAAATGCACAATGAGTACTCTGCTGGTTTTAAGAGGTTTTCTTAAAAAACAAACAAACCTCTCATTAAATGCCCAGAAATCCATTTTCAACTCTGACAAAGTGGTTTTGTTGGGATTTTTGGTTGTCATTTTTGGGTTTTTGTTGGGTTTTTTGCATTTTTTTTTTGTCTTGTTTTTTTTGGTTTTGGTTTTGTTTTTTTTTTAAAAAAAAAAAAAAGCTGTGGATCTGCACCCAATATCTTGCAAATAAAAGTGAGTGTATCCAGGACAAAGAGGTCCAGCAGCAAGACTTGAGAGACCCAAGCAAAATGGATGGTCAAGATGACCTCTCTGCGTTGGCCAAGCCTGCAGGTTGGTGCATCAACACCGTTCCGACCAGGGTGGTCTCTACAGATGCCCCCTCTGAAGGCGGGAGCTCAGTTGGTATCGATGACCAGCTTGGCCATACCATCCCCTAGCAGCGCATCTCTGAGGGCATGGAGAGGCCACAGCACAGGGAGGGTGGTCCAAAACCCAAAGCTTACACCTACAGATCCCACAGGATGGGATCACATGGACCCAGTGGAGGGAGAAGGGCAGAGGAGCTTCCTACCTGGGTGTCCCTTTTACAGTGGCGTCAGAGCACGGAGGAGTTTGAAGGAAACAGAGAAAACATCTGTCCCAGGATTTAAAAGAGAGAAGACGCTGGAGAACTGCAGAATACCACAGCTAAAGCAAGCCCAGACTAAGGCACATGAAGGGAAGCAACCATACGGAGTTAAAACACAACAGCACGAGCGTCAAATAACCGGAACAACACAGATTAGCAAAAAGAAAAGTTATTTTTTCTTAGAAGATGCATGTTTAATATTAAATGAGAATCAACGCCACATCTTTGCCCAGGAGCTGACTAGACTCGTTAAGTGCTACACAGTCAGACACCACCACGCATCCCAGAAATCCCTTGTACCTCCCCAGGGCGTCTGTGTCACGGAAAGAGGATGAGAGCAGACCAGTTCCTAGTTTCCGGCAGGGAACGTGCTACGGGCTGAGCCCTGTCGCTGCGCATTAGACGTGACTCGCGCGGGATGCGAGAGGTGGCTGACGTGCAAACGTGAACGGTCACTTACTGACTTCAGCCACTGTCAAGCTCCGTGTTTGATCTCTGGCTCCGTGAAGTCATCCCAGGAGCTAAACACTGAAGCCAATGTTTTGACTTACGGTCTTGGAAAAAGGCGACTGGCACCAAGCTACCAGTTGACATTCACGTAGCTTTGAAATTTGCCAAGGAAAAGAAGAAGAAACCTTCCAGCCAACACGAGAAGGTTGGAGACGAGCTATGCTTGCAGGCCAGGAATGCTGAGCACAGAGCAATGCCTGTTGGGGAACGGGATGCTCCCCACTCTTGGACCCATGGAACGCTCCCCAGTCTTGGACTCTCATCAGGTCTTTGTATGACTTGGCAGTTACCAAGTTAAAGGTTTCCTGATGCCCAGACTGACGAAAGGAGAAGCAATGACTGCACGCATGTTTGAGGAAGGCATTTCAGATTCAACGCACAACTGGGACCCACTGGAACGGTCAACAGCATTGTCTTCATGTCAACAGCCTCCTGCCAACAGCCCCCAAATCCACGTTGCTACTTGCAGCGAACAGGGCAGGCATCTGCGCCCTGGTTTACCAGGAACGCAAAAGGCCTCTTTTCCCCAGGATCTGCCATGCCAGAAGGGAGCTGATGAATGACAGTTTCTGGTTTTGGAGGAGGATCAGGGCAGGAGGAGCTGCAGGTGCTGCTCCCCCTCCCTGTACACCTGGTTACATGGGCTGGGAGCAGGGCGGGTTGTAGCCACCTATGGAAGAAGCTTCATTGCCATCAGCAAATCACCAGATTTCAATAGCTGATCACCACTGAGGCACTGCTGTAGCCTTGTCTGAGTGAAACTGGGATCTGGGGCTTCCCATGACTTCAACCATCCCTACCCCACAACAGCTTGGTTCAAGAGACAGCCTTCCACCCCGGAAACAGCTCAGGTTGACGGTAGTAAGCCTACGAAGAGCAACACTTCAACGCAGTGCCAGCTAACACAATTTCCAGTGGAATTTGCCTCGGGCAACGATGCACTCACCTGGAAAGCTGACGGCATCTGAAGAGCAAAAAGTGCAGTTACTCCAACCAGTCTGGAAGGCCACCATCCTCCGACTGAAGCGGGATTGCTCCCGAGACAGCTGAGGCCACGCTCGTGTTAAGCAGCTGTCTTCCAGAGGTATTTTAAAAAACCGACGGGGTGTCATTGTCAGAAGTAAACATTTCCCACTTCTGTTCTATTTTGAGCATTAAAGAGAAAACTGGCTGTCACGGATAGGGCAGCGAGACAAGCAGGCGGCCAAGCTGAACTCCCAACAGAAGCTTAGAGGCAACCAGACAAACAGAAAAGAAAAGGGGGGAAAAAAAAGCAAATACAGCAATTATCCTGACCACACAAAAAATAAACCAGTCAGTTATGCCGACCACTGTAGCCCACTACAACCCCCCTCGCATTCCAACAAAAGAGGAAAAACCGCTGCAGTTTGGCTGCGTCGAAGATGCCCAAGGTCAACGGCTGGAGGCTATTTTGGCCGCAGCGGGTGGGACGCTCAGGGCTCTGGCAGAAATCACGCTGGGGGTGATGGTCACAACCAGCTCCCACAGACAGATAGATCTGAAATGTTATTTCATTCTGATTTTTTGTGCTTGTTTTTTGTTTTGGGTTTTTTGGGGGTTGTTTTTGGTTTGGTTTTTTTTTGTCTTTAACCAAAGGAGAATTTGTCAAGCAACCAGCTCCACGGCCAGGATTTTCCTACACAGGTACCCAGGGCTCTTGGCACAAGGAATTCCATTTACTCACGAGCAGGAGCGAATGCACCTGACAGCAACAAGCCCGACTCAAGGGTTCTGCAACCACGTACAATCGTGGGATCCAGGATACAGGAGAATTCAGGATAACAGCACGCACAAGAACACGAGATTTTTTTTTTTTTTCCCCCTCGCTTGAACTGCGCTGTCAGAGTTAACAAGCGCTTTTTTTTTTTTTTTTAAGTAGGAAAATAAATAACTCGAAGGAAGGGCAGGGGGTGGAGAAGGGAAGCACTGCGGGACGCAGCTGTTAGAACCGAGCACGGGGCAGTTTCTTTGAGGCCTACGGAGCCGTGTACAAACACCCAACCGGGCCGAGGCCCTTCCGTAGCAAAGCTTAAGCTGGGAAGCTGCTAGGAATTTATTTTTTTTTTCCATACACACATACTCAAAAACCCCAAGGAAACACGACTCCAAGATCCACATCGCTTTCCTTGCACGCCATACAAACGCACGGCAGGATATTTTTAATTAACTGCTTTTTTAAGGTCTATAGCATGGGCACAGTTGTGTGCAGAGCCTGGTGCACCCGAAACGAGCGGCGCCCAGGTTGGAGCATCCGGCTGCTGTCTGGTCTCCTGAGACGCTTCAGAAATCTGAGCAAGGACCTTCGCGCCAGACACGGGTGGGAACGTACTCCTGCCAGCCCGGGTCAGGCGTACCACAGTATTACGCTTTGAGAAACGCTAGAAATGATACGTTTTATCCTTATTAGCCACTTGATTTAACTGCAGACACTCTCAGTAATCACGTAATGATCTGACCCCACCTCTCCCACCAGGCCGGAGGTTCAGCCCGTGGCATCAAACTCCCGTTCCAAATCTGCTGCCTTCCTCTTTCCCTGCACGACCCTCATTTTTAGACAACAAAAGACACAGAAGTCTCATCCACCTGCTCTCTAAACACTCTGCTCTGTTACGAGCTGCACTGCAAATGCCTGGGCCGCCTTCCCGCGCCGAGAACCGAACGGTGAGACAGGGAGGTGCAGGGGCCAGCAGGGAAGCAGCTACCAAAACCCACACAAAACCCAAAATACACGGCACGGAGCACGTCACCGCAGCTCAGACGGCTTCTCCTTCCCCCAGAAGAGATCTCCACGGCGTGGCTCAACACCCCTGGCCCGGGAGCACCAGGGAATCCAACACTGAATTGCACCCTTGACCAAACTGTACGAACCTGGGGGGTCTGACTCACCACGGTGGTAGTTTGGTAGCCTCCCCTCAGCACTAAATTATTATTTTTTGACATTTAAATGCAAATACTGCAAGCAAACACGAGCAGCAGACAAAGGACAGTGCTGTAGATTCACAGCAACCCTTGGGAGAGGACAGCGACCCACGGACCTGCTGGCCTGGACAAGGCCCGATGCTCCTCAAAGTTCTCCTGCCGCACTCACCACTTGGGTCTCCACAAAGATAATTCACCCCCTAAGAAGACACCAAGACCCTGCAAAGAGGCATGAAGGAAAAAACGTGGTGCTCCAACAGAGGACGCATCTCGGTCTGCAAAGGAATTAAACTCGTTACCTGCATTTAATGAGTCTACATCTACACAAGACACATGAAGGAGCCCTAATTTTTCTCGGTTGTATTTGGACCTCCTAACGCAGCGCGAGGCTCTCTCCTGGTTCCTGCGTCCACCGGCTGAGCGACTTGACACAAGGCTGAGACCTTCTGAGTGACTTGACACAAACCAGAGCCGTGGCCCAACCATGATCGCAGCGCGCGGCTCCGCAATTGGAACGAATGAGAGAAAAAAAAAAATAAATTACATATTTAAACCTCCTCTTTTGTGGCTTTTGTTTTCTTTTGTATTCGCTTTGGGAATAACATTCTTTTCATTGGGAAGAGCCTGATTTTCCATTAAATACAAAGCAGCTGCCATTTTGGAAACAAAAAGTTGATTAAATACAGATTTATTTTTTATTTTACCCCTAACATACGAAGGGTTAGAACCATGCTTCTTTCTGCTGATTTATCAGGGCAAAGCATCTGCCAACTACGGCAGCAGGAAGACTTGAAGAGAGTGAACTGAATCGCTCCATCTTTGCTATATAATTTCATAATTATAATTTGATGTTATAAATAAAAGGGGAAAGATCTTGAGGCTCAGAGCAAGCACGCTGCACTCATCCTCACGGCAGAGCACGCTGACACCAAGGGTTTCCCACCCTTCAGACACATGGATGCTCCAGATTCCCCGCTTACGCACATTTCTGCTTGCCGAGATGCCGAAGGAAGGGTCAGCGTGTTGCCGTGACGTACGGCCGCCTGTTGGAAACGCAACTAGTAGATGACTTCAGGCCCAGATGTTTAACAGACTGGAAAAAAGGATGAACTCAAAACAAAACAAAACAAAAAAAAACTAACCAGCCACTCCATTTCCACTCCTTGAGCCATCAACGCCCAATCTGGAAGACACTTTTGTTCCCAAGCGGAGCTGATTGCTGAGCGATCAACTCAAGCGGCGTATGAAACTTCAGCTCGTTTTACATTTTTCCAAAATCTAAATCTTACGTTAAATTTCCATTTTCAACATTGAGACATTATAGTTGAAAAACAGAGAGAAGAAAAAGATGGATGGTGAAAGCTGTAGAAATTACTGTTTTTTTTTTAATTAACCCATTACTCTCCTTATTTATTGCCAGTCATGAAACCCAATGAAGAACGACCACGGCGATCATGAGAAATCTGTAAAGACCACCACTTTTAAATGCTTTTCTCACTGTTATACCTAACCTTGGAAGCAGGATTCAAGGAGAACATTATCTCTGTGCAAAGGCATCCCTACGACAGTCACAAAACGACGTGTCCTTAATCATGGCCACTTCAATCACCCCATAGCACTCAACTGTGATCATGCGGCTATCGGTGCTGAACAATGGGGACAATCTCCCAATGCTTCTCCGTGCAACCTCAATTCAGGACCCCAAATGACGTCGTACTGGAAGGTTGGGCTCTTCTAGGCTAGGTGGGTCTCCTCCCAGGGGCAGCTCCCAGGGGCTTTGGAAGCAGACATGGTGTTCATCAACTTTCCTTCGCATGCTCACAAATTGAGAAGAGCCTTGCAAGATTTCAGGTTGTTTCAGAAAAGAAAAAATTGCAAAGTCTATTGTTTTGCTTAAATTTGAGCCTAAAGGGGGAAAAAAACCCAACAAACCCACACGTTAACTTCCGTGAGGGTTTCTGGAAGGTACACGCTGGGGCTTTGGCGGAGGAGGCAGCAGGCACGTTTGAATTCCTTACGCTGAGCATGGATTTTCGGCTGCCAAATTCCCTGTGCTACACATCTGACTCTTTGTGTCCGTACGTGCACGCAAAAGGAAGCATAAAAGAGCTTTATAAATCTAAGTTTGTAAAATAAAACTCCAAGCCAAACACGCCAAGGTGACTACACAAAGGGAAGCAAAACCTAGGGAAGCGCGCACACCCGGGTTTAAAGGATTTATGGGACTGGGCATTTTAGCTTCAATTAATTTTCAAAGTGCTGAAAGCAGACAAGAAACCTTGTAATTACAAGATAACTTGGCTTCCCCGGATTCGGGTTAACCAGCGCTCCCGGGTTAATCAGGGGTCAGCCTTCTCCCCAGCCAAAAAAGTTAAAGCCACCACATTTGAATGCTTCGCTCCTTGCTCTACAGCAACCAGCAGTTCTCGTTTCGACCTCTTCATTTTGGGACATATTTGGGATTTTGGAGACACTTGAGGAGACCAGGAAGGTCAGGCACAGCCACCGGATCGCAGCACGGCAGCACACAGCCACGCAAGCGCTGCTCCACTCACCGGCCTGTCTCCTCCCCACCACCACCCCCTGGTTTTAAGGGCACTTCACCCACCATTCAGGGCCAGCCGGTCCCAGTAACCCCTTACGAGACTCAGACTGGCTCCAGAGAGTGGAAGCATCTCCCCAAGGACCATACAGGGAGGGTTCTGGATGCTGCTCATGTCCTGTCCGCGTCTGCATCCCGGGCAATTTGGATTTTTTTAAGGTCTGTCTGTACCTACACCACCAAAAGACTTCCAGGATTAGCCACAGCGACTTCCCACCGGACATTTTAAACTCGGTTACAACTACTCCTTTGTCCTGCTATTTCACACAATCAGATTTTTATTTTTCAGTTTCTTTCAGACAAGACAGATTAGTGATTTATTCCCACCAATTAATACAAACTACCTAGAGAACACAAAAACAGGGGGGTAAAAAGGAAAATTAGAATCCATTGCAGTTAGGAACAAACCCAACCAATGCAGGCGAGCAAAGTCCCACCGTATAAAGGGATTACTCCACTCCTGACCCTTTCCAGGGGACCTCCAGGTATTATTTTTCATTGATTTACCTTAATGAAACGAACGCACCCCTCTCCATGGGAAGCTGACTCCACAGCTGTCTAGGCACTGGATCCAATTAAAGAAATAAATACATCTGGCTTCTAAATGGCTGAAAGCCTCGAAAAGCCAGAGGCAATACCACTTTTCGCGTCCGTCTCGCTGAGGGCAGGCCCTAAGGACACCACGTAGGACGGCAGACATTCAACACCGTTCCTGGAAACCCGCGGCCCGCGGGGCGATGCCCGAAGCATCCCTGCCCGCTCCCCGGCAGCGCGGGCAGCTCCCGCGGCCCTGCCAGGGCTTTGACGGCAGCTGGCCTCAAATTGCTTTAACAAGGCTCTTTCATTCCAGAAGCTGGCGTTGATTTGAGACCTCGATGTTGACTTAGAAAGCCCCAGGTGCCCCGAGTCTGCAAATACTCAAGGCCCAGCTACGCTCAGTTTCCAGGAAAAGGGGTACAAGCATCCAACCGCGGCACGAAATATCAATGCTACCACGGCAGCTCAGCATTGAAATGAAGAGCAGGGGTTAAAGCAGAAAAGCAGAAGCTGGGGGAGAGGCGAGGCCTCCACGCCGGCTGCGTCTTACGCCGCACAACGGCGTCGAGCAGGGCTGCACCGTCCGAAAACACGCTTTGCTTGCACGTGCCTTGGCTTGCAGACATGGGAATGGAGGAAACGAGGTAGCTCAAGGGCGCTTCGTTTGCGATCTATCCCGGGAAGTGCCGCAGCGTTCTCTCCCGCACGTGAAACAAGCAGAAATGACAACAAGAGGGGTTCGTTGAACCAGAAGGCAGGTCCGTGTGCTAATTGCCCTACTCCAAACAGGGAGATGGCAAACTTCACGAATCCACACTATTTTCATGGAATGGTTTGGGTGGGAAGGGACCTTCAAAGGCCATCCAGTCCAACCCCCCTGCAAGGAGCAGGGACATCTTCATTTATTTATTTTCTGGATGAAATACTATTCTACCAGTCTAGGGAAGGCTTGGAGGAACGCCAGGCCAAAATCCCCATGAGGGATCGGCCTGAACAAAATACAGGGAGGGAGAGGGAATTTCACAAAGGTCTCCTCTCTTTCAAGCAGAGGTAGAAGATCCCATCACACTTTCCCTAATAACGGGCACTTCCCCTCATTTCCCGTATAATTAGGGATGTGCGGGGGATAAATGGAGCCAGCTAAAGGCCATGTGCTCTAAAAGCAACAATTTAGCAACGCTACTGCAACAGCAGGCTTGTGGGTGATGTGTCTGGGAGGAAACCCCTTCCCTTGGTCTCTTTATTTATCCTGTTGATTTGAACTTCTACTCAATCTTTTCCTTTCCTCCCTTCCAAGCCGAAGGACCTGTTCTGGTTCAACTCGCCCTCTGACACTCGAGGTGCGAGCAGAGCAGACCAAACGCGCACAACACGCAGTCTTGTACTCACCGACATTGTAGAGTGGACATCTACATCCCCCTACGGAGGACAACACAGGGAGTGTAAAGTTAAATGCAGAAGAGAGCAAAGCAACAGCGAGAAAGGCAGCGAGGAACACATCGGTCACCGCCCGTAGGTGCCTACAACCCATCGACTCTGGCCAACGCACCAGCTGCTCGGCAGTTGGCCAAGTATCAAAAAAGGAAAACTATGGGTTCCTTGAACCTGGTCTAAGTAGGATGAGGAGGAAATCAAAGCACCACAAGACAGTTTTATTGCTATTAAGTCTGCTCTGCAAGTCAACGTCCACGTACCTCAGCTCTCCCAGCTGTGAGATGGCGGTGATGGAGGTCAAACCCTAGTGACTGACAGCAGGGATCAGCTCAGCAAAACCTGCTCAGCTCTTCGAGGGCAAGGGGATGTTACCTAAGCACAGACAGGGCTCGTGCAAATCTAAAAACAGTATCTTTGGTGCTCCTACGTTTTTGTGACGGTTATTTTCCACTTGGGTCCCTCTCGATGTGGTCAGGGCTGCGGCTGGAGCAAAGTTCAAGGCATTTTATTTCCATGCCTTTTAAAATATTAGAGAGGGATTTGTTTTTTTTAAATAAAAACATAGGTAATCGTTCTCTTTACAAAGAAAACAAACACTTGCAAAGCTCTTTCCACCAAAGCAAGGGCTGCCCTGGCCGGCGTATGTCTTTGTAACCAGGAGGAGACGCCAATATGGAGAAATCAGGCAAAAACATTGCAGGCAGAGCAGCCGCAGCGCTTGCACGGCTCCAGCTGAAATCTGTGCCTGCCATCTGGCAAAAATAAGCACAAAAGGAAAAAAAAAAAAATCCACACACAACCCCAAAACCCCTCTGCAGAGAGTTCACGCCGAGCTGCTCAAGACGGCAGAGCTCGGAGTTTGTGCGATCGCTGAAAGATTGCTTCCCCTTCCCGGGTCAGCGTCACCTCTTGACCTGCCCCCATTACCTTCCCAGGGAGGTTATCAAGATACAAGACCAACAGAGGATTAAAGGAAACTTAAAATAAAAACAAAACACCCCCCGCCTTCCCCCAGCCCCGCTCCCCTCCCCCAAGAAAACATCCTTGCTTTGTTGACCTGACAGTTGACTGGAGGTGTTGACACAACCCTCCATCTTTGAGGAGCTTAATGTCAACAAATCAGTGTGTTTGGAGTAGCCCTGTCAATGCGATTTACATTAACTTGTCTAACAAGAAATAAAAACAACAATCAGCCATCAAAGACAAAAGGCTTTTTCAGTCATTCTTTTAAAAGTATTACGCTGAAAATGTTAATTTTTGAGGCCAAGGCCCTTTAGTTGCTGAAAACCAGAAACCACCTTTTTTTTTTTTCCAAAATATTTTTTTTTCCCCTAAAGTATTTTTTTTTTCTTAAAAAAAAAAAAAAAAAAAAGTCTTTTTTCTTC
>WHYT01016152.1:142829-156961 GCA_009806455.1 Tetrax tetrax
AAGATTACTAGATACATTAGAATACTTTGGCTAATCATTACCTTCCTATTATCTGAAACATGATCCCTGAAGCCACTAAATTTGCTAATTACATTCTTCACAGATGGTATGAGCTGATAAGATGCTTAATGACAAAACATCCATTTACTAGAAAGCTCAAGTTAACATTTAAAGTAGCTATACTGTGACTTGCTCTGCACAAGCAGCTTAAGCTTTGGCTCACACTTTTTGTCAGGGTGAGTTTATTGAATGAAGTCTAGTGCTGTACTTAAAGCATAATGCAGCTAAGTCAAGCAGATACAAGCCAAGAAAATGGGTTCTGTACCACCCAAGTTATCAACTGCTTCTGCACCGCTATCCATCTTCAAAGTGCCAGTCATATTTGCGTAATATCTAAGTGGAGAAGTGCCACTTAACTCAGCTTCTCAGCTAGATTATCACAGACACCTGAGACTTGAGCCTGTATTACAGTAATTTAAAGTTGTGACGATGTATGATTGAGCTTGAAGTAGCAAGCAAGCAAGGTATGAAATCTCAATTTTTATAACTCTCTATGACATTAGGTTGCCGATTTTTTACAACAGGAAGTTTTGAAGTTTATTTTCTTATTCACTTCTGCGCAGAAAGTGTAAACTCAGAGCCCTAGTTTTTATTTTCTTAGCCATTCATATAAAAATAACATAAAATTGACTTCGAAGCTCAAAAAAAGTTAATACACAGAGATTTGAACCAGGTATGATTAAACAAGTTCTGATGCAATTATCTCAAGCAATAGGTTAATATTCGCTACATCTAGGCCTATATTGAGAGAATGAGTATTAAAGGAACACTAAAGAAAACTAAAAAAAAAAAAAAAAAAAAAAAAAAAAAAAAAACAAAAAAAAAAAAACCCCACTATTGGTATTGGTATAGAAACTCCCACAGGAAACAAGAACAACAAAAGCCCCAAACCAGCAGCCAAAACTCATTAACACACAGGGCAAATGACAGCTTTGAGGGACAGGCCGGGAAGGTTGGAGATGTTACACCAGGCACTGACCCAACGCCAAGCAGACATCCCTGTCTTTCTTCAGACCACTGGATTCACCTACTTAGTCCAACTGACTCAGAGACATCTCAGAGGGAACAGCCCCTTACTTTTTACACGGCTAGCATGACCCTGGACTATCTTCCCCTACGAGAGACAGTTATTTTCAAAGACTTGTCCAACCCTTTGTACACAAAGGAGGCCACCATTCCAAGGAGACCACCAGCCCCCTCCAGCCTGGACAGGGGTTATCCAAGCAGTTGAGCACCATGAAGGGTTGAAGGAAGAGGACTCGGATTTTAATCCTGTGGAGATCTTTCTGTGCAGATCTCCATCACAACCATTAGCACGCTCATCCCCTACCTCAGATGAAGGTCTTCCGAAAACTTCAGGCAGGCGTAGATGAATTCCTTAATCTGATTGTAAACTTTAGGCACAAACTCGGAAAAGGGGAACTTCTTTGGAAACGGTTGCTGCAAAATACGAGAGAGAACTGAAGTTGAAGAGCAGATATTGAACAGGAGCGATGACTGCTTTCCAGCGACGTGTTCCAAGCAGTCGGATTAATTCTAGCATTTAGCTAAGCCCGGCAACGAAACATTCAGCCAGCATTTATTGGATATTCTATAAACACTTCAGCCAAGCGAAAGACCAGATAATCGCTTACAAACGGCACACGGGTGCATAAGGGATTTGGAGTCTGAAAGCAGCTGGAAGGAAACTCGGGGCTAGGAGGGAGCAGGGAGCACAACACAACCCTCGTTCCCTCTCCCAACTCCCTAACTCACGAAAAAAATCCATTGGAGAACTTCTTGACTTTCATCTCCCACCACGCACAAGGTGTTTTGCTCAGTCATCTCCCATGGCAGTTGCCCAAGGTGAGTACTTGCTTACACCACCAAAAGCCAAGAGGAAACAGATGTCCTCCACCAAATTTTGCCTTCTCCCCACAGCCCACACGTAGCCGGGAGGTGCAGAGCATTAAGAAGCTGGACCCCATGACACAGTTTTGGGGAAGGATGCAGACTTTTTCAAATCAAAACACTTGACTTGGATCAAAAACCCTCCCAGTTTTAATTGAACTCCCCAGGCTTGGAGCTTGCTGGTGGCCAGACGTGGAGCAGAAGGCTTTTAAGGGACGAAATTTGGATACACTGAGGTTTTGCAAGCCCACACTTCTACCAAAGCCAAGATCTACCACTTTGTGGGGCTTCTTTTTTAAAAATCGAGATTAAAACAGAGATCAGTAACACAGTTCATAAATTGGGACTAAAATACCAACAGAAGCACGTATTTTTAGTCTCTTGCCTACTCCAAGCACTGTCCAGCTGCACTGGTTCCCTGAAAACAAAATCAAGGAGGTGCTGCTATAAGCACTCTCCTCATCCATGCCTGGAGAACCCCAACACATGGACAGTAGGTTTGTTCTTTTCCCTTCTTTTGCCTTTTTTTTTTTGTTGCCTATTTGTGTCGGGTTTGTTGGGTTGGTTCTTTTTCCCCCGGTGATCGGTGGGGTTTTTTGGACCCTTTCGTTTTGTGAGGCTGTGGGGTTTTACTGCGCCGGCGGACACGCCATGCCGCCCTCCCCATTTCCAGATTACCTTCTCAAGTTCTGCGTCCTGGAACGGGAACTGTCCCACTATTTTCTTATAAACCTCTTCATTTGTCACGGGGATGGGACTGTAGTTATCTGAATCAAGTATATTTCTACGAAAAGAAAACAAAAGTCAGAAAGAGGGCTCTGTGACGTCATCCCAACCGCAGCTTTGCAGATTTACAGCTCAGCTGGGAAGCTCTTGAGAAGCAGATGCCAGTCAAAGATCCAAGGGCCTAAGCTTCTTCTCGCTTTCGTGACCGTTGAAATCATCTTTGCTGCAGCCAGACACAAGCCCAGCTTCCAGCCTTCCTTGTACGTAAAGCCACAACCAGCTCCGGACGTGCCTACAGCAGCAGCACCAGGATAAGCCACCAGTGTCCTGAGACACATGTGGCACAGCGCTGCAGCGAGGGCAGCGTAATGCTACCACAACACCAGATTCTTCCACCCACCAACTCCCAGAGCAAGCTGCATAACGAAACCATAACCTTCTCCATCTGAAATGTAGACCTCTGGTCTACACCAGTTTATTGCACAGATCTCACCACACACAGGGTCCTCACAACTGCACTGAAATTGGCTCCATCTGGTTCAAGAAGAGCTCAAAATTTAAACACGAGCTTGCTACTAATCTCACAAAAAGTTGTATTAATTTATTTTATTTTCTTTTATTTATGGGTCAAAACTACTCTGTAGGGTACATCTCCTGAACTTGCTTAAAGAGCTTCTTACCTGAAGACTCCCGACCACTTCTTCAGCAGGGTTTCACTATACTGGTCTTGGATCTCCAACAGCATGTCAAAGAGCTGGTTCACTGGGAAGCCGTATCCCTGCAGCGAGTTGGGGAAGAGGGCAACTTCAGGTAAGAGGAAGTCACCAACAAGCAGCTGAAGATTATTTTCTTTATTTAACAGGGAGCATGCCAGCAAATTCTCCCCTACCACCACCACAGAGGTGAACGGTGCTGGTGGAGGGACTTAGGAGGCGATTTACCGAGGTGGTAGGACCAAGGGCCGTTAAAGGCTGGGCTGGGTGCCAGCAGGAGACTTAAGAGCTTGGCGAGGTGGCCAAGGCTTGGTCACCTCACACGCAGAGCGAACCAGGCTAGACAAGGGGTGCCACAATTTACGCACCGCAAGGCCAACAAAGAAGGTGGGCCACCACAGCAAGCCCACATCAGCCATTTCATCCCCCGATGGACAGCGTCTGCGAGCAGCACGACCGTTGAGCGAGATAAAGGGCAGCCACCAACGGTCACGTACCTGGAGCGTATCTGCAAAGAGGACGATGAGGTTCTTCAAGTCTAACACCAGGCTGGGGTCCGAGCAGTAGGACTGCAAAGGAGGGGGACATCAAAACATGGTTTTAACTGCAGTACGCGGGAAAAGTATTGCCCCCAGCCCTCCTGTGTTATCAGGTGAGTGATAACACACACACAGGCACGCCGTACAGCCTCACGGTCAGGAGCTTTTATCCCACAGCCCGTGCCCTAACGCCGCCCAGGCCAAGGGAAGGCCCACCGATAAGGGTATCTCTCCTCGTAACGTGCTGCCCTTGAGGCTCTCCAGGATGAACAAGGATTTCGGTCGCTCTGGAGATACCTGAAGTGTCTCTAAGATTACCCAGGAGCTGCTGGGGAAGCGAGGGGAGACGAAGCACATCAGCGTGCCGTCATACCAAGACGACAGCAGTGCCTCTCGTTTAACATTGAGCGTGTCGTGTCGGATGGTAACGAAGCGTCGCGGCGAGGCATCCCCAGGCCCCGCGCGAAGGCTGCGTTGCCAAGTGGCTCAGGCTGAGGGAAAACACGCCGCACGCCTACGTTTCAGCAACAGGAACGGTCAGAGCTCCAACACAAGTATTTATCGCAGGTCAGGACACTGCTCCAAACCCTAAAGACACAGCTGAGTGACAGCGCTGATTGTCCCCCCCAAGCCACCCTGCGTTACCCACCAGCTGCGTGCGCTCTGGCCACCACAGATGACCTCCCAACGCTGAAATACGTAACGTTTCAGCCAGACTCTTACCAAATATAGAATCAGCAATCGTAAGTTGGAAAGAGAAACAGATTTAGAGCTCACTGGAAACTCAAGAGGAACGACTCCATTAATCAACGCAAAAGACTGGAAGAGACATATTTTCCATTTCACTGTCCAAAAAAGAAGGCCAGAAAGGAAGATAATGCCCTAAAGCTACCAGAGGTGATAAAAGATGTCCCCGTCTGCAGCAAGGAAGAAAATCCAGGGATAAGCTTGGCTGAAGAACTCAAACAGCCTCACTGACGTGAGCGCCCTCCGTCAAGTGGGGAGACCTGAGAGCGGCCTCCCAGTGCCCAAAGGGGGCTGCAGGAAAGGTGGGGAGAGACTCTTCAGCAGGGCCTGGTGGGACAGGATGAGGGATAATGGTCTCAAAATAGAGGGAGGTAGATTCAGATTGGATATTAGGAAAAAAATTTTTACACTGAGGGTGATGCAACACTGTCCCAGGTTGCCCAGAGAGGCGGTGGATGCCCCATCCCTGGAAACATTCCAGGCCAGGTTGGCCGGGGCTCTGAGCAACCTGATCTGGTTGGAGATGTCCCTGCTCCTTGCAGGGGGTTGGACTGGGTGGGCTTTGAAGGTCCCTTCCAACCCAAACCATTCCATGATTCTATGACTCCAAGTCTCAATGACAATATGGAATGGACGGCACCGGTCTGTAAGTAGCTGAGCAATGCTAAGACATAACACTGGTGGCCACCATGCCAGTGCTGAGGAACCACATAACATTTCACGATTACTGACAAAACCCTCTCCAGGCAGCCACTGCCGTGCTGGCCGGAGCCAGAGCGCCCCGGGAAGCCGCTGTGGTCCCTCAGCTCAACAAGCTCCAGGTCCCTTGCCCAGATTCTCCCCACCCACACCGATAAAGCCAAGGAGCTCCTCAGCACCGCTGTCCGTGGGCGACCACGCTAAGGTAAAGTCAGGGACACACAAACGCAGAACGGGGGACGTCAGTCATTTAATACTTTGGTTTTCCTGGAGAAAACGGCCCAACAGCTCGAAAACGGACTTGTGCAAAGTCATTGATGCTTTTTGTTTTACAGTCAAATGCAATTTTCTCATCCTGTCAATCAACTGGGTCAAAAAACTCCAGTGCTCCCAGTTGAACCAGTAAAACATTACATCAGATCATATCGAACTGGAAAAAAATTGTGCATTTTTTTAGATTCATCAAACCATTTAGGTTGGGAAAGACCTTTTACAATCGGCTGTGGGGTTTTTTTTTTGTTCAAGAATATCAAAGCAATGAGCAATTTTTCCAAACCTCCTTCAATATTCAAAAATAAGAAATCCACTCCGTGTCTTTTTACACACAAACCATTCCCAGTTTGACAGCAGCCCATTCACTGTGGCAAACTTTAAGGGAATACTGTAACCGGGTCGTAACTCCCAATAAATGGTCGCATGCCAAATAAATGCTTTTTTCCTCAATTTTCTGGGACAAATCGACTCCCTCTGCTGGTGCTTTTCAAAAGTGATCAGAGAATTAATGGGAAAAACATCAAACCACTATTTTCTTCTTTTCAGCCCCCCAAAATATTCAGGTTTTGGTACAGGGAAATGCAGTGCACCACGAGGCAAAAAAAGCTCGAGAAAGTTTTTAGGGAAAGAGCAGAGCATTTCCACGTTGTTGTTGTACAAAGGGCCATTGGAAAAGAGGGAAAATAAAGAATACTGCTGTAAAAGGCAATATTTCCAATCTGTCACCTCACAGAATCACAGACTGCTTTGGGTGGGAAGGGACCTTCAAAGCCCATCTGGTCCAACCCCCTGCCAGGAGCAGGGACATCTCCAACCACATCAGGTTGCTCAGAGCCCCGGCCAACCTGGCCTGGAATGTTTCCAGGGATGGGGCATCCACCGCCTCTCTGGGCACCCTGGGACAGTGTCCCACCGCCCTCAGTGTTAAAAAAAAATTTTTCCTAATATCCAATCTGAATCTACCTCCCTCTAGTTTAAAACCATCCCCCCTCGTCCTGTCACCCCAGGCCCTGCTGAAGAGTCTCTCCCCACCTTCCCTGCAGCCCCCTTTGGGCACTGGGAGCCGCTCTCAGCTCTCCCCGGAGCCTCCTCTTCTCCAGGCTGAACAGCCCCAGCTCTCCCAGCCTGGCCTCACAGCAGAGCTGCTCCAGCCCTCTCAGCATCTGCGTGGCCTCCTCTGCACCCTCTCCAACAGCTCCACGGCCTTCTGGTGTTGGGGGCTCCAGAACTGGACGCAGTACTCCAGGTGGGGTCTCACCAGGGCAGAGCAGAGGGGCAGGATCCCCTCCCTCGCCCTGCTGCCCACGCTGCTGGGGATGCAGCCCAGGATGCCGTTGGCCTTCTGGGCCGCAAGGACACATTGCCAGCTCACGTTGAGCTTCTCATCCACCAGCACTCCCAAGTCCTTCTCCTCAGGGCCGCTCTCCATCCATTCTCTGCCCAGCCTGGATTTGTGCCTGGGATTGCCATGACCCACGTGCAGGACCTTGCCCTTGGCCTGGTTCAACTCCATGAGGTTGGCACGGGCCCACCTCTCCAGCCTGTCCAGGTCCCTCTGGATGGCATCCCTCCCCTCCAGCACGTCCACGGCACCACACAGCTTGGTGTTGTCAGTGAACTTGCTGAGGGTGCACTCTGTCCCACTGATAAGATGTTGAACAGGGCCGGGCCAACATGGACCCCTGAGGAACGACCCCTGAAGTCATACTCAAGCATCAGCTGAGCGATCAGGGGCTCTTACTTACTGAATGCGTTCTCAGCGCTGCAATGGTTTTTGATAACGCCATCTCCCACAGCTCATCAATATAGGCTCTGTTCACCAGGCCCTGCGTCGTGTGCAAGATGTGGTCTTCAACCACAAAAAACCTAACGGAGAGGAGAAAACGGCCCCGTTATCAGAAGTCACTGCTTTTGGAAGACTCCTGTCAAATTTGAGCATAACAAGCAGCTCATAAGAAGAGAGGCTTGAGAACCCCCTCCTTTACCAGGAAAATAATCAAAGAATAATTATCAAATATTAAAGACTCATTAAGGCAGAGGGCCCACTCATCTCATTAGCGGGGCAAGTAGATGCACATAGCCCACAGAAATTATTTCTCCTGAAATTCCCAGAAACGCGCTTGCTGGTACAACAGCCAGCAGGTTCCTCCGCGCTCCCGCTAGTGACACAGCAAAGTTCACAGGTGCTGTAAAATTCACCCTAAACCACTCAAAAAAACCCAAACCACCTTTTTTTTTTTTTTTCCTCCTGTTTTGGCTTCATTTGAAGGACCCTCAAAAACATCAACGTTCTCTCCTCCCCCTTTCCTTTTGAGCTCCTGGACGACACAGCACACACGTACAGAAAAGGAATACCTACCCTACAATTTGATTGAAATACTTCCTGTAGCCATCTAAAGTTTCGTGCTGCAACAAAGAAAAAGTGAGCCAAGATTAAAACCAAGGTGACCAAGAGCAACTGGAAATAAATTAGAGGCCACCCCACCGGCAACAGCAGAGAGAACGCTCCGCTCCGTTGCTCGGCAGAGGAGGTTTGGCCATGGCGAGCAGAGGACCATCGTACCATGTTTGAAGGTGGCTGCAGGACCAGCCTGGCTTGTTTTCTTCTCTGCTTCCTGTAGTAGTTCTCAAAGGTTTCTCGGGCACCCTGGAAGACAGAAGGGATTCAGTTAAGTCGTCATAACTGTTTGCATTGACTGTTAACGTGCAAGATTTAAGCTCATATTCCTCCAGCACACCTGTGGAAGGCTTTCCTGCAAAACTCAACCCAAATATCAGATGGCAGAGTTTTATTCTAAACGCCAAGTCAAAAAATCAGCTCTTCAGGTATAAGAGCATCCGACGAACCCTTCCGGACCCGTTTCCAGTATCACCGTGCAGACGTGGTATACGGGTGTGCAACCAGCCCCTTTATGGGACCATAACAGGGACAAACATCAGCTTTACGTAACCGTGGGGGCACCGAAACACCCAATTCCTAGTGCTAGCAAAAAGAAAGACGGGACAAACAACGCCAGAAATTCCTCCCCTGACTCACGGGCGCAGAGCGATGTGAAGCCACAAACACCGGGGAATTTCAGCAAAACGTGCTTGGGTGGGTTGGAGCAATTTATGAGACCGGTCTATGTAGTCAGGAAAAATAAAACAGCGTTTTGAGCTCATTCCTTCGCAACTTTACCGTTCTCTGACCTTCAGAGCCGGTCAGCCCCAAAAGCATCGCCCGCCCACCCTGGGCGCTGCGGCGGGGACCCGAACTGCCCCCTCAGGGGCTGTGTCCGCGGGTGGTGTGTTTACCGAGCCAGGCTGCATCTGAGCATCCCAAAATCACCAAATCCGCTGGGATCCTCACACGCCATGGACCGCTGAGGCGTTCAGAGGGCGGCCTGCCGCCACGGTCCCCTAGGTGATGTAAAACCTCGCTGGTTTATCCCTGCCTCTTCCTCCCTCCTCCACACCCGCGCTGGTTTATGTCTGAAACGGGATTAGAAACACCGCAGGGAAGGGACAAAGTCTTCCTTTGAACTGTTCCAAGCCAAAAAAAAATAAAAAATCTCATCTGGAATTCACAAAACAGACAACAGGCAACAACAAATCTCACCTGAGCAAGGCACCAGCCATCAGCCTTCTCTACTACCAAAAAGAAATTCATTAAAAGACAAGCCTGCTGCTATTCTAACAACTCTCCAGCTGCTAAGGCGTTACACAACCAGGCTGCCTTCGGATGCCCCAGCTGAAGGGGTCTTACGAAACGTCTGCAGCGAGCTCTCCAGGAGCTGTGGCCCCACTCGCCCTTTCTCTTCTACAAGCTGAAGTTCAAGGCTTCAGCAAGAATTCAGCCTCACTGTTGTGCTCAGAAGCTCTCCCGCCCCGTACTGCCCTTCCCAACAGTGCTAAAATTCATCAGCACCATTCTATGATTCCGTGATATTTTGGGACCTCAATGCCTCACACAAGGCATGGTGAGAGCATCACCCAGGCTCGGTCTCGGTCCGGGGAGGTATGCCAACCCCTGCTTGGACAGCAAACCGGCTGAATACAAGACACAGCAGGTCTGAGAACAGGGACCGAAAGGCAACTGAAGGGAACAACTCCCAGCTCCAACCTCTCATGGACTTCCAACTCCACCACGGACCTTCTGCAGAAGCAAGGCGCTGCCAGTATGTATCGTCAGAGAAGCAGTGTCCTCGTTCCTTCTGGGTTTCTAGCAAGCTCAACGAGAAGGAACCCTCATTCCTTTTGAGTTTCTAGCAAGCTCAACCCATGCTGTGGGGAAATCAAGGACTCATGGTGGAGAGGTGAAGGAGGTCCCCTTTCTTATCCATCTATTCAGACTGAATCAGAACAGATCTCACCCACTTCTCAATCTCTTTCAGCAAGCAGGAAGAGTCCAAAGCTACACTTCCAAACTACACATTTATTGCAATTGCTTGTCCAGGAAAAACCCTCAATAATGCCTCATATTTTAAAAATTACCAGGCAGAACTTTCCTCCTCAAATTAGCTCCAGAGTTCACAGAGTTGGCAATAAGAGGCAGATAATTAAGATCGTGGATGAACACCACAAAAGGGAAAACAGAATATAATCACAAGAATGCAAAAACAACAGCTGAAAAAAACCCTAAAAGTTCCAGAATTCAGGAGCAGCAGAGAGCTGAAAACAAATCTAATTGTGAATTACACGGGGAAAAATGTGCCGTAGGTTTTGTTCTGCTGCTGCCCCCAGCAAGTAACTGAAACGCCCAATAAAATGGGACTTTTTGGATCCAGAAGGTGTAGATGACATTATTTTGGATCACTAAATCTCCGCTTACCTGGGAGCAGAAACGCCCTGTGTGTGCTTCACGTAACGATAATTCACTTGCTGCATACACGTGGCATCAATAACCCGTCACTCCCATGGTGACGTTATCGGCTGAGTCCTCTCAAACACCTCGCACTCGTAACATCCCTTGGCCCACTCCCCAAACATGAGTAGATCTTCTAAGCTCTTACACAAAAACATTGTTACAACGAGAGTAAGGAAGGTGACGTGCCATGATAGAACCACAGACTGGTTTGGGTGGGAAGGGACCTGCAAAGCCCACCCAGTCCAACCCCCTGCCAGGAGCAGGGACATCTCCAACCAGATCAGGTTGCTCAGAGCCCCGGCCAACCTGGCCTGGAATGTTTCCAGGGATGGGGCATGATTTACTGTGGAGCTCCCCAAATCCAAAACTTTTTACCCAAGTTAAGACGTCGGTGTGGGTGACTGATCAGCTTGATGGGCACCTGGTTGGTACCAATCCATACCTGGCTGGATGGTTGGGTTCAGAGGGTTGTACGCTGATGGCTCGTGCTCTGCATGGAGACCCATAACATGCAGAGAATGACAGCAAGGGTTGTGGGACCTGCCTTGCTTAACATCTTCATCAATGACCTGGAGGAGGCAATGGATGTGGTCTCAGCCACTTTACAGACGATCCCAAACTGGGGGAAAAGTCAATACACTTGAGGGCAGGGCCACCATCTGGAGGGGTCTTAGCAGGCTGGAGGAATGGCTCAACATGAACATGACAAAATTCAGTAAGGACAAACGCCAAATCACACATACGAGAAGGAAGAACCTCCAAACCTCTCGCAACAACCCAGACTGAGGAGCACTGCTTTGGGAGCACCTCCGTGGCTAAGGCCACAGGTTTTGGTAGACACAAGGTGAATATGAACCAGCAGTGCATCCTCACAGCAAAAGCATCTGAAGACCTAACCCCACCACCTCTGAGGAGTTCATTCAGAAGATGAAGCCAGGCCAACCCTCCACAGTGGTGCAGGGCAGGAGAGAGAACAGGTCCAAATGAAACAGAGACATTTTGTCTGGTGGTAACAAAAAGGTTCACAAGAACAGTCAGGCAGCAGAAAGTTCCCCAAAGGTGTTCCCTTTCCAGTCTCCGTCCTGGGAAGCTTTCAAGACCAGATGGGATGAAGTCCTGAGAAATCTATTGACTTGTTCAGAGCAGGAGGTTGGACCAGAGACCTCCTGAGGTCCCTTCCCACCCGGATGACTCTATCCTGTGAGAAGCACGCTTTACAAACACGCTACACAGAGATTTTTGAAGCCTCCAGGTATTTCACACACAGCTTATTTCCCAGCCTGGGCTCCAAATGTCCTGATCACCAGCCGTTGCCCACGTGTCATGCTCCGCAAGGAGGAAAGGCCAGAACTAGGGCCAGAAGTCCCATTGAGGGGGGAGGGCGAGTATATTCACAATTTAGCCAATTCCAGTCTCATTCCAACAAGTAACAGTATATTCCTGTTCCCCTGTCGCTGAGCTGGGATGTGTTAGCCCTCACCTGCCTGGGACGGCCCCTACAGACAGTGTTTCATTTTCATTTGCCTACGAGTGCCAAACAACTCTTGGCATCGTACCAGCACCGAAGAGCCACTCCGTCGAACCTGGCTCCCGCTGCTGCTCCCTCTTGTAATCGTGGTGTTCCACAGGCGTACCCAAAACCAGACCCACGCCGACAGCCCCTGTCCCCACGGCCCAACAGCTTGGATGGCACCTACCTTGTCCAACGCAGCAGAGAAGTTCTTACATCCTGCAAATAACTACTTTTTACCCCAAAAAAGCGCCTAAAAGGAGCAGTTTGCTTTAAGGACAGAAACCAAAAGGAGCTTGTTGTACACTTAGAAACGAGTTGCAAGAAAATGAGCTTGGAAAATAAGCTTAACGTGCCCTGAAGGTCTATCAAGACAAGAGAACATCGGTAGCCACTAATGAAAGACAAAGAAGTCCGACTCTTAGGCAGATGCGTAGCTTTAAAAACATAAATATTCCCAAATAATACAGGGAGGCACACGGGTACATGTGCAGGTGCTCAGCACCGAGTGTGTAAGTGCTCTGCTGAATCAGGATCAAAAAGGCGGCTCTGGCTCAGCCCGCGGAACCGCGTGTTGACTGTAAACACCACCTCCACGCTGAAAACAAAAAGATAAAGCTAACCAGAAAAACTGCGTGGGGGGAAGAGAGGGCGGCAGTACGGGAAGCGCCGCTGTGGAGGTGGGCCTCTCCCTGCGAGGCCTGCAGAGCTGTGCGCGCCACTCAGCCCTGCGTGTCCCGCGAGGCTGAGCAGGATCATCTCTGCTCCATCCAGCCCTGACTGACTCCAACTGGCACCCCAGGTGGAAGATCATCACCCATTTCTTCTCTGAATTGGTAAATGTTGAGTTTCAAGGGGCCACGCAAAGGAGCACAGCGCATGTCACATTTCGGATGCTCCCGGGCTTCTGTCCAACATCACGGCACTGACAGCAACCACCTGACTTAGTGGACTTGTACTCGAGCACTTAAAAAAAAATTAATTGAGACCTAGCAAAGTGGAAGAAGGCCAAGAGCATGACCGAAGGCCATCCAAAGGAACGGAGCGCTTGAGAGACTGCGTAGTACCAAGATCACTCACTCGCCAGATGAAAGGAACTCTAACCAAGAACTAGCGGGAGCCGCAGGAGGGGAAAGCCGAGCCAGAAGGCTCCACAGGAGCTCTAGCACTCCCTTCCCCCTCTCTGATCCTTGGCTTGATGCATTGACTTAAAGCAAAGTTTGAAAGCAAAAAAAAAATTACAAAGCAAAAGCAAGAAGACAGCAAAGCTTCAGCTCTGGTTCCAACAGATGCAGGTACCTCCCTCCTGCCCGACCAACTAGTCCAACGTGGTCAGCAGAAGCTGGTGGCGATACCTGGGCCTCCTCCATCAGCAGAGATGGAGAAGACAGGAGAGAAATCACGGGCTGAGAGAGCTGGGGCTGTTCAGCCTGGAGAAGAGGAGGCTCCGGGGAGAGCTGAGAGCGGCTCCCAGTGCCCAAAGGGGGCTGCAGGGAAGGTGGGGAGAGACTCTTCAGTAGGGCCTGGGGTGACAGGATGAGAGGCCATGGTTTTAAACTAGAGGGAGGTAGATTCAGACTGGATATTAGGAAGAAATTTTTTACACTGAGGGTTGTAGAGCACTGTCCCAGGTTGCCCAGCGAGGTGGTGGGTGCCCCGTCCCTGGAAACATTCCAGGCCAGGTTGGCCGGGGCTCTGAGCAACCTGATCCGGTTGGAGATGTCCCTGCTCCTGGCAGGGGGGTTGGGCTGGGTGGGCTTTAAAGGTCCCTTCCCACCCAAACCTTTCTGTGATCTATGAAATCCCCCCGATCCCTCCTGGAGGGCACTGGGAGCGCAGGTGAGCTCCCAGCCAGCCCTGCCCGGGCAAACCAAGAACATACTGGCACCAGCGCACCAGAGCACTGGGTTTAAAGCCAATGCTCCACGGGACAGCGATGCACGTGGCAGCACAAGACTTACTGCTTGTTCTTGGAAAATTCCGGGTCCCGCAGCAGGTCCCAGCACAGCTTCTCACTGCTTCCCACCGGCTCGGCCACGAAACAGTTAACCAGGGAGGAAAACGGGTACGATTTCCCCCTTTCCCTGTCCTCCAAGCTGGACACCCAACAGCTCCTCTCTCAAAGGAGC
>WHYT01016152.1:156981-168349 GCA_009806455.1 Tetrax tetrax
AAAAAAAAAAAAAAAAAAAAAAAAAAAAAAAAAAAAAAACCCACATAATTTTTCCCCCTCCTCTCCAAGGGATCAACACGAAAGCAACTGGAGGGAGGTGGGGCCCAGAAGTAGATCTCTGCTTTGGCCAAGATCAGGGGCTCCCCATCTTCTTGAGGTGGGACACCATCAGTGAAGTGACAGAAAAATGTCATTGGCAACATGATGGAAAAATCAAAGAATTAAAGAGTTAAAGGAAAAAAGAAGAAAGCCCGGAGCAACTAAAATTGCCAGCACAGAATTGTCTTTCAGCGTGGTGGAAGGGTTGAGCAGCTCGCCTCTCTGCTCTAGAATGGAGAGTGCTGCTCCGCTATCTAAGCTTTCACTAAAACAAATAAGCAGGTATTTCTAATCCTGGTAATTGCAGCAAAAAAAAAAGCAAGAAAATGAGAATAAAGTGCCCTTCCACTGCTCAGTCCACAAAATAAATACCCTTTCAAACGTCACAACGTCTTTCACCCGATTTATGTTCGCTTATGCTGGTATAACTGGGAAAAATCTGAAATTCCCAGCTTTAAAAAAGGAATTGCCTCTGTTCTGCAAAGCAGCTAGAAGTATTTTAACCTCCTTCAAACAACAAAAAGATCAGAAAACCTAATACATCTCAAATCCTTGGCAAATAAGGAGCCGTGAGGTCTCCCACGCAGTCCCACAGCAGCGCCCAAGGGCTGTCAGGAGGCACCTCACGCCCTGCCCGCACAGGGCTGGGCCGGCTCCCGGAGAAACGAAACAAAACCTGGATTTAACCGGCAGGAACAACCAGCTTGCCCAAAGACGTGCGGACAAACTCAACGCGGCGGCAGAGCCCGGGCGCAGCGCCCCGCCTCCGACGCCAGGCCTGGTGCGACTGAGGAATCACGCAAGCGCAGGGGAAGCACGTAGGCCGGCTTCTTCTAGAGTAGCTTCTCGGCCTCCAAAACCTTCCAGCGCAAGGGTGCCCAGAGTCACAAGTGAAATCTTTTCATTTAACAGCCCCCGATGGAATTTTTTTTTTCCATAAATCTCCCCAAGAGCTTCCTGTGCCCATCTAAACTCCTAGTGTCCATAAGGCCTTTTGTCAAAGTTTCGGAGGAAATAGAGGTTGGAGATCAGAATACACCGTAAGTCTTTAAAAATCAGGGAAAACAGTGCTTCTAAGTTCATATTCTCTCTTAGAAAAATCCAGCTGGCATGACAAAATTGAAAAAAAAAAAGTGACTCGTTGTGCTGCGAGGATCTAAAAGCCACCAAAAACCTGCACCCAAGCCCCAAACCCAGCAGAGCCAAAGCCTCCCCCGCGCCGCGCTGCCCACGGGGATCTGGGGCGTGGGCGCTCTCCTCTTCAAAGCGCTCGATGGGTGCGTATAGAAAATGTCTCCTCCTAAAACTACAGGACAAAGGCGGCGTCAACACTTTGGGTCAATCTACGCAACGGATCTCCCTCTCCCACCAATAACGTTTCTCTCTGCAGCCGGCGGAGCCGCGGCAGGGGCCCGTCAGGCCGCAAAGCGCGGTTCTGGAAGGAATTACGCCCACCCAAAACCTCACCCCTTCCCCAACGCAAGCGGAGGGGGAGGATCAGAGGAAGACCTGATGCTCCGTGCTCAAACCCTGCAGTAAGTCCATTAAAGAAGATTGAGGGAACAAATCTCTCCGTACAAAACAGATGGATTTTCTCTCGCAAATCAGATTTAAAGCAACATCACAACTGGCACGCCTGGTTTCAAGCACGCTCGTGTTGAGAACTTGCCTTCAACAACTCATTTCACATTTCCCATAGCGTCACAGGCTGCAGGGAGCGTTGCAAGGGGAGAAGGGACCACAATGTCCTCTTTCAAGTTTATTCCCCTGTTCAGAATTTAACCTCTGTACAAGACCTTCCATGAAAAAAAGACATTTTCACGTGTACCTTCATCACTTGTTTTGAAAGCGGAAAAGACAGCAGGCAGCAGCCAGGGAAGAGGACGAGGAGATGACGACCTGCCTCTCTTCCCAGGCTTGGTCAAAGTTTCAAATCAAAGCTTGAGATTTCAAATACAGCAACGCATCCCGTGGCCCTTCGGTTCCCTGAGACGAGGCAGTTTCTTGGGCAAGAACTCAGCCAGGAGCTCTCCGAGGAAATGCAAAACTCTTTGGTGCACCAAAGTACGGCCGACGGGGCAGACGGAAATGCTCCTCCCCCACGAGCACGCTGCAACGGGAGGATTCTGCCAGCCAGCGTCCACCCAGAACCAATGTCCTTTTTATCCAAAATCCTAAAATGTACGTGCCAGGCGACTCCATTAATTCTAGCCCTACGGAGTTGCGTTCGTATTCACCATGCGCTCAGTCTGGTCACCCAGCACCCAGGCCGAGCTCCCGCACAGCACAGGTGAAGGCATCTCAGCTGAGAGGGAAGCATGTAAACACGTGGACGAGGTTAACGTGTGGGATCTTCAGAGTGAAGCAAGTTCTCCTCCTGCGACAGAAAGCAACGGCGGTAATTCTTCCAAGTAATCCAAGATGCGAATTCCACCTCAATCACATTTTAATGGTTTAAATGTTCACCAGAAACGTGTTTAACAGCAGAAAAATTCACTGTATTTGCTACCGCTCAGTTATCGGTTTGGAGCTGCCGGGCTCCTTTAACGAGAGCTAGGGAGCACAAGGCTTTCGGTCGCTGAAAATCTCATCTTTTATCATTTCTTTTGTTATTCTGCCCAGCCAGGACTGGGGACCACAGCTTTTCCTTAAACGAGACCAAGCACAAGACAGCTGCCCCAGTCCAGCACGCGATTTGACACCACGCCATCCTAGTTCAAGAGCGTTGGTTCGCTTGCATAAACACTGAACACACGGCCAACCTTCTAAACCAGTATTTTTGTATTTATCAGACCAATTCTCCATATTAAAAAGAGCTATGTTCATCCAGAAAGAACACAAAGACTCAAATGCTTCAAAATATTTCCCTCAGGGGCCTTTTCTGATCTTAAAAATTTCATTTTTTTTAATATCGAGAAAGAAGCAGCACTCCAACCCCGGCGCTGCGGTGCCTGACAAATGAAGTGAAGCGCAGCGCGCGCGGAGCTGTAAAAGGCGAGAAGGACATTAAACTTCTCCGAGCTGACAGCCGGAGCCTTCGCAGCTCCTCAGAGCTAATGCTGCTCCAAAGGAGCAGAAAGCAACGTGCACAAATTAAGATTTGCTGGGAAGTCTCATCTTCTCCCACAAGGTTATCTCGGAGGAGCGGCAGCCCAGCAGAAGATCCAACGCGTGTTCGTATCCCAAAGACCAGCGACACCGATAAGAAGTCAAACATAAACTGTTTCTCCATATTTTTAACAGTTTTGATTTTGTTTTTATACGAGAAAACACATCAAGTAACAGTATATGTTTCTAAAAGTTGTGCCAGTGACCAGGACCTTACCCAAATATGGCCCTTCTGTCCTCCCAGTGTCCAATGGAATATTTCCTGTAACTGCTCCAGGACAGACGCACAATAGACCTCCTCCTACCACAAAAAGCCTTTTCTGTATCAACCTCCTTTCTGCTTTTATCCTTCCCAGCCATCTGCACGCATGTCCTGAGCACCTCATCCACCTGCTCACACTCCAATCAACTCCATCTTCTCCCCAGTATCCTCATGGACACAAGCTGGTCCATGCTGGGTCATAAACCCCCTTGAGGTCTTCCAATACCTAAAGGGGGCCTACAGGAAAGATGGGGAGAAACTCTTCAGACTAGATATTACGAAAAACTTTTTTACACTGAGTGTGGTGGAACACTGGCCCAGGTTGCCCAGAGAGGCGGTGGATGCCCCATCCCTGGAAACATTCCAGGCCAGGTTGGCCGGGGCTCTGAGCAACCTGATCTGGTTGGAGATGTCCCTGCTCCTGGCAGGGGGTTGGACTGGGTGGGCTTTGAAGGTCCCTTCACACCCAAACCATTCTATGAGTCTATGTTTCTTGGTTTGGAGCAATGAGGTTTTTGATAAGACTGAACGTTTTCAGATGCTGTGTTATGCCACGAGGCACAGAAAGATAAGCTCCTCCAAGCTGAAGTTACCCAGAATTATTCCCTCACATCCCATAAGATGACGGATACCCGAGCACGGTGATACTTATTTCAGAACAAAGATCTAAAATGCATTAAATGTTCCCCTGGCATTTCACAGCCTTTACATCGCCCGTAAAACCGGAATCACGCAGCACGTATCTGTCCACGCTGCTTCTCAACCTGAGAAATTTGACAATACACCTGAAATACAAGACGTTTGGACATTTCAGATTCAGGACAGGCACCCTGCAGACCAGTTCCACCAGAGCACCATCACTCTGCTCTGACGCAGAAGAGCACAAGAGCCAGCAAACGTCAGGGCAGGGCTCAGCCTGGCACGGGGACACACGTTAACTTTCACTCCACTGCACAGGATACAACAAGAAGCATAATTTCAAGCACTTCTGAGAGCCCAAGTGAGCTTGTATTTCAAGAGCCAGAGTGGAAACGCACCCATTTTGCACCAAGCCTTGCTTTCCACGCAATCCCTCCCCCTGCGGAGCCAAGCCCTTGGGTCCAGAGTGCCCAGCCCCGCGCTGGCTGAGGGGCCGCGAGCCGGAGAAAGGCGATGACCAAGCCCCGCACGGCGTAACGCTCCGTAGAAATCACTGCGCGCTCAAACAATGGGATATTTGTCAAAGTACAGCTTGATCACCAGCAATCATCTGTTTTTCATAACTACATCTGACCTAAACGGGATTGACTGAACAAGTAGCCTGTGTTTCTCATTCTGGAAAATACGGCGGCGCGGCTCCCTCTCCAACCCCCCCTCTCCTTTTTAAGTCATACTTTTGAAAAGTTACAAAGCGATGATGTAGACAGATATTTCCTCATTATAACCAGCAGCAGCTCAACATTTTCAGGCTGAATTTTTGGCAGTCTCCTGTTCCAGGTGACCCGCGAGGTTACGCGCGTGGGGACGTGCCTTCTCCACCCTCTCTGCAAAGCAAAGCACAACCCAACGCTTCCCAGGGCGAAAACGAGCCGAGGTGGCTTCTACCCGCGTGCTCTTTTCATAAGGTGTTTAAAATCCATGAAAACTTTGTAATGAATGAGCTGTCAGTGCAGAAAAAAAAAAAAAAAAATATATATATATATATATTCAGGACAAGCCCACTGTGTCTTTCACGCGAGGCCACCGTGCATCAAATCTCTGCTCGGAGAAGAAAGCTCGCTCGCCGGTCTCGAGGAAGGAAGGAAGCGGTGGGAATCGGTCACGAGCTTTGCAAGGAAGGATGCGTTCCCCAGCCGCTAATCAGCTCTTGTCAGGGCTCCCATCAATTAAGGGGAAAAAAAAACCTCAATGTAAGAAAAGTGCAGAATGAGTACTTGAGGAAGATGAAGGATGGGTCTGGATGGAGGCAAAGGAGCCAAGGGAAGAGGAAGGTGGAAGGATAGGAGGCAAAAATTGACTTAAATTAACGCAATCTGCAACAAATTTCAGTCATTTTTTATTGCGTCTTCTGAGCCGCGTACCTCCCACCAGAGCTGATAATCACCGACTGACGGGGTCTGCATTAATTGCAGAAACACGGGGCGGGGGGGTAAAGTCCCTAAATGGGGATATTCCCATGAGGAGACGGTGCCGTCCCACTGGATGGGTAGAGCTCCAAGCTCTTTGTTGCTCCCTTAACCCAAGAGCGCACGCAGGAAGGAGCAGAAATGCACCCATCTCGCACACTGCGTCGCAGCAGAGAAATGCAACTGCCAAGGCTCTGCTGAAAATTATTTGGGTTGAAAAATTACATTTGGTTTTTTTCATTCTTCCCTCACAGAATGTGGAGGAACGTGCTCAGGGAGCACGGAGAAATAAAAACAAGATAAACTAATAAACAGACCTCCTGTTCCCAGCGCCACCGAGAAGCGGCACATCCAGTACTGGCGACACCCTCCACACTGGGAAAAAGGTCACGTCCTAGCAGCCCCTTTCCATGTTTGACAACTAGCCTTTTGCCACTTTTTAGGGCCACGATCCACAGAAACCGAATTCAAGTAGGCACATGGGATGATCTACATTCTACTCCCACAGAGCAGAGACGTAAGCACAAGGACCAGCACTCCGCTCGTTTGAGCAGAACAAGAGTTCTCCTTCCTCCTACCCATCACCCATGGAGCTCTTGGGTAAAATCTGCCTTTGATCCCTCTGCTCCCTCGAAACGCAGATGACAAAATGGGAAGGAGCGACTGACAGACCAGAGGGTCGTGCTGCCATTCAGAGGAATCTGGGCAGGCTGGAGAACCTCATGAAGTTCAGAGAATCACAGAATGGTTTGGGTTGGAAGGGACCTTCAAAGCCCATCCAGTCCAACCCTGCTGCCAGGAGCAGGGACATCTCCAACCAGATCAGGTTGCTCAGAGCCCCGGCCAACCTGCCCTGGAATGTTTCCAGGGATGGGGCATCCACCGCCTCTCTGGGCAACCTGGGCCAGTGCTCCACCACCCTCACTATAAAAAATTTCTTCCTAATATCCGATCTGAATCTGCCTCCCTCTATTTTAAAACCAAGACCCCTCGTCCTATTGCAGCAGGCCCTGCTGTAGAGTTTCTCCCGGTTTAACAAACGCCAAGTCCTGCCCCTGGGGAGGAACAGCTCCAGGCACCAGTATGCCCTGGGGTTGACCAGCTGACCCTGCTTCTGCGGGACGCTGGACAAGATGATCTCCATAGGCCTCCTCCAACCGCTGTCAGTAGTGTTGGGAAGATGGACGCAACAGCAGGCTCCCTGGAGGGCAGTAACATCTGGACACGCGGCCACCCGTGCGAGTCGATGTGCACCCGTTCAGGGTCTATACAGAAGTTCTGAGGCTTCCTACCCAGCAGCAGCTGTAGGAAACTGCGGCACACCCAAGCTACTACGACAAAAAAGAGCCTGCTCTATAGTTCCAGGTATGTCCTTCTGTTAATATTTGAAACAACTGCAAGAAGGAACTGGCACAACATTTTGGACAACATTATTCCCTCCGATTTTTCATCCTGAAGGACTCCAAGGCATTTCAGCACCGTACAACCACCATGGCTGGGGGAAGACAACGTGGAGGTAGTAAAGCCAGGAAAGGAGATTGAAAGGTAAGAGACAAATCCCTGTTCCCATGCCAGCTCGTGTGGGTTGCTCGGTGTGAGCAGACGATGAGTCCTCGCAAAGCGAGGAGACCAGAAGATCGGAAGTCACCCAGACATCCAGGTACCAGCTTCAAACGCTAAGAGATGAGACACCTTTCTAGGAGCCAAACCTCTTGTTCCGAGGGATTGAGGAGAGCTAGGAAAACCTCTCCGAGGCAGCCAACGCTCACCTTCCGAACATGCTGCACACATCCCTGCTTTTCTCTACAGCAATTCCCAACCCCCCGAATTGGAACTTTTCCATCATCTTTCATAAAACACAACCCGCGCTGCCTGTCCATCTCTGGGATGAAGCAATTTTTTTGTGTCAGGATGGCGGTCTGCGTGCTTCCCATCTTCCCACCGCAAGACCACGGCTGCCCCGCTCTCCTGGAATGCGAGGGTGGCGTTTGTGCATTGTACAACGACGGCCTTGTTTCCACGTTTTCCTGAACAAAGGCCCGAAAGAGGGGGCATATGCGTCAGAAGCCCGTCCTGAACATTGCTCACCCTTTCCTGCGCAAATATTTGTAAACAGATGGAGAATGAATGTCCAGCCGACTCAAGACCCTCCATAAAAAAAGGGGTTTATTGAAAACAGGATGGCAATCATTTCCCAGCCACGCCGCGCATAGGCCTTTAGGATGAGAAACAACGTACCGAGCAGGAAAAGGGCGGCCGCAGCTGTGCACCGAGCCATTTTCTGAGACGCGTAAAACGCGGTGGCTTATTATGTTACAGCCTCCTCCTCCTCCCCCACAAACACACTCTCCTCTTTATAAAAAAAAAAAAAAAAAAAAAAAAAAACCAAACAAAATAAAATATGAAGTTTCTGGTCAGCACATGATAATTCCCCTGGGGTTAATTCACGCACAAAATACGCAGTGTGGGTAACACAGCTCCACAGTCCGCTCGCAGAGGACCTAACGTCCCTTTCTCCAGCAGCCGTGGAGAGCCCACGTCTTACACACACTCTGCTGAGGTCCACCTTCAAACCGGGTGACCAAAATACTTAACAACTTAACCTCCCAACTTCTCTCTCCTTACTTTTGCTCTTCAGTGGTTTCCACGCATGGAGCCCACAGGCGACGGTGCGATGGGCAGCCCACAGGCAAGACCGGTCGCTTCTAAGAGGGGTTCCTGGGGATCCGCTCGCCCTCCAGTTTTAGGGACAGTTGAGAAAAACCGGAACGGCTTCAGCGGGGTCAGATTTGGGTCTAGTGTTCCGTTGCAGTATCTTTCACGTGTCACTATGAACCAGCACAGTGCCATTTATTTATTTTTAGGAGCGAAAAACAAGTCCTAAATATTGAATCCAGTATCAGTCCAGCAGACTGGTGTCATTCATGATCCAGTTGCAATTTAAAAAGGCTCTAAAGGGGCATTGCAAAAGAGCAGCTGGAGAGAGACGGCTGTACCAGACGTTGAAGCAAGGCCAGCGGTGGCCACCAAGTAACTGAGGGAGCTGGGCACAGGACACAGGAGGAAGGGTGAGGAAGAAGGCTGAGGAACCATATCTAATGGAGGACTACAGGGCAGATGGAGCCAGGCTCCCCTTGGAAACCTGCAAGAAAAGGAGATCAACAGAAAAAAAAAAGCAAAAAGATAGATTCTAGTCACTTTAACAGGAGAAAAGTCGTACAGTGAGGGTGGTCAAACACTGGAACAGGGACCCAAAGAGGCTGGGCAGTCTCCATGACTGCGTATCCTCAAAACTCAACTGGCTCTGAGATCCCCGATACAACTTCACATTTAGCCCTGAGTGGAGGGTTGGACCAAAGTCCTCCATGAGTCTCTTCCAGTCTAAATGAGTCTACAACCAGAGGATGAGAAGAGAATAGGAATGCTTGCAAGAGATTTCCTCTCTGTTAAACTCAGTTTTACCTTAGAAAACTCTATGTTGTTCAGGGAAATTCTTTCCAAATCAGTGCACTTCCGTCTCTATCGCTTGTTATTTTTGAGATATCACTGCTTCTGGACACCACCACAAAGTTCTCTGGGTAGCGGAGGCATTTTCCAAACATTCCCAGGACCCTTCTGAGCCCCAACGCCCGGAAACAGAGCAAGTCTTAGCAAGAGCCTTCCCACACTTCAACAATACCAACAGTGGTGTTGATCTTTAGGGTCCTTCAGTTGGCCTGTGCTCTGCACCACTCAAGGTGAACATCTTGTAACAAAATCAGTCCTGATCTTCAAGCTTCCTAGAACCAAAAACCCCACAGTATTTAAAATATTATTAAAAAAAAAAAAAAAAAAAAAGAAGAGACGCTCCCAACAACTGGGAAAAGGTAAATGTTGCAACAACGGCTGAAAAAATGACCGGAGGAACAACAGCGCACTCAACCTCACTTCATTCCCTGGGGAAGTCATGAGCTAAGTCCTCCTGGGTCACATCTCCAGGAATATGGAGAAGGGGACTGGGGACAACCAGCATGAATTTAATAGGAAGTTATGTCGATCACCCAATTGCCTTCTACAATAGGATGACAGGATTTACGGATGAGGGGGAAGCAGTGGGTGTCATTGACTTGAGCGAGGCTTTTGACCCCGTACCTAAATGCAGACGTCACGGTCTGGACGAGTGATCAGCTGGATGGGTAAATAACCAGTGGGGTGGTCAGGTTCAGGGGGTCGTGATTAACAAATTGCCCCCAGCACAAGTGGGGAACCCACAGTGGGGTCTGTCCTGCTTCACCTTCACCAACGACTTGGAGGAGGCAAGAGAGCAGAGATTCATGTGTTTTGTAGATGACACCGAACTGGAGGGGAAAAGCCAATACATGCAAGAGCAGGGCCACCATCCAGAGGATCTCAACACGCTGGAAGAACGGGCTGACAGGAACCTGACGAAAACAAGCGAGGAGAAACACCAAGTCCTGCACCTGGGAAGGAAGAACCTCTTACAACACCACCGACTGGGGACCGTCTGCCCGGGGAGCAGCTCTGTGGATAAGGACCAAGAGCCTTGGCAGACGGCAAGCTGAACGCGGGCCAGCCGCCTGCCCTGGCAGCGGAGGCAGCCAACAGCCTCCCGGGCTGCACGAACAGGAGCCAAGCCAGTAGATCGAGGGAAGCGATTATCCCCCTCTCGGCAGCGCTCGCGAAGACACTATCTATACAGTGCATCCAGTTTTGAGCCTCCCTCCCAAATACAGGAAAGACACCGATCAACCGGAGCGCGTTCACTGGAGGTCACCAAGATGGTTGGAGCTGGAGCGGGAGGTTAGAAGAGCTCGTTCACTCTGGAGGAGTGACTGCTTCAGGTGGACCTAACACCTACGAGGAGGTTACGGAGCAGAATAAGTCACCCTGAGAGGTTCTGCAGCCTTGGTCCTTGGAGATGTTCAAGACCAGACAGGATAAAGCCCTGAGCAACCTGGTCTGATCTCAGAGCTGCCTCTGCTTCCAGCAGGAGGTCGGACCAGAGGCCTCCTGAAGTCCCATCCATGCTAACAGTTCGGTGAAACTGCTCCGACCCAAGGTGCTTCCTACGGTCAGGACTACGCGTCAGCCTCTTTCTTTAGCCACTACGAGCAGGGAACGGGATCGAGTGAATCACGACAAAATCAGCATTAAATGTAAAATATCAGTACATTTCAGTTTTGCAAAGCCCTGGGAAAGCACGGCTGGTCCTGACCTCAGGTGACAAGAAGTCTGTGTCCGGGCTATTGTAGTAAACCTCCCTTTTTTTCCCCCCCCTCTCTGTTTTCCAAGCTGTATATTTTAAGAATCACGGCTGCCTGTGATCCTATCTAGCCAGCTTCGAACGAACACTGATTTCTTTGCTGCTCCTTTGATGGGAGCCAAGTGCTTTTCTCATGGGTAAGAAGGTCAGGGGGTTAAAAGAGCAATATGACAATTCCAAAAGTCAAATCTCTCGCCACCGCAGACGGACGCGCTGCCCGGGCTCCATTAGCACGTAGTACGGGGCGGTTATCGCGGGTCACTGACACCGCTTCGCTCTAATGGCTTTTCCTGCGCCCTTATCAACCCGGCGCACAAAGCGGCTGGCCCCCAGCCCTCCCCTCTGATCTCCGGGCGCTGTTTACGGCTATCTAGCCCCGGCAGGCTCCGGCGGGCCAGCCAAGTCAGCAGACGGTGAGATAGGCCAGGCCGCGGCGATGGGACAGTCTGCAAAGTGTCTGAGATGAACAAGGAGTTACCAGAGGCTTCCAGAAGATTTGTTGGGGTTTTTTTGTTTTTTTTTTCCCACTGC
>WHYT01016153.1:0-21121 GCA_009806455.1 Tetrax tetrax
TTTTTTTTTTGTTTTTTTTTTTTTTTTTTTTTTTTTTTTTTCCTTTTTGGGCTGGCTTGAGATTGCCACATCTCTGGCTGCTCACATGAAGTTACAAACAAAGCTAGGAACCCGGCCGTGCTGCTGCGCGCACGTGATGCAGCTACAGCTCGCGCTGGGTGCTCACTCAGAAAGGATGTGGTAGGAGCACCCAGGGGAGCGCGACTTCCTGAAGAGGAGATTTCACCAGCTGCAACCATCAGGAAGGTGAAAAATTAAACCCTTGCCCCAGCTCTCACCCTTCCTGGGGCATCGCATACCCCAGTGCCTTCCCGTAGGAAGGTCCCAGCGCTGGCATCGGGACTGGCAAGTGCTGGGGTCAGGGCTGACCCCCACGCGCCCTGCTCTGGGGGGACCTGGTGATGCTCCCGTGGGGGGGATGTGGCAGGGAGGCAGTAGCTGTCCCAAAATGCGCTGAGCTGCTGAGCAAAGCGAGCTCCAACACCCTCGCCCTGCTCCCTCTGCACGCCTTCCTCTGCCGTAAAGAATGCAGCCTTTAGCGACACGATCTTTAAAGCAGGATTTAGAATCTGAAAGAGGTTGCTCCTCTGTTTACAGAAGGTATAGAACCTTCTAGTTAAAACAAACAAACAAAAAAAGGCGTTATTTCCTTCACCTCCAGCCTCTGTGGGGTGGGTGATTCAGCTGCCGTGGGTTCCCTGCAGCCTCCTTGTCCCCCGTTCCCTGGTCCGGCCGGGGGCTGCGTGGGAACGGGCTCCTCCAAGGGAGCAGCCGTGGTCCCCATCACAGCCCAGTGTCCCCAGCTGGAGGTTGAGATGATGGTCATTGCCTTCAGCCTCTCTGCCTGCAGATGGCTCTGTGGGCTGGCCTGGGGGGTCCTCAAACCTCTCCTGGTCCCTGTGTCCCCATCTTGGCTGTGCTCCAGCATCTCTGCTTCTTTTCCAGGACTGATCACCCCCCAAAAATATCCCCACAGGCTGCTAAAGGCTGAGGTGCTCCAGGTCTCACCCTGAGCGCGTGGCGTGGCACCCACCACCCCTCTGTCACCAACCCACCAGTGCGTTTGCCCCCTCCCTGCCGTGAGCGCGCTGCTTCGGGCCGTGAAGCCCTCCAGCACTGCGAGGTGTCAAGCCCAGGGGCCGGCGCGTCCACTCACTGTCCCCAGCTCCCCAAGGAGCAGCATTTTAAAAAGGCAAAACAGCAGCGCTGAAAATAAAAAGCCTTTCTCCCCTCCACCCCCAGCGGTTCATGCAGAGCTGGCCCCTGCGGGAGAAACCAGCCGCTGCAGTCCGGGTGAGAGGAGCCCCTTTCCCAAGCATTTTGGGTGCCTTATGCTGAATTCTCATCCCAATGTGGCAGCTCCAAAAGGTGGCATCTGGCACAATGGTGCTGGAAGGGAGCACGAAGTGAGTCTCTTACTTTTCTTTTTCCCCCTCTTTCTTTTTCTGCTTTCCTAATTCTGCCCTTGCTCAATGTTTTTTGCCAAGACAAAACAGAAGCTATTTGAGGCATGTCTGGAAAGCAGGAAAAAAATAGGAATACAGACATTTGCATGTCACCTCCTTTTGCCACACAGTCCCAGCTGCCTCAGAGGGGCAGGAACGATGTGAAGCCTCAGCCTGCTGCCTGCACAGCGCGTGCCTCAGTTTCCCCCCATGGGATGGAAATAATGGCTCAGGACTCTCTGCTTTCGGGTGGCGGGCGTCATCACTTCCCCACCGAACCTTTGCAGAGTCTCCCCTGATAATTTGGCATAGAAGTGTGGGTTTTGCATCCAACCCTTCGGCTCATGCACCTCGTCGGTGCCTTTCCCAGCCGGGAGCTGCCACGTTCACGGTGCTGCACAACGCACTTGTGAAACTGCAGGGACCTCACTGGCAGCAGGTGTGCATCCAAGGCAATAATGGCAACAATAATAATATAAAGTAATAATAATAATAATTATTATTAATTATTATTAATTCTGTGGCTGGAGAGGACTCAGTGGAATGTCTGCAATAATTCTGCATTATTTCCGAACAATATCTCAGTTTGAATAATTAAATACAAGAGAAGCCAGCTTTAGGATGGAGATATCTACCCAGAAGTATCCTAAAATCTGATTTAGGGTTGGGAGCCCCATCTCACAGGGGAAAGGCAACTGTAGGCGAGCTCTGAGGAGGGGAAGCAGAAATTCATGTGGCAGAGAGGAGGTTCTGTCCTGAAACGATCAGTCAAAGCAGTGAGATAAAAGGGTGAGAAGCCTCAAAACAGGGATCTCTCAACAAAACTTAAATTACTGCAATTAAAACCAAAATACAAGTCTAAATAAATGTTAGTTATTTGCAAACTGTTGGCTCCTCACCATCCCTGTGAAGCTGGACACAAGCAGTGCTCACACACCGTCGGAGTGTCTGCGGAACACGGGTGTTAGCTGGAGCTGGCTGACACCACCGAGGTGAGAAATGTATTTGTTTTCTGCTGAATTCTAAAGATGGGTCTTTTATGTGCTTCACTTGAGGGATGAAGAATATTATGATGTGTATTTCAAATGAGCCATGGCAAATCTCATTTATTATTTTCCCAAAATCCCATTCCGTTTAAGTTGTCACAGCTTGGGGCCTGCTTGCGCTCCTTCCTCGCTTACCATAGCAAAAAAAACCCAAAGCCTCATTAAAAAGCCCTACCACCCCTTCTTTTATTGTTTCAAAATTCAAATACAAAGGAAAATAACATTCTGAGATTAGAAGAAAAACAAGTTTAACAAATGCAGAGAAGAGGGGAAAATATTTTATATTAATCATCGGCGAGGGAGGCAGCGTGATGGAGCGGACCATCGCGGTCACGATCCGCTGGATACTGGTGGTAACCGCGATTCCCATCTCTGATTCCCAGTTCTCCATGAATGTGCCTTAACGGCCCATGGCCCTCACAGAGAGCAGCACCAGGACCCAAGCCTGCCAGTGGTCCCGTCCCAGTGCCAGCCCCGTCCCAGTGCCTCTGTCCCAATGCCAGCCCTGTCCCAGTTCATTCCCATCCCAGTACTGGCTGTCCCAGTGGCAGCCCTGCTGCAGCACCCAGTCCCATCCCAGTGCCAAGCCAGTGTCTCCCTGTCCCAGTGCCTGTTCATCCCTGTCCCAGTGCCGAAGCCAGTCCTGGTGCCTTGCCTGTTCCAGTGCCAGCCTCACCCCAGTACCAGCCCATCCAGTGCCCAGTTCCATCCCAGTGTCTGCCTGTCCCAGTTCATCCCCGTCCCAGTGCTCGCCGTCCCAGTGCCTGCCTGTCCCAGCGCCAGCCCCATCCCACTGCCTACCCGTCCCAGTGCCCAGTCCCATCTCAGTTCATCCCCGTCCCAGTGCTCCCCAGTCCCGACCCCATCCCGGCTCCCCGTCCCGCCCTGCCCCCAGCGCCGCCTCAGCCGCGGCCGCGGCCGGGACCGGCGGGGAGCGGGCCCGCTGCGCATGCGCTCCGCGCTCCCGCGGGGCGGCCGGGGCACGAACTGTTACCGGAGTTCGAGAGCGAAGGACCCGGTCCGGGCGAGGGGCACCGGGCGGCCGGGCCGCGGTGAGTGCGGGCGGCGGGGGCAGCGGCGGCAGCGCGGGAAGCCGCCGGCCGCCATCTTGTGGCGGGGGGCGGCGGGGCCGAGACGGGTTCGGGCCGCTGCGCCCGGTCCCGGCCCGGCCCCGGGGTTTGAGGGGAAAGTGGCGCCTCCGGGGTGCGGGGCAGCCCCGCGTCCCGGCGCAGCTCGGTCCCCGGCGGGGACGGGCCCCTCCGTGGGGGTCTGCTCCCCTCTGGGTGCTGGGGAAAACCCCTCAGGGCTTCTCTCCGCCTCGGGTGGGGAAAGCGTATTTTAAAGCACGCTGAAGGGGAAGGTCCACTGTAAAGCTCGGCTAAGGACGCTTTCAGAAGACGAGTTGAAGTTGTTCACAGGCTACGGTGCAAAATTATGAAATATTTACAGTTTCTGGGGTGGGGTGTTTTTTTTGCCCGTTTCTAATGGGTCCACAAGAGGTGGTTGAGGAAATCGGGGTTTTCCAGCCCCGCTCCCAGCTGCGGCGGAAACTTCTTGGGAGTGTGAAAAGTCAAAAAATATTTTAAAAATATATAAATACGGTGCAATAGAAAGAGATCTTGGAGACTTACTCGAGACCAAAAAGATTTAAATTTGAAAACAGATTTTTGCATGAGGGGAAGAAACCGTCATCAAATAGAAAGACTAAAACTAATGATACCAGGGTTTTGTGAACAGAGGGAACACAGGTGACAGATAAATAGCGGGATAAATATAATACTTCAAAAGTATTGATCACTGCTCCGGGTAAAGATCAGCACGGGACAATCTTAATGATGTTTGGTGTTCAGAAGAAAGGGATTAGGACAATTTTCTTGATGCTTGGTGCAGCAAGGAATGGGATTAGATTTTTAATATGAAAACGCTTGCTTCATTCAAATATCACCCAGATAAGTTTAAAAAAGAAACAAAACCATAAGCATGTTGATCTGTCATTGGGATTAAGGGATAAAGAGCTTTGATCTTTTATGCCAAATTGCATAAGACCTCTCCGGTTCGTGTGTTATTATATAATAAAAGAGAAGTAAAAGGAGAGAAAATGGGTACTTGATGCTGCAAACTCCTCTTACCACGCAGCAATTAACAGCAGCCCGACGTGGTCTCATTAGCATCAGTGTTTTGCTTCCCTGCTCTTCCTTGTCCCATCTATTTAATTATATATTTTTGAGGGTGGCGATAGTCATTTCCTCAGTGAGTATTTCTACTTGGCAATGTAAGATATGTATTAATAATTAGTAAGAGTCCCCAGGGTAATGCACTGGATTGTAGTCTTATAAAGTAATTACAGATGCAATTAAAACAGAGGACACTTTTGCCCTCTGTGCTCTAGTTTTGGCCTAAAATTGATTGCACCTTACATTGCAAATAATCCCATTAAGGCTGAATGTGTGTGAAATAACTTGTAATTCATTGTGAGTACAGAGGTGGAAATGGAGCCCGAACTTGAGCTGCCAAGTACAACTGCTGGGCAGATTGTGCAGGGCCAGTTCCGTTTTCCTTGGCTAGAGTTAATTTATCTTGCCTTTGTGATTTTTTATTGCCATAATAAGTAAGTTGCAGGAGGGTGAGTGGCTATAGATGTGCTCTGCAGATGATTCCTGACCGACTGACTTCTCGTGGCCCAAGGGTGTGTTTTCTTTGCCTCAGCCGCGCTGTTTGTCTGCGCTTTTTACCACCAATTCTTTGTTTGCTGTCATTTTAAGGCAGTAGCAGGAATGTGGATCTTTAGACTGATTATTACAAGTAGCATCTAGAATTTATTTAAAACAGCACCTGCAATTTTACTTTATAATGGTTGGCTTAAAATTGTGTTGTTTTATCTGCGGGAGAAGGTCTGTCTCTGCCCTGTCTCTTCTATTTTCATGCAAAGCTTTTAGTCTAAACACTGCTAGGTACAAGGATATATTCCATTGGCAGGAGGGATGGGAATTTGAGGGTAAAGCCTCTTTATAGCCCCCTTGTCCTTTTCTGTATGAACGCTGGTGGTTTTTGAGAGGTGAGAAGTGCGGCAGGCTGGGAGGTGGGTAGTGAGACCAGATTCTCCCAGGGTGGTGGCAGGGACAAAGATGAAGGTGTGCAGTCTCATCTGGGCCTTCATAGTCGTCTTGTGGAATAACAAGGCGGTTCCTGAGTTGCAACATCAGTTCTTCTTCCCTAGACAAACACTGTTCTTTCTCTCCCGTGGTTTGTAATTTTTAATCTATTTCAGCCTTTTCTCAAGCCCTCCAGCAATGTATCGTCTTGAGGGAGAGGAGAGGGGAGAAGGTAGTGGGTTGAAAAATTAGATCATAGACTGGGGGGGAAATGACCAAATATTTACTTGTTAATGAAGGCTGGCAGCTGAAAGTTGCAACACGTGGAATCAATTAGCAGTTGAAGCAAACAGAGATCTGACCAAGCCCAGTCCTTCCTAATTAGTAGCACTAACTGTGCTCCACAGGTGGGGTATGCGTGCAGATGTGCTTTGCTATATTTGGCAGATTATTTTCCAGAAGATGGTTCAGCTTATTGTCAAAATACTTTACCTCCAAGGAATGGATGTTTTGTTACTAGGTTTAGCGTCTTTTGGCTCATCTCCTGTTTTTGTGTTTTTTGGTTTGCTTTTTTTTTTTTTTTTAAATTTCTGATTGAATCCAGCTAAATGAAGATATGAAAGCATGGTAGATCTAAGCAAACAGAGGTAGAAGCTGAACCACACAGGATTTGTTTTGATAAACCTATTCATGCTGTAGCATTTAAACCAAACCAAATATGTGATTTAAGCAAGAAACCTGAACATAAGCAGCAGCAGAGTTCATTCTTGACTGATGTGAGGCAGACCAGAGTGTCCTTGTGTGTTTGGCTGGTACCAGGGCAGTGCAGGGCTGTGCAGACCCCAGCCCTGTCAGCACATCAGGCCATCCCAGGCACGGAAACAGTCACTGCTGTTGTAAGTCATGCAGCTCATCTGTCTCTTTGCAGTGGGATTGGTGGAGACAGGAGTTTTTGGCAGGTTTGCAGGGATGTGCTGTGTCTTTCAACCTGCATCAGAATGGCTTTTCAAATAGTACGTGGCGGCTCTTCCTGTATTCGTCCTGCTCCATGGCTTTTTCTGTTTGTTTTTTTTTCTCTTTCTCTTTGCTTGTACTTTATTGGGTTGTTATTTGTTTTTTTTGACTGCTTCCTCATATTTGGTCTCCACGATGCTACTTTACAGCGTCCCCAGAAGCTGAAGTGTGAACGGTGAGAATGCTGGAGCAGGGAGAAAGTAGCTGCAGTGAATTTACGGGGTGAGCTATGGTAGTTTCAGCCTTCACTTCCCTTGTTAATGCTAAACTGACATGCCCTTTCATGGCTCTAAGGAGCTGTGCTGTGTTTCCAGGATGTCTTTCTGGCGAGAGCGGGACGGCAGCGTGGTGCAGGGCCCGGGAGCCTGAGCTCCGTCCTGTCCGCTCCTGCGCGTGGGAGCCCGCACTGCGGTTTCCCCGTTGCTGCTGGAGGTCCGTCTGCTTTGGGGGTGGAATATATGTGTGTGGCATAATGCAGCTTTTCAAATAACATAGCATAGGACTGGATCACTTAAGATTTTTTTATTTTTTTTTAATAAAGTAAATACACAGGAAAAACATCAGTCCCATAAAGGTGTATTTAAAAAAAATATTTATATCAAACAGTGCAAGGCACTTGCCTGCTCAGCAGTCCTTTTTGTTGTCATTCACTTGTATGTAAACCAGGTGCCGATTTCTGTACTTCCAGCGGGTCACCCTTGGCTACAGCGGAGTGTGGGGAAGGAATTGCTTCTGAAATGCCTGGAGAGGGTCTACAGCTGCCCTTGCTCACTCCGTTGAGGGAGGAGGCATGCCAGGATTGGGGACGGTACGGAGTTGTTGGAGAAAAATAGCATCTCGGCTCTGGTTTGTAACTTTTACTGTGCTAAAGCTGACACAGGGTTATCAGAGCCCCAAATCAGATTTGTTTATCCTTGTTTTATAAATCCCAAGATGTTTCTAAGTCACATTTGGGAAACATTGGTACTTTTGTATGGATCGTGGGTGAGGGTTGGTTTTGTTTGTTTTTTTTTTATTTAAGAGTTAGCTGGAAATTTGGGTTATAACTTTTCAAGGTGAAAAGCTGGGTGATGTAGTCAAAGTAGAGGAAGCGTGGGGTTCTGGGCACTTGCAAGATGCTCTCAGTGATGCTCCGAAGTGCACACAAAATCCTTTAGGAAGTTAAATAGGACTAAGCATATTTATAAGTGCATTGTTGGATCAGTAACAGCAATATTGCTCACAACATGTGCTTGTTTTCTTCCCCTGCTCACCTTTCCTGTCTGCACTTGCTGAAACTTCTGATTGGAAAGGAGGGATGGAAAACGGCGTAGCTGTGCTTTTTTTCATGTTATAAAATCATATAATCGCAGAAGGGTTTGGGTGGGAAGAGACCGTTAAAGCCCACCCAGTCCAACCCCCCGGCAAGGAGCAGGGACATCTCCAACCAGATCAGGTTGCTCAGAGCCCCGGCCAACCTGGCCTGGAATGTTTCCAGGGATGGGGCATCCACCGCCTCTCTGGGCAACCTGGGACAGTGCTCCACCACCCTCAGGGTAAAAAATTTTTTCCTAATATCCAGTCTGAATCTACCTCCCTCTATTTTAAAACCATCACCCCTTGTCCCGTCACACCAGGCCCTGCTGAAGAGTTTCTTATCTGAAAAAGTACTCTCTGAGTTCTTGTTTAATTAGTTCCTTGACTAAACACTTTGCTTTTCAGACTGAGATGATTTTCTAAGATTCATTTTTGACCTAACCTTGTTCTGCAATGGGCACAGTAGTATTTTTACAGTTTCTCATTGTATTTAACGCAAAGGAGGCATGTGATGCTTAACTGAAAGAAGTTTTGATGTTTTTATATGTCCATCTGTGCCAGATTTTACTTTAATTCATTCATTCTGTAGTACTGCTAAATTTGCAAATAACAATTTGACTGCATACTCTACCAAGCTGTTTAGAAAACAAATACCAGAAGAAAAAATCTGTTTTGCAACTTCTGTTGCACAATTATGTACACAGAATATGGGCACTCTGGCTGGTTCTGCCTCTTGACTTCAGCATCAAATGCATCCGAAAGACAAGCCTACACTTACTTGTCTTTTTTAAGCTCGCACTTCTGTGCACCTTTTGTTTTTTTGTTGGTTTTTTTTTGAAATACTTGACATGCATTATTCAAAGTGGAACAGTTGCTGTTGGTGTCGGTATGACACGTGAAGAACTTGTGGAGTAGCTACCGGCAGTTCCGGAGTTTAAGACCAGTCCCTTTAATAACAGTCATTTGGAGTTGAGATAACCAACCAGAATTATTCCCCAGAAAATCGTTAGTATTGAGAAAAGTACAACATAATAATGAGGCTTCAGAAGCAAATAAAATAACTGGTTGAGAGATTTGACATCCCTTTAAAACATCTGTCTGGGAGCCTATACCCAGCATGCAGCTGTTACAGATGTCAGAAATGTTGGAGGACAACAAAATCTAATGGCATGTTCCTCTTGATTGTTTTCATTTACTTCCTCTTCAAGAGCATGTTTTATTGCAAAATTAATTCTTTGTGTCTTAGTTAAACATATAAGTGGTGTGACTGACCTTTTAGTTTTCCATTAGAAGAATCATTATTTCCCCCCAGCACTGCAATTTTTATGTTGTCACAAAAATTAACTTTATCATAAATGACAAATCTTACAGCTTCCTTACTGGTCATTAAATTTTGAGTGAAAATAGTTCTGATTACAAGTGATGGAAAGTGTTTGTATTTTGCATCTGTCGTTGTAGACACTGGATCCCATTTAGAAATGGCAGAAGTGCCAGCGTCTTGCCAGGGAGTGCTTTGGGATGCCCCCGCAGAGCTTCTTTTGAGCACGATGGTTTGTACGGTGTATGATTTCTGTGTGGCACTGGGTGAAACTTGTGTGTGCAGGAGTTACGGTGGTTACAAGGGGTTCCCAGAGACTGGGATTAGCAATGTGGTGGTCTCAGGCCCCAAGGAGACGTCCCTGGGTCTCCTGGCTGAGCCCGTTGAGTGGCGGGTTTGCGCGGGGCTTTGTCACTGGCCGTGTCCCTTCCCCAGAGCCCTGTTCTTAGCGGGCAGGGGATGGAGAGCTGGGGAAAAGCAGCTCAGCACCGAATGCTTTTATTGAAAGCTATAAAAAGGAAGGCAATATGTGCTTCTGTTCCTAGCTTTCAGTAGATTATCAGAAAGTGTTGATTCTGTAGACTTGGAAGTAGGTTTTATACCTTCTTCTGTGTCCCTCCCCTTCCATTTGGAATGGGTCAAAATGCTCTCCAGTGCAGCACCGAGTGCCTCGTTCAGCTCATGCAGCAGAAAGGACAGACTGCTTCCTGGCTGGCTTCACTATGTCACATAAATCTTAGAAGAGAGGTAGCAAAGTGAGTATCATCGCAGACGGGGACGGTTAGACTAGGAGTGAGGCAGCACTGCTCTCACCTTCGCCATCGGACGTGCTGCTGCTGACTTTCCGCACGCTTGCCTTTCTGCGTGCTCTGGGGAAAGCTGGCTGGCGTGCGAGCAGGGCAGGGAGCGGGTCTGTGTGTAAAACCGGCGCCTTGCAGAAAGTGCGTTCGTGCAGCGAGCAGCCACAGCCGGTGCCTTTTGGCAGCTGAAGTGTGTGTGTTTGACACAACTGTGTCAAGAAACCAAGAGATAGCAGCTTACGGACTACAGTGCTGGTTTGGGCTTAATACTGGGATCAGCTGCTGGGTTTAGAGTGTCCTCACAATATTGCTGTCTGATCTTATAAATGTGTTCAAGTCGCATTGCCACGGTACCTGTTTATTTGTCTACCAGCACAATAGCACCCAAGCGTAACCCGGACGTTAGTGTGTACTTAGGGTAACCTTGGAAGGGCTGCATTGTACAAATGAACACGGCAAACTCCCGAAAACCAAAGTAGTTTATCTCAGCAGTCCTGTGGCAAAGCTAAGACAAAAAGTGTTTGCTTCTCCTCCACTGTAACCTGTGCTGCGAGCCCAAGGCATCCCTCTCCTTCCTAGGCTATTTTCCTCCTCTCATCTTTCAGAGCAATATTTTCTTGGTTTTGTAGTTACGATTTTTTGCTCTTTTCATGAGAAACAGATATTAGTAGGAAGTACAATGGGTGGAGCCTGGGATTACTTAATTCTGAATTTTACACCACTCCCCCCCCCCCCCCCCCCCCCCGTAGTGGAAGCACTTAAGTCTTCTTCGCGCTGTTAAATGCTTGCCAGTGGCTACTACCTTTCTCTTGAGGCATTGGTTTGGTTCAGTTGCGGACTCTGAAAGGTCATTTCAGTCCCTGACTGATGAGGTTCCTGGAGGTGAGGTTGGTTTTTTTGGTAGTGATATTAGTTCAGCCTTACAAAACATTACTTGCCTGAGGTGAGTAATGGGTTTTGATGGGCAAGTAAAGTATCATCAGTCGTCATCATAGCAAAGGACAGGCAAAGGATTTTTGTGTCTGAACTGGTAAGTCTTCAAAGCAGTTCCTGAGACCAGATTAGTTGTGCCCTGCAAGAAGTCATGAATTTTTTTGTTGTTGTTTCTGTTTAAATTGCAGTTCAATTCTCCGCTAACGTCATAAGAGTGACTGGCAGATTGAATGCGTTGGGTGTTAGCCACTGCTGCCAGATCTTAGAAGAAACTGGGGATGCACGGAGCTCTGAATACCAACTCGCTTGGAGTGCATCTGTATTACACTGAATGTGATGACCAGCTTTGCTGGGTTTGCCATTCTGTTTCAGGGAAGAAAGGTGATTTGTAAGTCAGTTATTCCCAGAACAGCACAGTATCAGATGGTTTTCTTGATGCCAGCTGCTTCTCAAATGGAATTTTGCCTCCTGGTATATGAAGGCTTAGCCAGAAGGGATGCAAACTTCGGTGTTGTTACTTGATTTACAGTCTTTGGGTTTATTGCACCGTTGTTTCTCTCACATTTACCCTCATGTAAAGACACTGAAATCCTGATGTAATTGGAAATCAAACTGGCAGCATATGAAATAGGATTTCTGTTGAAATGTTTCTCTTCCCATTAGGTCTGAGAAATATAGAGAAATACAGTGAACCCCCATCCAGCCATTTAGCCTTCACACTTTTATTTGTTTGTATGAACTTGCGCATTTTTTCTTTCTTTTTTTTTTTTTTTTTTTTTGTCTTCTAAGTAAGGCAAGATGGATGTTAAAAGCCAAAGCTGGTTTTCTACAGTAATGATGAATCAGTTTTCCCAAGCCTGCGCTGTGGTTCAGTGACAGAAACGAGATGAAAACCTGAGTGTTTCTGACCTTCTCTGCCTATGGATTCCCTGACTAAGGATAAAGCACAGAGGTCTGCGTGGTAGCATATTAATTATGAACCATTATCTCTGCCAACATGGTAGTCTTTTATTGTTGCCTGTATCTGAATCTACAACTTGGGAGTGAGTGACTCATCTTAATTTTGCTATATATTCTTTTGCTTTAGCATTTCTAAGTCTTAAAATGTTAAAGATGAAAAGCAATCACAAATAGGAACAAATGGGGAACATTCACCTTTGACTATGGCTCTTCAAAATGTTTCAAATTAGTTTCTGCTGTCTTTTTAATTGCACAGTTTGCTTCCTTTTATTGGGCTATCTTGGTTTTAGTGTGGATTTTACTGATAGGGAGCATTATAAGAAATGTAATTTTATTATATTTTGGTAGGCTTTTACTAGATTTATAAAATATAGAGATGCAAAAGGCCCATTATTGTATCAGATCTTCTCTGATTAGTGCAAGATTATTTTCGACATTGTGATTTTTGACAGTTTCCTGGCCCAGTTTTAAATAAACTCTACAGCTTAATTACTTCTGTCCAAGTATCTTCCAAACCCCTCGTCCCAGAGAGAGCTCTGTAAGTAGTCTTGGTATTTGAGCTTCTTTATTTTTAAAGCCTGAAAGCAAAGATTAACATCTAAAGTGCTAGTTTTGGCCTTGCTGAAACTGGCATCGAAAGGTTGGCTACACACAAGTGTTCATGGCTGTAGAAGCCTCCATCGAGTATTAACGTGCGGCGAGCCTTTGGCTGCGGTTGTGCAGTACCACCCTGCGTAGGACTTATTAATTTATCGATCTCCATCCAGCTGTGGTGCGCGGTGCTGACGCTGGGCCGTTCTGTGTACGTAGCCACAGACATTGGCTGCGGATCTTCCGCACCTGCGGTTCAGTTAAAACCAGTAGAAGCTGAACTGGCTTCTGCGGCTTGGCTGCTGCTCGGCTTTGCTCCTGTTTTCCCCCTCCTGACTCGTTCTGACTAGCCTGTGTGCCGCTAATCTTCACAGTTGTGCAAGATTGGAAGTAACTGGAATTTTATATTTGGGGTGGAAAAAAAAAAAAAGAGGAGGAACAGGGATTAGACTGTGATACCCAAAGATACTTGGTATTGCAGTTTACAAATGTCTGCCCTGCTTTTGAACCAATTAAGATAACGATAATGTGCTGTGATGCTTGAATTAGAGTTGCAGGAGTGCTCAAACATCATCTATTCTCCTACAATAGATGTGTGGTTTTGCCTTTGGCTATATTAAACTTACACTTTCAACCTATAGGTAGAAGATCTAGTGTGTGGAAGGCTTCACATCAAGAGTGGAGTTCACCTGCTCAGCAGTTACAGACCTGCCCTGGCCATGTATCTTAATGCATTTTCCAGTGCTCAAAGAGAGAACCAGTCTGCCACAGGCAGATCAAGTGCACGGTCCTTGCATGATGCTTGCTGTTATCGTTAGTTTGGAGCTCAGAGTGACCTTGTTGAGCTCAAGCATTCAGATGTCAGAGCGAAGACCCCCATCCATGGGTGGTTTTGACCCATTCCCACGGGAATGCAGTTAGGCCTGTCAGTTAGGTTGTGCTTTTTCAAACTCAAACATCAGTGGTTTTTCTCACACTGGAAAAATTAGTAGAGCTTACAGTTCAAGGGAAGGTTGTCCATCTTTTTTTTTTTTTTTTTTTTTTTAAAAGCCAGAAGTTAACATTCATAGATTGAAAATATTCAGGTTACTCTTAAAGGGCAGGAACATCCAGTTAATTTATGGTCAGTGTTTGATTACTGTCTACGGCAAAAATAGTTGAGTAATTGGATATGGGGAGCCCATATAGCAGTATGGCTTTTAGTCCAGTCTTCTAATGGAGCCCTTAGTTTATTTGCTGGGACACGAAAGAGATGTGTGGAGCTTAAGAATTTTAAGAGCTTTCTAGCGTAGAGCCTTGGCGTTAGAGCAGCATGGAGGGACCTGGCACCAGCAGTAGATGCTGCTGCTCCCCCCAGGTTGTACAGCCTTGTCATTTGTACGTGAGTTTTGTTTTGTTTTCACACCCTAGTTTTCTTTCTTAACATTAAATAAAGAGCCCAAAAACTAAGCAGAAAGATGGAACTGAATGTCTCGAAGAGACTCATCTGCATCCTGACAGCAGACACGATGTATTGAATGCCTTAGACTGGGAAGGCGGCCGTGGTACCTTGCTTGGTAGCAACATACAAGTAGGAAACCAGGGAACATCGTTCGTGAGTGGCCACCATGCCCTTGGCAGCACAGAGTATTTGCAATGTGTTCTGTTGTTTGCAGATAAAAGTTGTGCAGAGAAAACACTTGGTTTTAAACAACTGGGTTGGCATTACCAAGGATGTGGTGAAACTTTAGGAATGTTTCTGAAAGCCTGGTGATACTCCCTCTCCCCTTCTAATTTCTTGCTCAATTGATTTCTAAAGGCAGGAAGTATTTTAAGTAATTGGGTTTTTGCTAATAGAAGTTATGGGCCTGATCTTCCTAATTCTCAGTCATGTCCACACAACATACTCAGGCGAGAAACCCTGTTAATTTCAGCCCAGCATGAGAAAGCCATTTTCTCTGAAAGGCAAATTTTCTCAATTTGTGGAGTTGAGTCTTTAGGTTCTTTTCACATCAGTGGTTGTTTGCAGCTTTTGACAGCTGTCCTATATCTTATGTATTCATGATAGTGACAAATGGAGCAAATTTGTGTAAATCAGAACCAGAGCTGATGGTCACAAACATGGTGTTCTGTGTTAGCGGAGGGAGGGGCCTGAGTGTCTGTTGACTGTTTCCCAAATTACCTTCAACTGTTATTTCAGTTCGATTGCACTTCTGATGGCTGAAAATGAATACATAAAATTGCGCTCGAGGCTGCAAGTTCGGAATCTCTGGGGGAGAAAAAAATCAATTTCAAGTGAAATAAATTGGAGCTGAAGAGACTTGAGAGCTTTGAAAAATCAGATTGTTGGTATTGCATCAGGCATTCAGAATCAGAACCCTCACCTTCTGTGAATGTTGACAGTCTTCCCGTTCCTCCCCTCCTCCTCCTCCTCCTCCCTTTGTGCACAGAAGTCTTCCACATGGACTGTCAGACCTCGCTTAGGCTACGAGGAAAATGCTTCTGCCAGCAAATGTTGAGAGAACATGGGTGAACTTGCATGCTTGGAGTATTTCGAGATCAATGGTTTATACTCCCATAAAACTGACATGGAATTGGGCCCATGGACTTCCGAGGAGGTCCTCTGGATGATGGTTTGCAGTGGCCTAACTTTTGCCGTGTATTTAATCAAAGTCGTGATACTTCTGGTTCTTACAGGAGCTTAACCGTGTATTACCACAGGTTTTCTCTTCAACAGCAGTAGCGTTCCTTTGCAGAAACACCTTTGCTTTTATCGATTCCTCACCATAGTAGAGAATCAGCAAAGCACTGTGTTATTTATTAGACTGAAAGATACCAAATAATACTGTCTTGTTTTATATCAGATGGTGAAGGGTGAGAGCACTGAGTGCCGCGGTTAGTGGCTGTGGTAGAAATGTTTAGCTGGAACATGATAACTAGCTGCACAGGAAGCCACTTCATTTTTAAGATTCCTGACACTTTCTTTTTCCCCTTGCAAAAATGCCAAACACTTAATTTTTTTTTTGCTTTTGCTGTTTAATCTTTTTTCCCCCCTCTCCTCTTGCTATATTACAGTTCTTGCGTGCACAATGAATTTTTTTTTATTTTTCCTTATTTCCCTTAAAAAAGTTCTCTGGAAGGACAGATTGTTTCTAGAAGGTTTGTGTGGATTTCACATTATCTAACACACTGTATTGAACTGCTTTGTGTAAAGGAAGGTACAGTCCTGACAGTAGCACAGCTACGTGTTTCCGTAACTTAGGAATGAGGGATATTGCCTGAAGAGTCTCAGGGTGAAACTGGAGGTTGGCTTCGGGAATCATCCAGGTCTCAGCATCACATCAGAGACCGTTAGTGAAGGTGATCGTTGCTTTTCTCATATGAACTTGTATTTTCTGGAGCCTGGCTGGGCTTCACCAGTTCACATGGCTGCAGGTACACCATGGAGTTATTAAAGGAGGAAATAACAGCCTGCTGTCTTTGCTGGTTTGGGCTGAATCAGAGCCATTGATTTGTGCGCAAGAGTGTCACCACCCCAGAGACTCATCTGCTGATACAAAATGGCACTGGCACCCTTCCCCGCCTCCAGCTGTGAGCTCTGCTTCGCCCTCGCTCTGCTGCTTAACAGCATGTGGTGCTCTGGAGATGCTTGTTCCACTGACCTTCTGCTCCTGATGCTGAGCTGTCCTTATCAGCCACGGCAAGGAACCCCTGGGATCTGCACTGCTGTGCTGCCGCTCATCTGGCGTTTGGGGAAGGTGATGGGTTTCTTCTTTAAACTGCACGATCTCCTGCAGGAAACTTAGTCCACTTAGAATTATCGTTTCTTTGAAATGGGTTGTTTCTCTTCCTGCTGGAATAAAAATTATATTCTGTCTCTTCAGTGCCGCAGAGGAAGAAGTGAGAGCTTTTTAGAAGCAAGTTCAGCATCCGTGAAGCTTTAAGAAATACAGGCTTCAGATCAAAAAGGGGGAAGAGGGGAAAGAACATTTGGGATAAGGCTTTGGTAGGGTGCTGGAGGCAGGATCCTGAGCTCAGGAATCATGCAGGAGTAGAGGAACAACGGTGCTTCTCAATGCAATGAGGAGCCCTGCTTCAGAGACAGAGCAAACACATTTAAGCTGGGGTTAGCAGGTTTGAGCAGGTCGCCGGGAGAAGATCTCTAGCTAATGAAGTGCTATGAATAAAAGCTTTGGAGCAGAGCTTGCACATGCAACCCTCCTTTGACTTGTTCTTTCGTTTGGGAGTTCAGTAGCTCCGTATTGCAGATGGTAGAGAAAATAAAGGAGTGAGTAATCTTTCGAGCTATTTGTTCATCAGAAAGGTGATTTTAAAATTTTTTTTGGTGCTCAGTTGCCTTTGCAGATTGAGACTAATAAAAGATGCACATTGACACTGTTTAGCACACTTTAATAATTTTATCTGGACCAATGAAGTGTTTCTTCATAGCCTAAGAATTTTTTTAAGCTAAAAAGGATAAGAGTCTCTGAACTCTACCACATATAATTCCTTTTCCATAGCTACCCCATGGTGTGAATGCTTTACTGTGTATCTAGAGGAATTTTCCTGTTCTGTATCTGGAGTTACTGGGCCTGTAGCAGGGCAGGCAGTGTGTGTGCAGGGCTGGTAGGCAGGCGCTGTGCTGGAGCAGAGGATGGCTGTGCTAGCAGAACCTCTGTTGTGGGGTCACCTACCCCAGCAGCTGGCAGAGGGCTTCTTAAGGGTCAAAACTTGGGGGAGCCAGGACTGGGAGCTGGGACGCTGTGACTCCTGGCCCTACTGGTACATGTCACCTACCCACCTACGCTGCCTGTGGTTTCCGTTAGGTGCATTTCTAGGTTTGGAAACAGTTGGTTTGGACTTGAGACTCTTCCTTCTGTCTTTGGGTCAGGGCCCCACTGTGGCTTTCACTAGCCAGTGGTATTGTACAAGGAGGAGCTTATCAATCGAAGAAAGGCTAGTTATTTCTCAGTGTCTGCTGCTCTTCAACAGTATTGCCTCTGCCTGTCCCCACATTCCTCTGCTCCTCTGGGAAGTTCATGTCCCACTGGATTGTCAAGTGTCGTTGAAGAAGGGTTGAGAACCACTTGGCCTCTTGCAGCTCCAGATGCTTGCTGTGTTTATGCAGACCCAGCTGTCGCTGTGCTCTGAGGTCTTTAAAGCCCAGCCAGCACCAGCTGGGCAACGTATTGGATGAGTTCTCTATTGGAATGTGACCTTTCTGTCACCAGCTGGGTGATTCCTGCTTACACTGAGATTTTAGGGAAGTTGCTGTATGTCATAACTGCAATAAATGTGATTGTGCTTTGTTGGATGAATTCGAACCAGTCAGAGTAGAGTTTTAGGTTAAATTTCTTTTCTGAGGGTATCTGATGTGTTCATCAGAGGTCTGGGTTTTATAAGAGGAGCACATCCAAAGCAGGTAGAATTAACGTTGCTTTCCTTCAGTGACAACAAAATGCATCATTGGAGTTTTTTGGGGGCTGGTTGGTGGCATTTTGAGGAAGAGTTGTGTTGGGTGTTTCTCACTTCTATTGTTACTTATTATATTCCTTCCTGTCCCCCTTCCTAGCCATTCTACTACTGCTTATTTGCTTGCTTTCTGTTACCTGCAGTTCCACTTAAATGAGTCTGGTCTGCTAGAAATCACTACTGAAGTAGAAGCAGAAGCCATAAAACCTCTTCCAGCCTGAGCAGTAAATGCCAGCCCCACCAGCTTTGCTCCCACTGCTATCAACTCTTCCACTGCCTCTAGCACTGATTTGAAAGGTGAGCTTTTTGCTGTAGAAGAGAAAATATGGTTTCTGAAAAAGCTTCTCGAAACAGACCTAACTGAAATGCGTGTTTCAGTAGCGTGGTGCTCGCTGGCGCAGTGTGTGGAGTGAGTCACTGCCGTATTTCCAATATTTTAGGAGTATTTAGAGCGAATGTCGTTACTGCGTAGTCATAACAGTACCTGGCGCATGGACTGTGCTCGCCTTTGTGGAAGGTGAGTGTGGTTGTGTAAACCATCTGAGCTAGGTTTGTCGATGTAGTCAAACATCCCTCTCACACTGAGTTTTAACTTACATCCCGGGATCTCTTTAACTGGTGATTCTGGGGAGTTGGAGCCTCTTTTTTTTTCCAGGGTAGTGCATCAGCAATGACATCAATATTTCTCCTCAACACTGGTAGGAAATGACTAGTCATGACAGCAATTAAGTCTGTGTCTGATTAAACCAAACTGCCTGTGTTGGGGCTTTGAGACCAGAATGGTCTGGTCACATATACCTTATGAGATTCCCTCAGCCTCCAAAATAGAACAGTTGCACCCACTGGGCAGCGTCTCAGCACCACGCTAACTCCTGAAGCAGGCCTGGAAATTGCTTGGGGTGGTGCTAGGTGCCCAAGGCCAGAAGTGCCTCGGGACTGTGCTAAAGATGCACGTGGCTGAGTTGCAGGACCTGGCGCTGTTTGGTTTATTCATCCAGCTGTGCCTTAGCTGACTGCTCTTGGCGGCGATGGGAGTTTACTGCTTTCTCTGGTTGCGTGCGTTACGCAATGTGGAGCACGAATGGATGGCATGGTGGTGTTAACCTGGGATTCCTGCCACCAGGTGAATCCCCAGCAGTCTTAGTTACCTTTGCAAGAACATCCTTGAGAGTGTCCTCCAACTGGGCTCATGCCAAGAGATACACTATTAGCCATAAGAGTTTTGAGGTTTCAAAGGCTACTGTAATTGAAATTAGGGAAAAACTGAGTTTTAACAAGGTGATACAAGCATGTTACTGGACACACACATCAATGTAATGGACAAGAGGTATCAGTTCTTTGCAGACCTATTCTTAGTCTGTTTATCCAGAAACCAGTAGCTCAAAACAGAATATTTATATTATAACCTCTGAGCTCTTTCATTCCTGACCACTCAGTTAAGCTTGCCAGCTTCACTTATTTTTGGCAAATCACTGGTTTCCTTTGATTAAATTACTCGCTGTTTCAGTAGAGCTCACTCACAGACGTGCCCAAGTGTATTCCAGAGAGTGCTAACGGAGGCCGGTGCTAGGGAGGGAGGGGTGATTAAGAGCTCTCATCCCAAGAGTATCATTAGCCATCCAGCGTAAGGTCGTATTTTAAAGATGCTCTTGGTTAAACCTGACAACGTGTGGTTGTGGCATAGGGAGCCTTGATAGGGTTGCCTAAAGCCTTGTACTGAAACAGATCTTTTTCTAAGGTGGTAGCAGGAGACTTGAGATTTAGCTTGGGACGCAGAGGCACCGCAGGACAGCAGCGGGAGCCTGTTCAGTGTCTCATTGGCTCTGACACCACTCGTGTATCCTGGTGCCGTAACTGAAAGGACATGAACTCCCTGTAAGGTCTGTGTTAGTGATGCTGGATCCCTAGTCAAGGCAGAGCTACGTCACTGAAATCATACACCCCTATGGAGGGAATTTCTTTGAGGAGAGAACAATCTCTTGTCTTGTTGCCTGCCTGGACAAGCGTCTGCCAGTTGGCTTTCCCCAGGATTTTGATGGAACTATTTTTTTGGGGGGTAGGAAGGCTTTGTACCTGTCTTCCTTGCTGACATTTCTCATCTCAGATTTCATTGTAAGCTCTGCAGATTCATTTATGCTTACAGGCATTTGCTTATGCTCCTGCTGACTGTGGGTCATTCTCTTTGTCTGTGTGAGCTGAGATGATGTCAATCCATCAGGTGAAGAACCAGCTCTTACGCAGACACATCAGCACTAAGAATTTTTCACAGCCTTTTAGCCCAAGTGGGTTCTGTAGATCAGCGTGACTTCTAATTGAGCAGAGCTCTTTGAACACTCTTGTCTCTTGCAAGTTTTCCCAGTTCTGTCTTTTCCCTGCCTGGAGCCATTGGTCCCTGATGGCGCGGGGAGAGGCTTCAGGTTGTGATACAAGCAGGCACTCTGCGCATAGGCTGCCCAGTTCCAGCCAGGACCAGCCAACAGCCACGTCGGGCTATAGGGAGCAAGCAAATATAAATGAAAAATGGCAGTTGTCTTAGCAGAATGAGTGCAAGTACTGGTAAGGAGACTATGAAAATGGCTTTAAACCCAAAGCAAAGTGACTTATGTCTCAGATTTTTGGATTGTTTTTTTCTTTTTTTTTCTTTTAAAGTGTTTAATGGTGCATTCAAAAATGGATTGGTGAAAGCGGGGCACGCAAATGGTTCCACTGAGTGCAGAACAGGAATGCCATATACGTAGGAGTCCCTGCGCACAAATTCTGTGTCACACTTGAGCAAAGTGTGGATGCATGGTAATGAGGATCACTGCAATTGTGTTTTGTTAAAATATTAAGCATAAATTAATTTACACTAAGAATAACTCAAATCAAGGGAGGAAGTAAACATAAATGATATGTTGGAGTTATTCCTTACATTTTCATGCATTCATTCAGATGAAAGATTGATCACCGGTCACCGGTGGCGTCCCTCAGGGGTCCGTGTTGGGCCTGGCCCTGTTCAACATCTTTGTCGGCGACATGGACAGTGGGATAGAGTGCACCCTCAGCAAGTTCGCCGATGACACCAAGCTATGTGGTGCCGTCGACACGCTGGAAGGGAGGGATGCCATCCAGAGGGACCTGGACAGGCTGGAGAGGTGGGCCCGTGCCAACCTCATGAAGTTCAACCAGGCCAAGT
>WHYT01016153.1:21144-38580 GCA_009806455.1 Tetrax tetrax
GTTGTGATAGGACAAGGGGTAATGGGTTTAAATTAGAAGGAGGGAGGTTTAGATTAGATATTAGAAAAAAATTTTTTACACTGAGAGTTGTAGAGCACTGTCCCAGGTTGCCCAGAGAGGTGGTGGATGCCCCATCCCTGGAAACGTTCAAGGCCAGGCTGGATGGGGCTCTGAGCAACCTGATCTGGTCAGGGATGTCCCTGTTTCTTGCAGGGGGGTTGGACTAGATGACCTTTGAAGGTCCCTTCCAACTCTAACCATTCTATGATTCTATGATTCTATCTATATCCCTTTGCTGGATATAGAAATAGTTGTTTCCATTTTCCTGACAATAATGTGCTATTTTTAGAGGATCCCTATGAAGGATTTTTATATGCACAAAGTGTATGTAAAGACTGAAGTTTTTAAACTTAACCAACTATATTAAAAGTTTCCAAACACGATGGACTTGTTTGGCGTTTGTCTTTCAACTTAGAGGGTTACTAGGAATAAAAAAAAATACAAAAAGATTTGTAACCGTGTCCTGGGTATAGCCTTGAGATTATATCCTCCTTTATCACTTTTACAGGGGGCAGGGTTTCTCCAAAATGAAAATATTACAGGGTTTTTTCTTTAATGAGATGGCACACTCTTTCTGTGTGGCAGTGCACAGATAATAATTACTTCTCTCAGAATGAGATACTGAGGTTCACTTAATGAATATTTGTAAAGGATTTTGGCAGTACTAATTGCATGAAAGGTGTTTAAAAATACAAAGTTTTAGCATTTTAATTTAGTAATTGTCATCTTCTTTGCTTCTGCAGTGCCCAGAGACTACGTGACCTGCTTCGATTTCCAAACCTGTGAGCAGATGGATGGCGTTGAGAATGGAAAGTTTTGTACTCAAACAGGCTCCCAGCAGCACAGAGACAGGTAAAGAAACCCCAGATTCTTCCTGTTCTGTGTTTAAAAAAGAACAGTGTGTTAGAGAAAAGTATTGCTGCGAGTAGAATGAAATCCTCAGAGCAAGCGTTACGGTGGCACGGCTGAGGCAGAGCCACCTGCGCAGCTCTGCCGATGGCTGTCCTGTTGCCCTTGAGGCTCTCGTGCCCAAGAGAGGAAAGCTCCCCTCTGGTGCTCAGTCCTCGTTTCTGTTCCCAGCCTGCAGCAATGCTGGTGGTGTGCCTGATGCCTCAGTCCCCCAGCCTACTATAAATGAGGATGATATCTTAACTTTCTGCGGAGCTGTGAAAAGGCAAAATTAAAAACCCTCTTGAGCTGCTCTGGTGCTGAGAGCTGTGCCGGTACTTCAGAATGCTTTTAAAAGATCTACATCTGGCAAGTCTTGCAAACATGATTCACTTCTTTAGGTTCTCAGCCCAGGCATCCCCATTCTTCTAAAGAGGTACCGGGACACTGGGAATACTGCACTTTTAATTTGATTTTGTTTTCAATTTTGGATATTTAGTGATACCAGAAACATTCCAGATGATTGCAGAAACAGGGGAGATAGTAGAAATCTTAATACCAGCAGTGGCTGTCAGGTGAATGAGGCTGATAGACCTGTCAAACGTCTCAGAAGGAAGAGAAGACTGCTCCTGGAGTCTGAGGATGATGAAGAAAATGCAGATGAGGATGAGGTAAATGAGGCTGCATGCATTTTCTTTAAAGAGAACTGTGATTTCAAGTGTATTTCACTGTAATAAAACCACATGCCTCCAAAAATACTTTACCTAACTACAGCCAAGTACTATTATGGGATATTGAAAATCAGTGTCAAGCTGCAGTGTTTGATTGCTTTTTATTTAGGTACTTGCATGTACACTCACTACGCTACTAGAATCCTGTCTTAGTGGTGGATGAGCAGAAGTACCTCGGTCCTGACCTGGTCTTTTCTTAATTTCCGTTAAGCATTTTACTCCCTTTAGAGACCCTTCTGTGTGCAAGCCTGCACTCTGCTACCGTGTGTGTAGCACGTTTTCTATATATTCACGTATTGCATGTGCTTTTGTAACGCAGAGACGCTGGGGTAGGCATTGGTAATGTGAGGTGAAACTTCCGATGTCATGAACTTAACTCACCTCGCTGCTCAGCTCTTCTCCATGTTGTGTATAAGATGTTTCAAAGGATGTATGTTTCCAGAAGTACTTGTATTCTGTCTCTTCCCTTTTCTCCTCCTCCTTATTTGAAACTGGGCCCCCCCCGTCTCTTGTGGGACACGTTTGGCAGACAGCTTTGCATTTCAAATTTTCCCCTTTTGGGTGGTTTTGAGAAATTACAGCCCTGGGTGAGTTAAACATGAATTTGAAAACCTCGTAGAAGTGTGAATGGCAATCTGACTCGCAGTGTGACACAGGGAGACCGCATTTTCTGGGGTGTTCATCTATGACAGTAGTTGCCTGAAGTTTCTGCTTCCTTTGGGGCTTCATAAGTGATTTTTTTCTGTATGCGTTCCCTGGCGTAGATGGGCATAAGAACCTCTGAAAGGAAAAGGAAATTGGAGCATTATGTTGCTTACGTTAGCAGTAAATCCTGCATTGCAGAAAGCAAATCCTGTCTATTGTAATGGAGATTTTGGGCCCATGCTGCTCTTCAGTAGCCGTATTTAAATGAACTTTAGTAGCATACATTAAATAATTTGTAAAGCACTTTGGGATACTGCAGGATCAAAGTAATATATGTACCATACCCTACTAATGTTCCTGCAGGGTTATTCAAAAGAAAATAATGCTAGCTAGTAGTCCTGTTAGTTACATGTTACATATATTGTACCTGCATTGTGAGATAATCGAGGGAGGAAGAAACAGTATTGCTAAACTTTCTTTTAACGTATCTGTGTCTAGGAGAAGAATAAATCAAATAATATGAAAAGCCGCAGAAACACTAAACCAATAAAACAAGGTGAGCTAAGCTCATAGTCTCTTTTCTTTAATGTTTATAGATTTTTTTACTAGCTATAATAAAATGAATAATAGTAAACAGAAGAGGAAAGGACAGTAGAGCTCATTTCACATTCAGAATAGCTTAGGTACATAACCCTCTTACCACAGTCCGTCTTCTGAAGTCTATTACCAAGAATATACTGGGTTTGCCTGTGCGATGGGCGCAGCGTAGGGGATCTAGGAGGAGACAGCCTGATCCAAAGCTCACCAAAGCCAATAAGAATCTTTTTTTCCATTGGCTTTGGAGAGCAGACCACAAATGCTAAATAGAAATTAAGTTGTAAACAACATGTGATTGATCATAGACTATGGGTTAAATTTATCATGTACCTTAAAAGACTTAGCATATGTAAACTGGGGGGAGATTTTTAATGCACATTTAAAACATAATTTTTTTTGTGTGTATGACCATGGTCCTACTAAAATAAATCCAAGCATCTGCCTAAGTTGTTGTTTTTGTCATCTGTGCACTGGTACCTGCCTCTCTAGTAGACGCATTGTGGCATTAGCAGGTTATAACTGTATGTGTATACATATATTTAAAAAAAAAATATTTTGAGCTGAACGAAAATTCACTTGGTTTTTCATTTCTTTTGTTTTAGGTTTATTTCAGCTGCAATTATATGCTTCTTTGTGCTGTCTTTTAGTTTATATCTAACCTCTTGTTCCTCTGTGAAATATCAGGAGAAGGAATTATTTTCCACAATTTTAAGTTACTATATCTTGTCCAAAATTTACAGTGGCAACTTTCCGTGGGCAGCTTGCCAGCAATCTAGGTGTCACAATTAATGTCACTTGTGATATAATAAATTTTTTTTTAATGAGAAATGAGCACGGTTTTCTACTGCTGGAATTCATACCTTTCCTCAAAAGTTGGGTAACACTGCCTCCTTTGGGGTACAGCAGCAAAACTGCATTAGCGTTTTGCTGGGAGTGGGAGGAGAAAGAGAAGAGGGCAGAGTGGGAGGCATCTGAGAGAAACATTCATTTTTCTCTTTGTTTTTTGATTGCTTAGTTGTTCCTGGAAAGAAGAAGGTATGGAACTGGGTTTCCTATTTGGAAGAGGAACGGATGCCAGCTGCTCCCCTAAAACTGTTCAGAGAGGTTGGCAGCTTTTTCAGCTATCTTGCTATGCTTTTCTCAGGCAACGTCACAGAATTCCTAACTCAGTGGAGGCAGGCTTAGAGACTGCCCTCAAGCCAGCGGTTACGTTTATGAGTTGTTTTGGTGCAAGCAGGCAGTAAAACCCGCACATGTTTGTCTCCGGCCGTGAAGCGGTGTGGAAACAAGCATCTGCCCTGTGAGTCTCATCCAAAACCAGGGTGTAAAAAGTGCTGGTTGAATCTCACTCACAAATAAGCAATGACTATTTTGATCTGCTTTGGGCAGCTCTGCATAAATGGGCTGTTAGGCAATCTCCAAGTAATGTTGGAGAGGAACAGCTTAATGTTTTTCATATGTCCTATTCTGCGTCTGTGGTTGTACAACACCCCTTCCAGCCTTCCTCTGTAGAAAACAGTGGTGGAGCACTGGTTGCCCAGAGAAGCTGTGGATGCCCCATCCCTGGAAGTGTTTGAGCAGCCTGGTCTGGTGGAAGATGTCCCTGCCCATGGCAGGGGGGGTTGGAACTCAGTGATCTTTAAGGTCCCTTCCAACTCAAACGATTCTGTGAAAACTGCAAGTCATTTAGCTCTGTTGTAGATTGTTTCGGTGAAAAGGGACGTTTGCGAGGAAGGGTGGGAGTTGTGTTCATTCGTAGTCTGATGTGTTGAAGGTGAGGGAGCATGAGTTTAGCCTTGGTGAAGCTGCTGCTGCACTCCAGTGCACCAGCATACATTAAGAGCTTGGCTCCCAGTGAGCTCTTCAAACCAAGGGCTGTTGGCACCTTGCAGAGCGAGATGAGAAGGACAGTCAGGTAGCTGCAGCAGACACAATAAGCCATTTGCAGTTCCAGTTCAGATTTCTTTTAAGCCTTTAGTATACTTCAAATGTTTAGTTTGGATTAAGACTGCAAATAAATGAAAAACACAAATGTTTTCTGGAATGACTGTGTAAATGGACTTCAGATCAAACATGCCTTGCTCCTTTTACCATCTGAAGACGAGAACTTACCTTCTGAGAAAGTCTGAACCTCTGACCTCGTGCTGACATAGGCAAAACGGCTTTAGCTTTCCTGGCTCTTTGTTTCTGCCAGGCCTGCTACACTGGGCTGTGAACAGGATTCTGTTGTGTTTGAATAGAGCTCATTTCTGCATCTGCTGAAAGATTTGTTCATAGATAATTGCAACAGGCTCATGGCTCAGTGTTTTTGAGAGATTAATTAGAATAAGAAGCAAATCTGAAATATGGTGATCATGCCATTATTGATCTCTATATCTGTGCCTGTGTATTTAAGCAGCAATCTTTAGCTGCTGATAGCATTTTCTTCTCTGCGTTGAACATTTGAAGCCATAAGTATATCTGATGACTACTCTGCAAGAGATTTTTGTCTTTAGGGATTAAAAAGAAATGTTTCCTTATTCCCTCCCCTCGCAGTATCAGTCGTACCCACAAGGCCGAAATGGATTTAAAGTTGGAATGAAATTGGAAGGGCTGGATCCTGAACACCCCTCTCAATTTTGTGTTCTCACAGTGGCTGAGGTAGTTGCTCTTCTTATCTTTGATTTCAAAAATCCCATGTACTTTTAGGATTTTTTTAAATAAAAAGTAGAAATGTAAGAATAATAGTACTTTAATTAGTTAATGGTTAGGAAGAGTTCAAGGTGACACTGAAGGAATCGTGCTATGTGGTTAAGGATCTATGCCTGAAATCCTGCTGTTGGATTTTTGCCGTTTTAGCTGTTTAATTGTAAACCTATTAATTGCATGCAATGAATAAATATGAAAAAGAACAGTGCAACTAGGCCCTAAGACTTAGAAAATATAACTGGGTTGAAATGCATTTATGCTCTTCAATTCTGTGAAATCTATGTAGATCTGGCCTAGACATAAATGTTCTAGAGGTACGTTTGTACCCCAAACGTTGCCCCACGGGAATATGTGCGTGAGTGTAGGATAGGAGGCCAGTGACGTTACCCTGACCAATTTTATTTTCAGCTTTTCGAAGTGAGGAAAGAGGAGCATGGAAACTGGGAGATGTGAATGAGGAAAAATAAAACTAGACTTCTGAGAAATAAAAGAGATCTTAAATTTACTTTTGTCTGTAAATCCAAATGTGGAAGGAGTGTTTGATTAGTGTTTTTCTTTAACTTCTTTATGACCCCTTATGACAATCTGAGCTCCCATCATTATAGGTACAAGCGTACAGAATGCGGTTACACTTTGATGGTTATCCAGAGTGCTATGACTTCTGGGTTAATGCCGATTCCTCAGACATCCATCCTGTTGGCTGGTGTGAAAAAACAAGTCATAAGCTGCTCCCTCCTAAAGGTATGGAAAAGATATAGAATGGTGTACAAGAAACCATAAATTTTGCTAAGAACTAGTTGTCCTGGCTCTGCGTGTTTTGTTGAGGAACTCATTCTGAGCGGCTTAGAGGTGTAACTAGGGTAGTGAATCACAAAAGAACAGACCTGCTTCCTTTTGATATTCCCAGAGATGGACGTTGTTAGTCAAATCAGAAGCTCTTCATTGGATGAGCATGTAAAGCAAGGAGTCTCTTTGGGGTTCAGAATTGCTTCTTTCCTGCATTCAGTTTCATAGGAGCGTTTGAAGGTTGAGATTAATGACGTTATACTGAAAGACAGAGAGATGTTTTAGCTGAAATGCATAATCCCTGAAGATTGTAGAAGGGCAGTTATCATGCAAAGTTCATATTCTTCAGAGGTAATTTCCATTTCTGAAAAACCAATCTGAATATAACGGGGCTATGTAAAGCAATCTTTTTATCTCTCTTTCTAGGTTTCAAGGAGGGAGAGTTTAATTGGACTTCCTATTTGAGGAACTGCAAAGCTCAAGCAGCTCCAAAAAGCCTTTTTAAGACGCTGAGCACTGTAAGTGGTGATACTGAATACAGGATGCTTCATATAGGTCTGATGCTAAGTGAGTTTAGACCAGAAAATTTACATGTTTTTAATATGCTTGTTTCGGACGTACAATCACGATACAATCAGATGCAAGGTATTTCCTGCTGTGATTTATTTTTAAGATGAGAAACTAGCATTATTTTTCTTCCTTTCCTCAGTCACTGACTTTCCAGAATTTGTATTTCCCTTCCTTCTTAGTACTGGAGGAAAAGATTTACTCTAGTATTTATTAAATATATTACAAAGGTCTGTTTTGCTGTGTCCCTACAGTCAAGCTGTTTGTGTCCCTTTCCAAAAATAAATAAATAATTTCTGGTCTCCAGCAGCATACTCATGTGCATTCATTATGACACTATGACTCTTGAGCATTTTTCATCCTTCACCCACCGTTGCTTTCTTTTTGGTTGTTAACCTCGGTTCCTGTATAACACTCAGTCCCATTTTGTGTCGCTCGGATGACACAAAGTCCACAGTCGCTTAGATTTGACACTGCAGATGGACAGAGCACTGACTTCAGTAGGATCAGGCCTAACAGTGCAGCTCTGCTCTGCTTTCAGCTGAGTCACCTCTTTTCCTTGCAGATTCTCTAGCTTTTCCCCTAAGAAGACATGACCTGGAGTGCTCACGTTTATCCTCAGCCAATACTCAGCACTGCAAGGCGTGTGCATCTTAGCCTTTGAACCTGCAGTGGTGTTGTGTACCTGGAAATTCTGTTATTCAAGCTACATCAGCTCTTTTTTTAGAAATAGTAACAGTCATTGCTGGAACACATGGAAATTTTGTCTGCAGAGCTCTTGCTAGTAACTATAGCATGCTTTGGTCTGTGGCTTTCAGGGTTACAACCTGCAACAAATGGGTTTAGAAGGGTAACTTAAATGGCCTGACCCAGCCCGTGGCTGATTTCCTTTCCTGATGTCCTGTTCCTCAGCCTGTCACACCTTCTGGTTTTCGTCTGGGAATGAAACTAGAGGCAGTGGACAAGAAGAATCCATCGCTGATGTGCGTCGCAACCATCACGGACATGGTGGATAACCGCCTGCTCATTCATTTCGATAACTGGGATGAGAGTTATGACTACTGGTAAAGAGAGTCTGTTTCTCATGTGTATCAGCAAGTAGACCGTGATTTATTTCACTCTGCAGTAAGGGTAATATCTAATATTTTAAACGTAGTCACTAAAGTTGGGATCTTAAAACACTTTTCAAGCATCGGAATAATTACTTTGGGTTTTCACAAAGTGCCAGTTGCCTAGTAGCTTCCCCTGCAGTTAGAGCGCTCGCCGCTTGGCTCAGTGCAAAACCGGGCTTGTGCCTGTGAAGTGTTCGCGGTAAGAAGTGTTTGAGGTCATGAGCTGGGTGGCTTGGGCCAGGTTAGGGAATGTTGGTGTTACCTGTTCCTCTGGCAGAGCTGAGCCCCACTAGTGACACCACCTGGAATTATAACATCCTCTCCTCCAGGACTGGCAGTGGGTGTTGGCCTGTCTCTCTGCAAGCTTACGATTGGAAGCAGTCAAAGGTGTCTTTTCCGTTTGCCTCAGCAGAGTTTGGCTAAGGCCCTGTGAAAGTAAAAATGACTGCCAGCATTTGGGCTTTTAAGTCGTGACCTGCACCACATTTGTTCTGTATCTGAGAGTCTTGATCCCCTGCCCTCATGCTGGGCCAGGTGGAGTATTAGTGAAGGAAACGTTGCCCATTTTTGGTTTGTGTTTTCCAACCTATGTGAATGGAGCAACTTTCTTTGAATTTGTCTGTGAAAGCAAACAAGGCACATGTTTATCAACATAGCACTGATTCAAGCAATATTCTGTGTTGTCTCTCACATCTCCTTTTGTTTGTTTTGTTTGTTTGGTTTTGTTTTTTTTTTTAAATAGGCACCTGTTTGGTGGCAAGTTGGACTTTTCTTTCTTTGCCATAAATACATGGTGCAGAGCTTTGTAACACCGGTGTTTCTATTTACAGGACTTCAGATCTTGTTCCCTTACCATTTTAGCCTGTGAAGCTTTGTTTCCATGCCATGTTTTGTTTGGAATTTGAAAATTTTAATGGAAAACACAGCTTCAAAGTATAGCTTGGCTGAAAACACACTGGTTTTTTCTGAGATCTGAAAGACTGCTTTGGTCTCTTCCTCGGAGCAGATGTGACGAAAGGGGCTGTCTCAAATTGGCCTGTCACCTCCTTCAGGGACTCAGAAGATCTAAGCAAGCAATAAAGTTGGGAACCAGGCAAACTACCACTAGATTTTAGCTAGAATTAGTGGATAATGTGCAGTTCTTGGCAAGGACCGTAAAAGTAATTTCCCCATCTTCCACAATAATGGTGTTTCTGTTAGGGATGATGAGGGTTTGGGGTTTGTTTCTTTGCTTCCTTTGCATTTTAACTTGGATGATCTCTGTCCAGGCTGAGCTGTGGTTGGTATGGTCCATGTGTAGGGGCTTTCTAATTTTCTCTTTTAAAGCAGCAGACATTCTTCTTTGTATTTCCCCATCTATTGGGGCAGCTTGAACGCCTTGAAAACTTGGTGCTATAAATTTTAATGAGGTAATGCTTGTCTTTTACACTATGATTACACCCACTGAAAGCATCTGCTAACCTAGCAAAGGCGTATCAGACAGTGTTTGAAAGTCTGCTTTTCTTTTTGCTTTGAAATTGACTGGTGCCAACTTTCCCTCTCTGATTCAGGTGTGAAGCTAGCAGCCCATATATTCGTCCTGTTGGCTACTGCCAAGAAACTGGAACGCCACTGACAACACCACCTGGTATGTTGAAAGTGAGACTTCTTTCCTGCCTCAGTGAAACAACCTGCAAGCTTTATCTTCCACATAATTACGTATTTGCAAGTTACAGGTTCCATTCAGTACTCTTTTCTCTACTGACTGAACAATATTATTGTTCATACTTTCTGCCACTGCATTTTATTTTGTTTCATAGCTCTTTCAAAAAATGGAGCGGGGTTTGGTAATTTGTAATTCAATTTGATTTCAGAAGGGAAAGAACTTTGAAGTATTTGCAGCATTTCCTTTAAGGTAAGCTGGAAGAAAGAGGAATCGGTATTGTGATTTCATACATGATAATATGAAATTTCTGGAAATGAAGGAGTAACTGAAGCCACCGTCTCTTTCTGCTGCATTGGAATTCAGTAAATGTTGGCAAATGGAAAAGGACAGAATGTACAGGAAAATCAATGTTGTTTTCAGGCCTTGGAAGTGCTCGTTCACCTTAAAAATAACAAGTATTAAAAAATTATGTCTGCTAGATTGACAGCCCTGGAGCAAGAATTTCTGTGATTACCGTGTATCAAGTTTAGTAGAGTGGATGGCAAGTACACCATCTCTCTGCGTTGGAGGAATTAGCCTCTGTGCCTTTGCTGCAGATGCCAAAGGGGTTGTAAACACTTACTCGTTAGCAACACTGCATCTGTGCCCGCCCCTGGAATGTGCAACAAGGCTGTGCCATGCTGCTCTCCTGCTCAGATCATATGGCTGTGTGTGCCCCTGCACAGTTCTCGCTGCAGCCGATTCTGATTCTCTGCTGAAGGATTTATGTGCAGCAATTTGTAGACTGTCCTGTGTATTTAGTCGTTGCACCCTCCTGCCAAAAGGAAACAATACTGAGGCTAAAAAATACTGAAATAGGAAGGCAAAAAAGGTAGTGCAGTTTCTTAAATGTAGCTGCTAAGGAGAGACGTCCCGTTGTTGTTAAGAGTAGCACACCCATGTAGGTGTCTGAGATTACGGTAACGCTGGAGCCTTTCATCGCCAGACTGCTAGTTTCACTCAGCTGTGGGTGAGTAGGTAGCAGGAGACAAGAAGTTTCTACAGTCTTGCAGGCACTCACACACAGAAAGTTAATAAAATAGGAAATTAATTTAGTGATGCCATTACACATCACAGAATCCTTTGACTAGTTACTAATTGGTGGCTTTGTCTAGAGAATAAGAATTGATTAAGCTGTTCAGAAATGTACAGCTTAATGTAGGGCAGGTTTTTCAGGTCAGAGTTAAAGCCCTGTGCAGAAGCCAGGGAAATGTGCAGTGCTGCTGTGTGTGCTCTGTGGGGTGTGTGTGAATAAAGTGACCACTTTCCAGTGCCATCCGTTGTAAATGCTAAGTTAACGTCATAGCCATGTGTTACATAGCTGCTTTGATGTTGTTTGTAACAATGAATGGGGATTTTTCTTACTTAAGTGTTCATTCTCTGTTTTTTTTCAGGATACAGGGATTCCAAAGCCTTCTCATGGGAGAAATACTTGGAAGAAACTAATTCCCAGGCAGCCCCAGCAAGAGCGTTCAAACTGGTTGGTGAATCTCTTTTGATTGCCCTAGATCAGGAGGGTGGAGAAGCTGCTGTTCTCTACCCTTTCTTGCCAGATGCTTTGTGTGATGGTGGTTCACCATGTCTGTGCCAAGAGGGTGAAATTGGGTTTTTTACTTTAAGATCATCTCTCACTGCTGCTAAAGGAAAACACACAGCAGACTACAAGATTTTTTTTTTTTTTAATTTTTTTTTTAAGTGCCATGAAAAGCTGTCTTGGAAAGGATTTTTTGACTAAACATCTTCAGTTGCTCTATTAGCAGATTTGAGGGAAGAGCCTTCTGTTCACACGGATAATTGTAGCTGTCAGAGGAATGTATGGAGGGCAGTACCTTGCCTCAGAGAGGGCATGGAGAGGGAAGAGAGCTGGTCTTCTGCTTGAGGTCTGACTGCGCAGGCAGAGGGGATCTCCCAGTTGACAGCTGAGTAGGACTGATGCTGACTGAACAGACTTTCCGGCCTCTCCCTTCATGGGGGTCCGAAGTGGCTATCACTGGCCTGCAACTGGGGACATTTGATGAGGAAGGGAGGAAGGAGTAGCGGGGGTGTGGATGTGTTTGAGTGGGAACAAGAAGTGTGCAGTTCCTCTATGAGGTATGCCCTCCTCCTGAAGTTTTAAAAACTTCTCTAACATATTTGCAATATTTGCCGTTGTGTGAATCTTTCTTCCCCTGGATGGTGAGGCTTGAATTCAGGTAGAGTGAGAAGTTCCTATCAAGGACTTACATGTTCTGATATAGATCTTGCTTCTTCTGGGGAGGAGCCAGTTGTGCCCTCCACAGAAATAAGCATGCTAACAGATGATAGAGCGTCTCTGCCAAACTGCTAGATGGAGTAAGGTCGTCCTGCAGACTAAATCTGAAGAGAGTTCTCTCAGCCTTGGGTGCATGAGGTTTTGTTTCTTACAGTGGAGTTCAGTGCGTTTATCTGGAAGCTCAGTGTAAGGTGAAACAAAACAAAACAGAAGCCTTTAAAATAACTTCATTTTACGAACCCCATACTTTAAAGTTGTGGGTTTTTTTCTTAGCAGCTTCTTCTACACTGGTGGCTCACCGTGCTAAACTTTATGTTTAAAAACTTTTCTGTGCTATTGCGACGTTGTCTTGATTCCTTTTGATGAAATTAGTGTTGCGGGTTAATACCTGCTGCCCTCCCCTATGTTTTGTTGGTAGGCTCTTTGGGACTGAGGAGGAGAAGCAGTCAGGGAGGCCTCAGATAAGGGAGGTAAAAAAAATTGCTAGCTTTCAGCAGGAGCCCATTTGAAGTTATTGTATGTTGCAGGGTGGTGTCATGGAATAGGAAGAGGCTGGTTTTGCTTCTATAGAGAACTGTAAGGCCACAGCTGGAGTTATCTGCAGCACAGTTGAACTCCAGAACATCCCTTGGATTAAGGTTTTGCAGAGTTGGGCAGACAGCATCTTTGATCGTGCGGTGCAGCATGTGAAGCACCTGGGAGCCAGTGTGCAGGATAATGAGTGAATCTTGTCAGTAGGACACATTTGTTGCCCCCAGCCTTTGTCTGAGCTGTGCTGGTAAAGTCCCAGCAGTGCTGGAAAACAGGAACCTTCAGAACACAAGAGCAAACGAATGCAGCAGTTGATCCTCTGCACAATACAGGAACAATAGGAGTAGTTTTGTTAAGACAGATATTTTGGAAATATAATAAAACTCTTCATGATACAAAAAAAAACAGTGAGGTACATCGTACTTAAAATTCTCACTTTGAAGTCCTCAGTAATCTGTCATTATGACATTTTTTCCACAGATTTTCAGAATACTAAGTGTGTTGAGAAATGTCACCTGAAGGTGACAGGGCTTTTCTCAGAACAAGTGAGCCCTTTCAGTACCGAGTATTCCTGGTTTTGGATTCTTCCAAAATGAAGTGTCTTCCTAAGGGGGGGTGCAACTGCCTTGTGTGCCTCTTTTCCTGTTTTACATACATCTCTGCAGCCATTATTTTGCTCCTTCGGGTATCTGGCTTTGAGGGAATTTGAAGGACCAATTCTGGCTCTCGTGAAACTCCAGAATATAAATTAGCATCCAAGACCATGTTTTGAAAATGAGACAGAAAAAAAACCCCCGGATTTGATATATCAACAGTTAATAGAACTCTTTCAAGATCAAACCTCGTTATTTTTCTGGTTTGGTTGGTCTTAAGTGCAAATATATGGCACAGTTATTGATTTTTTAAAAAATTATTATTATTATTTCAGATAGAAATTGCAGGAAATCAGTACCTAAAAATATGAATTGAGAGCCAGAACAGGCATTTCTCACTGAATTAGTTTTTAACAGGTTTCAAGAGCTATCTTACGTAGTCTGGAGACACCCATCAGCAGCACAGATAGCAGATCTTGTGTCTGGATTTGTGCCTTCTCCTTCACCCAAAGATGCAGGAGGAGACAGCTTGGTTGTCAGCATCACTATTTCAGCCCATTGTCTTGGGCAGTCAGTTCAAAAACATTCGTAAGCCATTGCCAAAAAGGCAGCAAGCCTTCAGCAAGATTTGAACAAACAGCCCTGCAGGATTTTGTTCTCCTGCCTCAAGGAAGACAGACAAAGTTGGCTGGTTCAATAAGATGCACTTAAAACTAAAAGCAGTTCAGATTGGCATCCGGTGCGTCCTGTGGCTGAAAGCCTGTGGTTAAATGTCTGTGTCCAGGAGAAAAGACCAAAGAGAAACTTGAGGTTTGGAGTCTGTGATCCCCTTAGCTCAGAAGTGGACCTCCTTACCTGCCCTCAGCTACTGGCAGTAAAAAGGGTAAGGAAGACTGTGAGACAAGAGTGATTATAATAATCTTTTCATTAGGCTGATCTTGTTCAAAGACATGATTTATCATCTCTTCCCGAAATCCTGACCTTGGTGTGCAGAAGTGAAGAAGGACGTATTTTGAATGAGTATCCAGTGTTCCGTAATCCCCAGCTGAGGAGGTCAGAGGAGGAATTTGTAGTCAATCATTTAAAGATAAATGGAAAAATTGGTTAGCATTGTCTGTTACTTAGAGGTTTACATCCACAAGAGCTGCAAAGGGCACTCATCAGGTCAGAGGACATTCTGGAGTTTTTACAAAGTTGTTTCACTGCTGGGCTTTGAGAGAAAGGGTAAATCACAACTGCAGATGGGAGACTGGTGGCTGGAGCTGCTCTCGAGTTCCAGCACCGCAGTTGTCAGCAGTCGTCATTAACAAGCAGATGCAGTTGTCATCATAAGAAGTAGGTGGTAACCTGCTCGGTGAAGGTAACTGTGATATCCAGATACCAAGAGGGATGTCCCACAGTGTGGTGAAGAGAGACATCACGCGGTGGTGTGTTTCAGGTGTTCAAGTGTGAGACAGTGGTAAGCTGGCCGCTGTCCTTGGCAGATGTGAGATCATTTGTCTGCTGTGTTTGGGAGTTTTGCCCTCAGGCTGCAGAGTCTGTGTGTTGGTGGAGCTGTGGTAGTCTCTGGCCTTTTTTCTGTTAGAGAAGTGCCTCTTGCCCTGGCTGTGAAATGCTCCTCTGCACTGAGAAGGCTCAAACTTCCTCTTGTGTAGTTTTGGGCTGCTGACAAACAGACAGCTTAATCCTTTAGGAAACTCTGCTTTTAACCTCTGAAGCCATCTGCTGTGTGAGATCAGGGGCCAAAGCTGCAAAGGCATTTGGATGGTAGATGAAAACTTCAGCGCATTTTATTCAGAGCAGGTGACTAGCTCTGAACACCCAGGCTTTTCAACATTCTGCTTACGATCCTTTCTTACAGCGTCCTGCTCATGGATTCCAAGTTAATATGAAGTTAGAGGCTGTGGACAGAAGAAATCCCATCTTGATAAGAGTGGCGACAATAGTTGACAGAGACGACCATCGCATTAAGGTATGACCTTGCTTCAAAGCGCAGAGCCCTTGTGCTGGGCAATATAATGATTGGCAGTACAGAAAAAATACCCATTTGGTACGAGGAAGGGCAAACAAGCACTTTGCAGATGATCTAGCCTCCAAGCCTGCCCAACTGGAAATGATTTCTGTTGTTTTGTCCTGTTGAAATCTGATGGAATTGCCTGGTGGTGTTAGTTACTGTTTTAATGTAAGTATTTTGAAATAATATTTGACAGCATGATTTTCCATCTCTTAGCGGTTTCTGTGTGATCTGTGCGAGTGAAGGCAGCATTAATGTTCTGCTGGTGGGAAGCTACCTGACAGTTTTTTTCCCTAGCATGTTGCCCAAAGCAAATTAAATACTGGCACGTGTAGGAAGTGGCTTCATTTTCCAGTATGAATTTGTTGCATAAATGCATTTTAACTAATTATTTTCAGAAAAATGTTGGCTTCTGAGAGATTTAATATCAGCCAGCTGAAGTGGAGGCTGCGCTGATGGAGGTTCCACAGACACAGGTCTCCTTCGCAAAGGGTGATTATGTGGACAGGAGTAGAGTTTGCTCTCCATCAACCATTTGATTTTCAGTTTTACCGCTGTGATTGCAAGCAAAAATTGAGTTCTGCCAGTATATAGTAGCATGATACTCGGTTCATACATTTGTTTGAAACTTTGCCACGTAGACAACCCAGTAGCCTCTAAGCTGCACTGTTCCTTAGTCTCTGTTAACCTGACCTGAATCTGAGCTAACTACTACTAGTTAGCAGAAGATTCTAGCTTGTTCACTGCAAAACTTACTGAACTCGTTGGCTTTTATGGTGTTTTGGGATCCTCAGAAAACAATTAAAGAAGCAATGTGGTTCACATAGATTGAGTCTTTGAGTGCAGAGTGTGCTGGAGCACCTCATGGTCTATGCTTTCTTGCAGCCCCTGTGGTTTGACTGTGTCACCAGAATCTGGTTGTTCTGTAAAACATAAATGCAGGGATCAGGAAAACAAATAGTTACACTGAGCACAAAGGACAATTGTGCTTGACTGAAAGATTGAATGAGTCAGCCCCAGGCTGAGCAAGGTGAAACAAAGGGGGAAGCTAAAATACAAGCTGAGTCATGTCCTTAACTGTATTTCTCACTGAGACTTTGTGCTTCTTATAGATACATTTTGATGGTTGGGACCATAATTATGATTTCTGGGTCGATGCAGACAGCCCTGATGTTCATCCAGCAGAGTGGTGCGCAAAAACTGGACATGATTTGCAAGTCCCTCTAGGTAAAGTTCATGACATCATATTGTTATGTTGACTAATTTTCCTAAGTGCAGTCTACTCTTCAGATGCAGGGAGCATTTTACGAATCTGTTTAACTTTTTTTATTTTTTTTCTTACTACCAGGTGCTGTTGATCGAGTGGGAACCGTGGGACAAGCGTGTCCTACTCCGGGCTGCTGTGGTATTGGTCACGTCAGGGGACCACGATACGGAACACATTACACGTATGTACATGGGATGTTCTCACAAGGGGTCTGCCTGCGAGAGTCTGACTGCTGTCCCTGTAGTAATAATGCAGCAACAAGCACCTGCACTGCCCTGAAATTATCTCAGGGTGTTTATTCTGGACGTAGTTATAACTGCAGTTGTAGCTCCCTCTTGTGTCTAAATGTGCTGTTTCATCATAAAATCTGTTTATACCAGGATAATCATTACAACTGCAATGCAATCCAACATAGAGTAATTCACTCCAATTTCTACACCACCATTACTGAAGGAATTCTTTTTTTTGGAAAATAATATATCGAAGAACAGCATGTGAGGAGACAGGAGGGGAGAGAGTGTGGGTAGATTATTAAAGTGTAAGAGTGGAGAGAGCTAGCTCATGTTTTGTACTCTGCATTTTGATTTCTTATGTGTTCTTGGAAGAGAAAGGTTTTTCCTGATTAAACTGTTTTAAAGAGCAAGAAAACAATCTCAGATGGGATGTCTGAAGATCTAGTAGTATGTAATGTGGTAAAGGGCTTTGAATTTTTCAGAGTGAAAGTTGCAGGACTCTATTGTTTTATGAAATACTGTTCAGGCAAGCAGGTTACAGACGAAGAGCTCTTCTTGTTCTCTGAGGTGTCTCTTGAGAAACATGACTTTGGTTTCTAACGTTGTCTACATGACATGTCCCCTGCTTTCCCACACATAAAACTGGGTAATAACATCTCCCTGAGTGTTTCTGGCCCCTCTTTTTCTGGGTTTGTGGATGGATATGTCTGCCTGAGGCTGGTAAGACTGTGTGACTTAAAAACATGCATTGTCATCGCTCTCTTTTTTTTTTTTTTTTTTTCTTTTACC
>WHYT01016153.1:38830-60103 GCA_009806455.1 Tetrax tetrax
CTACACGAGAGAAAAGGCCGACCCCTAGCTCACCACAACCTCCCTTCAGGAAGTTATAGAGAGCTATAAGGTCTCCCCTGAGCCTCCTCTTCTCCAGACTGAACAATCCCAGCTCCCTCAGCCGCTCCTCATAAGGCCTGTGCTCCAGACCCCTCACCAGCTTCGCAGCCCTCCTCTGAACGCGTTCCAGGGCCTCAATGTCTTTCTTGCAGTGAGGGGCCCAAAACTGAACACGATACTGGAGGTGCGGCCTCACCAGTGCCGAGTACAGGGGGACAATTACCTCCCTGTTCCTGCTAGTAACACTGCTTTTGATGCAAGCCAGGATGCCGTTGGCCTTCTTGGCCACCCGGGCACACTGTCGGCTCATGCTCAGCCGAGCATCAATCAGTACCCCCAGGTCCGTTTCCTCCACACAGTCCTCCAGCCACTCCGCCCCGAGCCTGTAGCGCTGCCTGGGGTGGTTGTGGCCGAAGGGCAGGACTCGGCATTTGGTCTTGTTGAACCTCATCCCATTGGCTTCAGCCCATATATTTCACCATAACACACGCTTCAGTGAGTTTCTTGTAGCTGCTGGGATCAGAGCCTCAGTCCACAGGGGCTGATTTGTTTCACATAATCTCTCTCAATCCGTGCTGAAAAGCAAAAAAGCACTTTGTACCGCGCCAGCAGTGCTGGTGGGGAGAGGAAAGCTGCTACCACTAGGTGGTAGTTGTTGCTCTCACTTGCAAGGAGCAGCCGGCTTTGCTCTCCTGCGGGAACAGGGAACAGAGGATGTCAGTTTAGCTGCTATCATTTATCTGTCTTTCCAGAAAATCTGCACAAGACAGTGAAAAGTCGTGTCAAAGCAGTGTTCACAGTCTGTCGGAACAGTCTGAAAACAACCAAGAGAGAGACTGGGTAGAAGAGGATTCCTCTGCAGACATCAAAGCCAAACCGAAAAAGTAAATAAGATTTTTGTGATGTATTTTCATGCATTGACAGTTGTGTTTCTTTGTGCTGCTGCTATATCTGAAATAGAGATGTGAATCATAACTTAGAACAGTCCAATTTGATCAGAGGTTTGCAGCATAGGGTTTTAGAATGACACAGTAAATCTCCTCCCTTCCTCCCATTATTCTGGGCCCTCTCTTTCCTGCAGTAAACTTGAATCTGAGTTCTAGCCATGAATTTAATAGCACAGTCCTTAGCTTAGGTCACAGACAGAGCAGTGCTATTGCTTATTTTAAGAGGGAAAAGTTTTTGATTCCTAGAAGTCCCATTAATCTTTGTATAGAGAATAAATTATATAAATTTGTCTATGTTTTGAAAAGTTTTGTAATTGATGCTTTCAGGCTTGGGTGCTCACGTGCCTATATAAAGTTCCAGCTGGTGAAAGAGGAAAGCAATGGAAAAGGTTGGTTAAATTTTCTTTCTTTTTCTCTGTGTGTGCATAGATGTGCAATATACCGCAGTCACAAGGAGCATTTAAAACTTTACAGCTTTTGTTGTTGATTCCACAGTCAAGAGGAAGCACAGGCTTTCTTCCGTCAAATGAAGAGGAAGGGTAAATTACTTAGAAGAGAAAGATTTAATTCTTTGTAGAGTGAAGCCTCGTATTCATTAACTGAGAAGACAAGCTTGCACCACATCTTGTACCACTGCCGACTCTTCTGAAGCAGCATGGGGTTTTTGTTCCCCGGGCAGTCGATGCCTGTTCCGTTGACAGAGCCAGCGGAGGTGACAAGGGAGACTTGGCATGTAGGTTAAGTTCCATTGACTTCTTTAGACCCCACGAGGCGTTCAGAAAAGTAGTTACAATCATTTTGGGTGGTGACTTTTAAAAGCTTCTCCTAAGGAGACAAAAAAAACCCCAAAAAAATAAGTGGAAAAATGATGTCTTTTTTTTTTTTTCTGGTGTGTGACAGGCTAAGTTTTAAGAGGAGCTTTCTGATATCACTTTAGCAAACCATATGCTTAACTTTCAGATTTACTATAAAAAGCTATTTCAGAGAACTGAGCTGACCAGGCTTTTAGGAGGATTTAACATGGTAATAAGTCTCCAATCAAAAATAGCTAAGCAGGCACAAACTGGGACAGGTGCCTAGCCTTTTTTTTTTTTTTTTTTAATACTCATTTTTACCTAGTGCTGACTTCTGCAGTCAGAGCTGGAGAAGTCTGCCAGCTGTGAGCTGCAGTTGCAGCTGGCAGGGAAAGCTGTCTGCTGTTCCTTTGCATTCACCTTAAACAGAATGATGGAAATCAGTGGAGGAAAATTCTGCAATAATACACTGACCTGTAATTTCATGATTACTTGGAGCTTTCATCCCGTCTACGTTTAAAATATTAGAACTTCTGCTTCTTTCTCAGAGGGAAAGTAATTTGTTTAGGTCATGCTTTGGATGCTTACCTGCGAGGATTTGGGCTTAGTGAAGAGAGGGGGCAGTCTGTGTCAGAGGCAGTGCCCACTCAGCAGGGACGTGGCAGCATGAAAACCTTGGGCACAAGTAGGATCTCCTGCGGCAGGGCGGTGGGGACAAGGCCAGCTGCCGCCTCTGCCACCGGGGAGGTGGGGAGGCAGGTGAGGAGGAGGTGGCAGCCCTCCCCGGAGCAGTGTGCTGTGCCCTGCTGTCACCAGGAGCATCAGCTCTTGAACTGAGCAGTTCTTACTCAGGCTTTATTTTTTTAAATCATCCCTCTTTAGTCTCAGAAGTAGAGACCTGTATTTGGTGCTGTTCCACATCCTTTAGGAGGTGGAGATGAGGTAAGGTGACACAGCTGGGGACAGGAGAGTGACCTTTTGGTAGATCACGCTCTGCTTCCAGCGCTGCTTTCGCTTTGGCAGGTGAGGAGCAGACAATAATGGAAATTTACTTCTTCTTCATAACACTTAACACTGTTTTCCTTTGAGCCTTACGTGTAGCGGCTGGCGCACCCCACAGATCCTTAGACACCGTCCTACTAACAACTGTTCGTGTCAAAAGTGAGCAAACCCGGCAGAGACGAGCGCAGCCGTACGGGCACTGGGCACTCCGAACCTTGCTGAAAGCAGGAGGAAAATGAGAATTTTGTACAGTTGCCACGGGATGGCGCCGGGCAGCCCGCGCACCCTGCGCACAGCCTGGCAGGGCGGGGGGCGAGGGGGCAGTGCAGGTTTACTGCTGTAAACCAGAGGAATATTTCCCATCTTGTTTCCATCCTCTGCTTTGCTTCGTGTTGTGTAACCAGGCAAGTCCCTGTAGGACCATGACTCTGCACTACTTGACTGATCTCATTAGGGAGGGGTGATTTCTTCCGGTTTTTTTGCCTTGATTTTTAAAGCTTCTGTCACTTGGCACATGAGGAGGGAGTTGATGTCTGGAGGTAAGGTGCAGCACTCCTGGCCCGGGAGTCTCCTGGGGAGTCTGCGAGCCTAGACCATCAGCTGGCACACATAGCACCCCTCCCAGGCTGGCTACAGCTGTGAGCTGGAATGGTGCCATTAGTCTCCAGCCGAAGATGCTGTTACCAGAACTCCTCCACCTTGTCAATAAAAAGCTGCAAATATCTTCTCTGTTAGCAGCATGACATCGTTTTCCAGGGAAGAAGCTAACGATAAAGCCTCCAGCCTGGCAATCTTATCTTGTCTTTTTTTTTTTCTTTCTCCTTGGGAGGGTGTGAAGAATGTCCTGAAAGCTCAGCGTGCCATGCAGTAGCCGTGCCTGGCCATCTGCTCGCCCTGTCTTGCTTTTCCCTGCAGAGTGTGACCCTTCCTTCTGCTTTGTCGTACTTGCTCCTATTTGAAGCTTCACTCTAACTTGTCTCGTTTCCTTTTCCAGACCCTGATTTGGATCTCCAGCAGGCCCTCCACCAGTCCATCTTCATGCCTTCCCTGACCTCTAACCCAACCCACCGCCTCCATCTCTACTGGGAGCAGCACTGCAAGCTCTTGCCAGAGGTCTCGGGTCTCACGGCCAGACACGTGGCCAAATGGACTGTGGAAGAGGTGAGTTACCTGGTCCCTGTTCTGCTCTCCTGGGCTGTGGGGATGGCAGAGCCCTCCTCTTCTGGAGTGCTAATTGGAGGACGTTTTTGTTTTCTTTCCTTCCCTAGGCAGTGTTCTTCTGTTTGCTTTGCATATGCCATTGCTGACTCAGCTAGAAGTTATACCCAAGTCCCTTTATACGGGAGGGGAAGGATCCCTATTAACCTTCTGGAGTCCACGGCTTATTTCCCTGAATAGGATTCCCTCCCTTTGTTTGTTTGTTTATTTACCTCTTGGCCTCTTAGTTCTCAGGCCTGAAACATGATTCTGACAGCAGAATCTGTTTCTCTGTGATCTCCCACCCCCTCTCCTGTGACTTTGCTGCTGATTCACTTTTACGTTGCAGATAATTCCAAATTGCACTGTGCATGCCCACTCCTCCTGCATCTCCCTGCCTGATTCCCCTGGAACAAAACTTCCCACAGCCTGACCTGATTTCTGCCAGAGGTAGCTGTGCAGCTGGGGATACGTCTCTGCAATCCTAGCTCTTGAGATGTCTCCTGTAATTAGGTGGCGTGTGAAAAAGCTGGTATCTTTTGTGTGCTGAGTAGTTGTTTTTTGCCTCAATGCCTTGGGCATAAATAATATTTGTATCCCTGCTTGGGGAGTGGTGGCAGTACGGATCCTGATGCTTAATCACAGGCTGTTTAATTCAAGAGAAATGTCCTGTAATGTTTGCTTGCAAAGATGCAGGTGATCTGCAAAGCAGGAAAAAGGCGCTGTTCTTCGTGATACATAGAGGATCTTCAGAGACTTTTAGAGTGTGTTTTCACGAAGTGCCTCTTACATCAGATAAATCCAATCTTGACTTTGCTCTTCATGTTGGGGAACTGATAGGAGACTGGTGGGATTGCAGTATCACAGAGACAGAAACCACAGCAGTTGTGAAGGGACTAGAGCCATTAGTGTGCCTGGTTTAAAACTTCATCTTTTTTTTGTTATTGTTTTTGTAATGAAAATGTATTTGAATTAAATTCATAGCAAGGAGGAAGAAACCTCTCTGAAAGATTTGCTGTTCATATCCTTCTTTTCAGAAAGCTTCCAATGATTTTTCCAAAAGGTCTTTTAGAAAATCAATAAAGGCAGAAGCAGTTAATCCTTTGACATGAAAATCAGAATCTCTTTCTTTTGGATGAAACATGGAGGCTGGTTCATGGAAGAACACAGGATACAAGCCAAATAAAATTTGTCCTTTGCAGTTGACCTTTAAAGCAACTACTGGGTAAATTTAACTGGGATATTAGTTTGATAACGGATGAATATAAGCAGAGACCACAGGGCATGAATGCAGGGCATGCCGGATATAGCGATTCAAAACCCAGAATATGCTGAACTGTGCTCTGTGCTGCAGCCTGAACCAACTGATGAGGTTTCTACTGCCAGCAGGAGTGTGAGTGGCACATTAAAAAGATAGTTGCAGCACCACGATGGACTGGCTAAAGTCGTTACAGGTTTTGTCTTGAATTTCAGTAAAGTGGATCTGGTTTTGCGAATGGCGTTCATCGCAGATTCCCACAGGAATCCATTTGGCCTCTGTATGAGCACTTGCAGGATCCGCGTGTGGGGTGAAATGTAGCCGCAGGTCTGGAAGATGAAAGCAGCAGGACTTTGTGTTTCAGTGAGTCCAAAATAGATTTGATCTGTCGGCATTTGGGCTCCTAACATTTTCCTACAGGGCAAACGTTTGCCTTTGGGTTGTGCTTTGAACTCTGCTGCACAAAGGAGGCCATTCTGCTGATCTGAAACAAGAGCAATGGGCGTATAAAATTCCCCTTTGGTTTCAGACTGAAGAACTGCTTTTTATTTTATAAAACCCACATTAAGAAAAAAAAATGTTGCTTTAATTCTCTGTCGGTTGAGAACAGCTGAAACAGCAGAGCAGCAGCAGTATTTAGGGGCCCTCAAGGTAAAAAACTCTTGGTAGCACTGAACAGTCAACAAGAGTAGTTACTTTAATGCAGCTTTGTAATTTATTGAAAGCCTCCTGTCGTGTTTTCAGCGCACAGCTAGTGAAGGATAGTGAATCACAGAAGAACATTAATATGTGCTCAAGTTGTATTGTTCATTAGTTAATCCTGCATCAGATGCTAATACCTTGTGGGGACTGTTCTTGTGGTAATTGCTTATGGGTGACTAAATCCCAGTTAAACCCAGCTCCTCTCTGCATAGTCTGACCAGGAGCCGTCAGTTCTGCTCTAGCATGATATTAAAGGAGAGTCGTGTGAGACTGCCTTCAGACTTCACCAGAAAGTTAGACCAGGACTGTGCTGGTTTCAGCAAATCGCACACAGCTGGGATTGCGTCAGCACCTTCCATAGGGGTTGCGTGGAGTTTCTGAGATGTTCTCAGAATTACATAAAGCCCTTTTTCAACCCCCTTCCCTTTACAGCATGCAGTTGTAGTATAAGATGCTGCCACCGCCAGCTCTGTGAGCACTGAGGCTGTTACCAGCAGGAAGGGCAGACAGGCATTCCCCTCTTCAAAGGAAAAGCCCTCATCTGCCTGATCCCGCTGTGCTCCTAACCTGTCCGACACCTCTCCCACCCCCATCTTGAGGGCTCAGCGGAACCCAGGGTCTGGTTTGCATCCTCAAGATCTCCTCTCCAGTATTCTCCTCTTGCATCCTCCATCCCTCTCTTCATTTCTGATAAACCCTGGAATTCCTGCTTGTTTAAAAGGCCACTCCTGTGGCGCAGAGTACTTGCAGTGTCTGTACAAATGACTTCTGGGACAGATCAAAGGCCTGTCACTCCGTGTCTGTGACAGTAGCCAGCAGCAGTTGTGCAGGGAAGGGCATGGGAACAAGGCAAGCTCAGATCATTCCCCAGAGATTTCTACCAGCCTCTCAATATCATAGACACTAAAGGGCACTTATCATCTTGCCCCGAGGGTTCTTAAATCCTGTAAGGTAGTAAACCCTGCAGGATTGTCATTTGTGTTTTAATTATGAGGAGGGGAGAGGGATTCAAAATGGATAGTAGTATTTTGTTATTTGTTTGTAAGGGGAGTTTGCACTTGCACAGAATAAAATTTGGAGTCACTGCCCAATGGAGCTGTGTGTTTTAGGGGTTCCCTTTAAAATGGAGCTGTCCCTGCTACTTGCAGATAAGGGCGAAGCGTGAGAGGGGTGCTCCGCTTTCGGATTATATAACAGAAACAACAGGATGCAGAGCTATTCACCAAAAATCAGCTTCTGTCAGGGTAGAGCAAAACCGGAGGGCACGCTGGCAGCCGTTCCTGTGTGGTTGGAACTGGGGGAAGGGCATCATATTAGTCAAGTGGTGACATCAGCAGGAGCTGCAGTGACACGATTTAGGAGAGGGTCTGACAATCGCGAGTTAAAGGGAAGCTCCTGTTTGACAGTGATCCCTCCTAACTGTTTGTCTGTTTGTGTTCGTGGAAGAAATGTCACATCTGTAATAACTCAAATGAATATGCCTCATGAAACAGCTGCTCCTGCAAGGGAGCATCCAATTAGCATGAGATGTTTGATCTGATTATGCCTCAATATACAAATCTTCGATGAACCAGTGAAGCTGCAGCTGGAGAAGACAATACATATTAAGTCATCCTCCACTGCGTTCAGGAGTGCTCCTCGCGCTACTTAGTGTTATATAATGTAATCCATGTCTCCAGGGAGATTATTGCAAATGTTAACAGATTTCCTGCTTAGAAAGGTTTTCCCTAATGGGAAATGTAAAATTAACTTTTACTCCTTTAATCCTGTTGGTTCCATGGATCCTGTGCACCCACCACAGATTAAATCAAACCAAAACTCCTTTCCTTCCCAGCTCTTCTGCCTTCTGTTATGTTGGTAAACCAACAGTACTCATTCGGTTGTTTATCTTGTCTCTTAAAGGATGTCATCGTGGGAAAATCCTTTTTAATTTTACTTTCCAACACGAGAAAGTGGAGCTGTGGATGGGTTTAAAATAGGATAGCCATATATGGCTTTTGTTCTGTAAAAATACTATTGATATTTTATGCAGATCCTTTTGAGCACTGGAGAAAGTGGGCTTTTACAGAAAGAGCAGTGGTCAAAAGGCAATACAGGAGGTAGTATAGGTAACCAGAGTGTGTTTTGCTGGGGTGGGTGTTGCAGCAACAACCCAATAATGTTTTTCATATATACCCTTCATTAATGGGAGACTTGTAAGTATTACAGTTTTAAAAATTCTTGCATATAGAACTCATATACAGAGATACGACCTTTTTACTTGATGATCCCTCATTTTAATTGCCCGTGTTTCTCTTTTTACAAATGTAATTCCAGGTGGTAAGCTTTATCCAGCGTTTACCTGGTTGCAAAGAACAAGCGTCTGTTTTCAGGGAAGAGGTAAGTCAAGCCTGCCCAAGTCCTTGGTTGGGCCACTGGCAGGTCCGATGGCAGCGAGGTAGTTTTGTACCCTGTTACTCTGGAATTACAGCACAGAGAGCGTAGACACGCTCCGACCTTGGCACTGAAGAGCCTGTGGCATTTAGGAGGCGGTTTCAGCATCGAGCGGAATTCTCCAGCGTGGCTAATTGCATTCTGCTGCTTTACATTTCCCCTGCAGTTCCAATTGCTGAGCTTATGCTTAACATCCTGCCTTGGACCATTGTGCAGCGGGTTTGGCATCGTTATAAAGCTGTCCTGTTGGAATGGTGTAATGAAGATCTCATCTGCTCCCTCTAACGAGCACATATGCCTGCTTCCCTTGGTGAGGCTGGCAGCCATAGGGTTTCCCAGGAATTGCTCGCTTCCCCTCTGTGGCTGAAGAGAGAGCAGGAGGGGAACCTTTCCTTGGGCAAACAGCGGTTGGGAATCAGAGGATATCCTGCACGCTCTCCTGCACAGGACTCCTGTCCTATCTTTGCTGCCGCTTGCCGGGGTGGAGTCGGAACGTGTTCCATCTTTGTATGTGACTTCTGAGAAACCACAGCTAGCGCAGGGTCTGGCTGTCCTCTTCCTTAGCACGCTGCTTTGCGTGTCACTTAGGCTCAGCTTCCAGTTACGTTGCAGGTATGACCTGGAGATTCTTTATGAGCCTTGATAAATTGTCACAGACGTACCTCCCCTTCTATCACCACAGCTCTGCTGCCTGATTGTAAGAGCTTGAAGGAAGAGGCTGTACCTTCTCTGTTCTGTGCGGCGCTGAGCGCACTCTGTCCTGAGGAAAAGCATGCGCGTTGTACCGACTGCAAAGGGCAGGTTTTTAATACATGGCTGCTCCCCAGAGCTGGCTTCCTTTCAGGATGAATCAGGCTGTAGTGCATTTTATGAGATTGATGTATTTGTATTTTGTTTTCCCTTGTTTTAAAAAAACATGCACACACACAAAATATAAAGCAAAATAAATGGAGGCTTGCAAAAAGCGCTGTTCACAATGTAACAGGACGGTGGAATACTCTTTAATTGAATATAGTGGGAATAATGAAATCTACTCGAATTAACTGATCTTGCTGAGTGTAAAAGGTGCATCCTAAATTCTAGTGAGGATGTATTCAGAGGTGAGAGTTTGGTAGGCAAGATATAAGTAGCGAGTCTTCTAATGAATCCAGCCGTTCGCAATGTATTTTATTTCTTTTAGCCATAATTTTAACAAGTTCTGAACACAATGACCACTTTCTGGTTCAGAGAGTGACATAGCTGTGTTCTATTTTAATACCTTACTTTCTGCAGCCTCAAAGTGTGATTCCATATGCCGAATGAGAGGGGCTTGGGTTGTTTTTCAGGTTTATGCTCAAACCAAATTGTCAGTTTGAAATTAAAATCCTTTTAGCAGTTTGGCTTTGGCCAGAATTCAGGTGTGAGTGACAGGACTGCTGAGCTCTGCTCACATTGTCCATTAGCTGTAATCAGGCCTTTGAGTGCTCGCCGATTCAGATAAATAAATCCCTTGCAGACTTCTGGTGAGGGGGGAGAGGGATAAGTTACTGCTTACATTAGGAACGAAAATGATAAATTGTGCACAGAATTTTAAAAACCATCCAAATAAGATGGAGCAAAGAAATTAATAATAAGGCACAGGCACTAACATTGTGCTTGTTTCTAGGTCCAGTTCAGGGAGGGTCTGTTTAAAATAAGCATCCTTGAGGCAATGCAGTGAAAATGAAGCATAGTAATAATATTGGACTCAAAAGCATTTTGAAATGTAGGGCTGTTTTCCAACAGTTTTCTGCTACTCTTGACTGTTACTTAATTTAAGCAGCAGTCCATTTATCTCAAGCTATTTTTAACATGTTCATTGCAGTAGCGTAGACTCTAGGCAGTTTGCAGGTAAGATTCAGGGGCACTGTGTGGTCATCTGAGAACTGGGAGCACTGCTGTCATTTCCAGTGTACATACTGGGAGGTTAAGTAACTTGCTAATGATCTCGTGTGGTTAGAGAAAAGGAAACCAAATCTTCTGGCTCCCAGCTCTTTGCTTCAATTATATGTTTGTCCAGGTTTATTCAGTGTACCCTCTTCCACCAGTCATTGACGTCCAAAAAGGTTCTGGTTAGGAAGGCTACAGAAATAGAAGAATTGTTATTCTGGATGAGTTGAGTGGCCGGTGTTGTCTGCTACACTGGTGAACATCAAGTGAGAGGATGGGATGCTGCCAGTCCCTGTAAATGGACTTTAATGGAATAACTTAGAGACACACATATTGTTTGTCTGTGCCCGTTAATCTTGGCTTCTTCCCTGCAGCGTTTGGGGTTTATATTAATTATATCTGTGTTGTCTCTGTGGATGTTCTTGTAAACCCAAGCAAATTTTTAACCTTTTTTTAAAATAATGTTATGATTCCTCTCACTGCTACCTAGAGCATCCTGTATTTTCACAAGGTAGCATGTTTTTCGCTTGCTTACTTTAAATCTAACTGAATATCTCCTTGCTGATGGATTAGGAGAGTGAGTATGAACGTCCAGACAGATTGCATGTCTTTACTATGCCTTATTTTATATAGCACGTGATCTCTTTGCCCTATGCTAAGCAAGCCCGTTTAGTGTCGTTGAAAGTGATTTCACAATAGCCTCAGTTTCTCCTTTAAACAGAGACTTGCTGTCTGTGGGCATAGTACATCCTAGTTGTGAGAGCAGCGAGATGGTCACAGCTCAGGAGTTTTTCTCATCTGTAAGGTTTTTAGCAGAGCTGACCAGAAGAAGCAGGAAAAAAAAGGGGTGTTTGGCTTTAAATTTTACTCTAAACAGCTGAACTTGAATCGAAGAGTCTGTGCAAATGACAATATGTAATGAATGCACTAGGAAACGCTGATTTTATATTTCTTATCCTTGTAGATCAGTGTAATATATTAATTCTTTGATAGCTGTCCCGTGAAGACTCACATTCTGGATTTCCTGATCTGATTTCTGGCCACAGATTGTAAATAGGCTGTGGGATTTTTGACAGTTGTTGGCTTTTTTTGAGCAATTACAGTGAATATGAAGTCTAATGAACCATCATCCTTCTCGTGGTCTCTCCATAAGCCTTGCCCTCACTCAGGATTCTCTGTTTCTAGAAAAAGGGCTCCTGGAACCCTTGGAAAGGGCAGCGTGCCTGGGAACCTCACAGGGTGCCAGAACTAGGGAGAAATACAAGGTTTCAGTCTTCAGAGCTGTGTTTGTACTTTCATTCCTCAATTCAAAGTACATTGTTTAATTGAATGACCAGAAGTGAGAATCCTGCCTGTCTCTGGATAGTAATCTTTGTGTTGTGTTTCCACCCTCTAGCAGATAGATGGTGAGGCCTTCCTGCTCCTGAACCAGAGCGACATAGTTAAAATACTCAGTATCAAGCTGGGTCCTGCCCTGAAGATCTACAATGCCATTCTCATGTTCAAGTCTGCAGAAGACAACTGAGAAGATCCCTTTGGCAGAGCCCACGAGGAATTGACGGGAAACAGATCTTCAACTGAGAGCATTACAACGTACCGAACAGGCAGATTGTGACTCAGATATATTTAAAGTAGAACTTATTAAAAGTCTTTTGAGGACCTAAAAATCCTGCCAGTCTGGAATATGGGGCAGCTTCACTTCCAAGAAGACGGTATTATTATATTTTGTAATTGAATTTGGTTTTGATATATCAATCTCTTTCTGAGATCTAGAAGACACCTCCGGTTATAAGGGGAATCCAGGGTAACATTGGTAGAGCTGCAATAGCCAGAAGAAAGCTATGAGTGAAATGCCTGCTGTGTCCAATGATAGTGCCTGAAAGAGAGACTGAGTTGTCACCAGCATGTTTAATGTGTTCTGTACGTATAAAAACTCTGAGAAAAGACAGTAAGAAAATAGGGAAAAGATGCACTTGAGAGCAACTCACCCTGTCCTTCAGTGCTGTGCCTCGAGAGCTGTACTTTCCAGGACTGATTTTTAAATTCCAGTTTCTCCTCCCGATCCCAGTTGTTCAATACCCTTTGCTACTGGGTTGCTAACACCGCAGCAGAAGGGTAGCATGGACCAAGGGTTTCTGTCAGGGATGACTTGCATCGTTTCTGGTAACGAGCAAAATGTTCTCATTCATGCCACCAGACAGGGGGAAGCAAGCCAGGTGTAGATAGATATTGGGTAGGCAAAAATCTCTCAAAAAGATGTCTCCCACAGGAGACAAAGATAAATATTCTAGGTATAATTCTCCCGTCAGTGCTTTTGTGCAACTGCTGGCTGGACCAGGAACATCTTACAGCGAAATAACACAGTGGAGCACTTCGGAGTTTGATGGGTTCATTCTTACCCTCTCCACTGTCAGCCAAATCCTAGGAATACGAGTTGGAAACCCAGCAGTGGCGAGCATCTGCGTACGGATGCAAACAGATTTCCTAGAAACAATTTACTTTTATTTTTGAACAACCAAAACTCACGAACGCTTAGTGCTTTAGCCTTTTCAGCCTTCAGGTGGACTTCAGTCTGTTCTGCCAGTGTTCTACCAGAGTCAGTGTGCTGTGGCAGCAGGGCATCAGCTCCTGTACCTCTCTAGTGACAAGGCAGGCAGAGCACACAGGGAAGTTTGACTGGAGGGGAATCAGATCAGGGTTTGAAGAGACAGCAAAACAAGGTAAGAACTGCTTCTCAAAAGAGAGAGCTAATCTGCATCAGGGAGGAAGCAAAGCTTGTGGCTGTGTTCCTGTGTATGCAGTCTGTGCTCTCCTGGCAGTAGGGGAGCACAAGTATTTCCTTCTCTGCTAAAAGTCGGGGTGAGCGTAGTTTTACGAAGGAGGACATGGGACTGCGATGTCCTGGATGTGGGGTTTCCACACCGTTAATCCCAGAGCTGTCCTATTACGATGGAAGCCGTGGGGGAAGCAGAGCGCCCCGCTGGTTCTCTGCTCAGTGATTCCTTTTGTGCCTGGCAGCATGCTATCTCCTCGCTCTTCCTCTGGCTGCTCTCCCTGATAGATATTTAGCTGTTCTGGAGTTTAGCTAGAACATCTTAGCTAGGGGAGCCTTTTCACCCCTTCATTCCGAGCTGCGAGGCTGAACCCTGTGTGCGTGAACCCTTCCGAGTGCTCTAAGTGTGTCTCCGCGGTGTTGCCGAAGGCCGGCGTGCCATCAGCCTCAGCCCAGGCTGGATTTCTCAGGGCATTGCGTTATGAGATGTCATCTGTAGGCACCTCAGACTCCCTCCTGTACTTGGAGTCTTTGTCTCCAATGTTGTCCCCATGGTCCCAGCCCTGCAGCTTCTCCAAGAGCCATCGGAACTGAGAATGAACATGCTGTCCATGACTGTGTGGTGACACGGGGAACACACAGCACACTTGGTCTTCCTTCCCCAATCAGTCCATGTCCATTCTCCAGCCTTCCAGCTGCTGAGAAGGTCTTTGTGACTTGCCTAAAGTAGTTAGTTCCTTAAAATTGTAAATAGAGCAGAATCCACACTGCTGAAGCCATTTGGTCCTGGATTAATATATAGAGCAATTTTTCTCCATGCTTTCTATTTTTGTGTAAGATCTTAAGGAGTTTAAGCCTTCCACAGAGAAGACATTGGGGTGGTAGAATATTTAATAGCTGAAACATTAAATATCAGCCAGGCAACTGCAGGAGAGTAATTTAGTGTTAAGGACTAGACAAGATATGCATTTAATGAAATAAATTTATTAGGATACATTTTTAGTATGATAACCAGGATATTCACCAAAGCGTCACATTCCTTTATCCCGCTCTGTGCATCCTGCGTCAGTGTAAAGACTTGAATTGTAAGTGGCATGTCCTGGACTCCGACACAACTCGCCTTCCAGGCAGAGCAAAATTGTTTCCTGACAACTGGAGCAGAGGATCTGTAGCTGTGCTGTTTTGTTCCTGGCTCTCCACCGACTTGTTAAATAACCCTGAGCCCTTCTTTGCTTCAGTGGCCCCGTCTGTGACACCCAGCCAGGTGAGGTGAGTACAATTTTGCCTTGCTCTTGTTCCTAGCAAGCAAGTCCTGCCGGATTTTCTGTTTTACCTCCTTCCTTTGGGAAACTGAGTGTAGGGACAGCAGATTGCCTCCAGGAATAAAACAAAATATAACATCATTTCATCTGTTTTACTATATATCTATATCTAGATAGAGGATGAAGAGAATTGATGAAACGAGCAATGAGATTCTAGTCACTGAAATTATTCAAACAGAAGAGAAATCTTTAATCCTAGAGGCTTCCAAGCCAGCTGGATCAAAGACAGCAATGTGAACTTGGAGTTTGTTCAGTGACAGTAGTGCTTTCAGCAAGGAGGAAGGAGGAACCCTTTTAGAGGTAGAAGAAAGAGGAATGTGCTTCTTGTGCTTTTTTTTGTAATCCAGTAATTGTCTTAGCAGAGCAAGCAAGAATGTGCACGCATCTATTACTGCCTCCTTTTCCAAATATAGCTATATTCTCATAAAATCAAGCAATTTCACAATAACACAAGGGCAAAATGATGTCCAGTGTCTTCACTGGACACATTTAAGATTCCCTTATTTTTACAAGACAGGAAGAACAACCCTAAAGTAGCAATCTTTCATCCCTGTGACTTAGGAGTTCATTGGTTGCTGACGTTCCGCTTGCATCGGGGAGCCCCGTGTTCCCAGTGCCTCGGTGACTTGTTCCCGCTGCCGGACTCTGCCTGTACAAAATCAACTCTGCCTTTTCCCGGTCCTGATCCAGGCCTGGGGCAGGGTGAGCGCTCCGCAGATGCCTTTGATTGTCTAATGCCTTGTTGTCTAATTGAAAACATGCGCTTCGAAGCAGAAAGCCAAAAATTGTAGCTGTGTGATGAACAAAGCTGAAACTGATTAATGCCACCTGGTTCCGCAGGCGTTCGCTCTCAGATGTCAGCAGAAACCCACTGTTGGCCCAGCTGAGCCCAGAGGTCACTTGGAAATATCAATATATTACTTAAAAGCAACCCAGAGCTATGACAGCTTTCCGTGTGCCAGCAGTGCAATTGGGAAGTCTCGCATCTCAATTAAAATGGATCTTATTCCTGGGTATCTTTTTGTCTCATATCCCTGTTTCGAAATCCAAAACAATCACATAAGCTAGTTCAGCTGTAGAAGATTTCCTGCCTCCTACTTTCATGCCCTGCTTAGGGATTTATACCACAGAAAGCTTTAAAGTTTTTGACATCCTCTCCATCATGTGATGAGCTGGCTTATTTTTTAAATTCTTGTTACTGGAACTGGAAACACGTGCAGGGGAAGGGAGCGTGCGCCCCTGGTCTTGGTTCGGCCTCTGACATGTTTGCCTCTTTTAAACCAAACAAATACTTGAGCTTTTTGACACTAGCCATGACATTGCACTCCACTGACACTTTCTTCTGGAAATGTGAATAAAATTAATATAAGTTCAGACCTGACTCGTTCTTTCCGTGGTTGGCTCTGACCCCGGCACGTGCTTGCAGGGAAGCTGGGCTGGCTCACTGCCCTGAAGGGCCGTCACCGGGCTGGCTTGGGCCCTGGCTTTGTCCCCTTGTTTTCCTCTTCGTAAAATCAAAATACAGGCAGTATTTTCATCTTTTATCTCTTTCATCTGGTGGAGCAAAGCTGTCTCTTTGACCTCTCCTTGATTTGTACCCAGGACAGCATCAGCCCTGGCCAGCATCGTCAGCTGAGGCTGTGATGATCCCCCGATTCCTTGCTGTCCTCTGCTGCTGCCACAGCATTTTAATCCCTCACGCTTTCCTAGCCCAGACCATCCCAGGACCCTGCCCTCTTTCTGGAGCAGCTTCCAAAGTTGAGTGTTTAACTAAACCTGACAAGAACTTGTTATCAGTGTGAATCAACGTTAAAACTGCATTTTGGGGTCTTTCTGTGTTCCCTTCCTTAATGCCTTCCTTCCCCGTAACAATTTCAGTTGACTCACCTGGGCATTTGTGTCTGCTCCAGCTGTAATTAGCTGATAAATTGCAAAACCCTGTGCAATATGCCATCAGGTGGTTTTCCCCCAAAATCAGGTGGTGGAAGCTTTTGTCCCAGTCCTCACAGAGGTGTTTCTGACAGAGGTGAGAGGTGGCAGCCACACTTGGTGTGCGTCGCCAAGCCGAGGGCAGGAGGGGACCAGGGCACAGATTCACTGTGGCAGCTGAGGTTAGCAGACCTTTCAAAACTAAAAATATTGGAGAGTTGGCACCCAGCCATAATTTCTAAACTATCCCATCATCGGAGTAAACATTCCCTCTCATTGGTTTTTCCCTTCCAAGGTTTTTTTTGCTTCTATTTAAACCTCAGCTTGTTTGCTTCTGTTACCGTGATTGGATTCCCAGTCTGGTTAGCTTGGATGCTGGTTGCACGATTGGCAACATCAAATTTTGCTTTTATTTGCTCTGTTAGTTCCCTCACGGTTCTGCTGAGATGCATACTTGTCTGTGTCGTTGCACTTGTGATATCTGAATTTCTCTGCGGAAGGGATTTTTTTTTTTAACCAAGATTTTGATGGAGAAGTCTTAACGGAGCAGGGTGCATTAATCAGCCAAATGGCTGATTAGATTTGCAGATTATTCTGCTCAGGCAGGCAGGGAATTTTTTGTCCTGAGCCATATTTCTCCTTGGGCAGGCAAAACCTGTAGTTTGTTTTTTTGCCTGCTTAAACATTCAAGTTGTTCTATGGTCAGCCCTGACCACACTCTTTGGGACTTTTTTCCCCCCTCATATTGAGGCCCTTGCACGAGGGGTTTGCACACCCACTCGAGGGGCTGGAGAGGTCTCTTTGATTTAAGATGAGGACAAAGTATGGTGAAAGGGACGTGCCGCTCTCATCGCTTCTTTGCATCGTCCTTCAGCCCAGTGCCTCTCCCCTCGCCAGCCTGGCTGCAGCCCTGCAGACTGGCTCGAGCCACCGGAGCCAAACTCCTTAAACTCTGCTGCTTGTCCAACCCGTGTAATTACACTGAGCTTTGGAAGCTGGGACTTAAGGGTTGCGTTTGCACACACTCCACTGGAGCAGGTGGGTGACCCCTTTTGCCTCTGCCTCCAGAAGAGACCTCTTCTCCTCTTCCTCCTCCTCCTCTCCAGCAGCTCTGCCCCGTGGAGGACGGCGACACCCAGGTACGTGCACGAACCTTCACTTGTTGCCTGAAGCCTGACGGTTTCCTGTGAGGGAAGGTGTGGCCTGCAGTGCTCACGGGGAATTGTGTGATTTTATCGATTGCAGGGAGCTTTGAGTTCCCCCTTGAGCTGCTCCTTTGTTCTTCTTAACCCTGGGGTCAAAATTTGCCTTTAAAACACTGATTTTCATTGTGCTTTTGCAGCAGGGCTGAGGTGTTAATCAGCATCTTACCAGGGCTCAGTTAACCTGCTGTGACCGGTGGGTGTAAAAGGAGGTGTGCACTGCGCACCCAGCTCCTGCTGCCCCGTTCCCGCCCCAGGGCTGGCTGGATCCTGCACCTCCAGGGACCCCGGGGCAGGGTCTCTGCCTTGGTTTCCTACACACACCTCTCATCTGGCCACTGAAAGCTCTCAAGCCCAGTGGCTTTCCTAGAGGCAGGAATTGTAAAGACAAACCATGGCCGTGTTGTCCTGACAGCGCTGCCCAGCAGGTAGGGAGGATGCGGGGACGGAGGGGGAACCTGCCCTCTCCATCCTGTGCGTCTGAACCCAACCGGCAGCTTCCAGCATCCGGAGCAAGAGAGAGCGGTGGTTGGAGGGGTTGAAGGATGAGGCTGGCTGTGCTCTGCCCTGGGGGGACTTTAACTGTGTTTGCTGTGCCCCAGCCATCAGAAGTGCCTGTCCTTTCCCCCAGTAATGCACTTGCTCCACTGTTTATTGGTTTTGCATGTCACTTTCTCTAATATTTTCTTACATCCTTGCTACCAAGTACAGCCTTATTAATTGCCCCATGACGCTTTCTCCTCTCTACATTATTCACCATCCAGACACTGTTAATGTAAGCAAGATTTTTTTTTTTTTCCCCTTTTGGAGATGGATACATTTGCTGCTGGAACGTTTCCAGCCGTTTCTCCAAGAGCCAGGCTGAAGCCTTGTGCAGGCAGGGTATCCATGCCATGGCCCCCAGAGGTGCCAGCATCAGGGGCTCTGGCATCCCCAGCCCCAACAAACCCCTTCCCGCCAGCTGCTCTCTCAGAGCACGGCACCAGTGCCTTCGATCGCGTGGGCGTTGTGTTTGCAGTATGGTTTGTTCTCAAAAAGAGGGTTATGGTTTCACCAGGGTCAACTTGGTGGCCCCATACATGGGGATCCTTTTGGGCCATAAAGTGGCTTTTTACAGCAATGCTGAAGCTTTTCCACCTGCAGGGCGTTGTCCAGGCTCCCTTTCAGCTCTGTCCTTGAGTTGACTCAAATTACTCCAGTGTTAAACTCAAAAAAGGTTGTCTCAAACTCACATGGTTTCCATGGTTTGGGTCATGGCTCCCAGCAGCTCTGCAGGTCAGGGTTGCCAAACACCTCTGCTTCGCGCACTTTCTGAAAACTCAAATGCAGCTTTTCTGCTCTGGGCTCGGGTACCCAGGGCGCGCGGCTCTGGGTTGTGTCATCCCTGGCAGGAACGGCGCGCGGGGAAGCTGTGGTATGTCTCTGCCTTACAAAGTGGGACCACACAACTGTTCATTGAGTCTCTCAGATGGTTTTTGCACTGTCTTGAACTCATTTCTTTTATGGATGATTGAAAAAGGCCAGAGAAGAGGCTTGAATATAAATTTCCCTTTCCCAAGCACGTCTCTGCCACGGCTCGATGGCTGGGGGGGGTCCTTACTCTTTGGTTTCAGTGGAAAAACTTTTCAAGCATCTTCATTTCAGAAGAAACACAACAGTTGAGATGGTGATTATTTTTTTCCCCTATGAAACAGATTTTTTTTTTCCTCCTCTTGCACTGTGCCAGAGCCCCATGCACTGAAAGAATTAACCTAATTAGTCTTCAGAGCTCAGTAGCACCTTCTCTGTTTGACTCCCTGGGTTGTTTTTCCTCTCTCTGGCCTCCCTCCCCTGCCTGCGGGATTTCCCTGCTCAGCTCCGCTGTCCTGTAAAGCTCCTTCCTCATCAATCAATCCTTCACGTGATCGGTTAATTCTGCCGCTCTCCCACAATCGATCACCTTCCTGTCCACGAACGCTGCACGTGCATGTGTGAACCCACGGGCTTCCCCTTCTCTTTACCCCCATCTCTCCTTTCCTCACCTTCCCAGCAACATCCTCTCTCCAAAAGTCCACCCTGACCCTTGTCCCTCCGGAGGTGGTGGCTTGGGCAGCAAAGGACAAGGGGTCCCTTGGGCATCGCGGGATGAAGGCAGACCCGTGGCTTTCCCACTGGCTCCTCCAGATCCCGTAACGAAACAGCACAAAGATGCTCTTGGGTAGCAGCAACGCAGCCCAAAGGAGAAAATCTCCTATGTCAATGCAGGATGCGGTCGGGATCCTTGGGCTTCTGCGATGCTCACCAGTTAGAGACTGCAGGCTGGGCTGGAAGGATAAGTGAGCATTGGAGACATAGTTGGTGTGAGTGGGAGAGCGATGCCGGCAGTTGCAGCACAGGCTGCGTTGCTCATCTCGTTGCAGCATCCTCGCAGCGAGTCTCCAGCGAAGGTTGGGAATGCTTGCCTCTGGGAATGCTTTCCCAAGGGATGGGGAGGCCGCTTTCCCAAGGGATGGGGAGGCCGCTTTCCCAAGGGATGGGGAGGCCCCTTTCCCACCCTCCTCTCCATAAATCATCCAAGAGTGTTTCCGTGTCTTCCCTCTTTCTGCGCTTCCCAGGATTTTGCAAAACTTTGTGCTGAGCGAAATACTCAGGCAGTTGCTCTTATAAAACATGCATGAGGACTTGATGTAAGCAGGGCAGGACGCAGACACTGTTTTTTTTAAATACTGCACAGAGTTATCCCCGCGACAGAGCCGCTGAAGCTTTTCTTTTGCCCTAAAGCCAGTGCTTGTTTACGTCTGTTTACAATCAAATTACATCAAATGCCCCGAGCAATGCGGCCGATAGCGCTCTCGCCTGTTGCCACCATATTTCCAGCTGGATGTTACAGACACCTCTACATCTACTGCAAATGGAAAACCTTTATAAACGTGGATTGGAGCTTCTGATTGTGGAGCCAAGGAGCCTTCTCCCAGCTGGGGTGAAAATACAGGGATTTGCCCCTATAACTGCGAAGAAAAGGGCTGGGCGTGAGCGCAGAAGGTAACAAAATGAACCCTGTCCACTTAGAACCACAGAGAGCTCGTGGTGGTAACCAGGAGGAGCACAACATGCCAATACCCCAAAAACCAATATCCACCTCAGCTGGAGACTCTTGGCACGGCAGAAGTCATCAGCTATGAGCCTTGGCTCTTGTTCTGGGTGTTGTGCCTAACTAACATCCGAGCTGTCGCGGTGTCACAGCCTTGCTGGTGAGATGATGGAGCTTCTGGTAGATGCTACTGCCCACCTCCTCCCTGGGAGCTTTCTAGCACCTGGGTGAGATGTTTCTGCGTTAAAATCATCGATGGGTAGAGCTGGGAATGTGCGTTCAAGTCCTTCTGGATGGCAGAAATCAGGTAACAGAGGAATAGGATGTAGTAAAGTGAATTCTCAGAGCACTATTTGATCTTCTGGAGTCTTCAGCCAGAGCAGTAGCAACCGCATCCCTTTAAGAAGACACATCTGGTTAAGATCATCCACTGCTTCCTCTGAAGCTAGATTTAAAATAGGAGACCTCCCCTTCAAAGAAACAGCTTTGTTTAGCAGTAAAATTGATTAATTACTGGAAAGGATAAAGAAAACAAAGTCTTCTTAGCGGGGTAAGGCCTGCTATGGCAGATACTCTGCAAATAATGGATGGTGCTACCTCCCGTTACCCTCGTCACGCTCTTCTGCTCTCGCGCAGAAGCCAAACAGCTTTGGGCCATGAGGGACCACCGCTTGTT